>JAENPR010001031.1:0-232809 GCA_018135685.1 Themeda triandra
ACCACTACTCAAATGCCTAAGCAATGAAGAAGGCCACGAACTCTGGCATTCATGCGAGGATTTGTGGATCCCACATAGGCCCAAGGGCATTATCCGCAAGGCCATTCGCAAGGTTTTCTTGGCCCACTCACATCAAAGATGCCCTACGCATAGTGAAGACGTGCGGCGCTTTGCCAAAATTTCTCACCAAACCAAACCAAGCCGGGGGGAGTCACGGCTCATCCCACCAACATGGCCTATCGAGAGATGGGGTATGGACCTCGTTGGGCCGCTCCCACCGGCTCAAGGAGGTAGCAAGTATGCGGTTGTGGCAGTAGAATATTTTACAAGGTGGATCGAGGCCAAGCCACTATCAACCATCACTTGAGAAACGAGTAAAAAAGTTTTTACGCGAGAACATAGTGTCGAGATTCGGTGTCCCAAGAACCCTACCGCAGACAACGGAAAGCAATTCGATTGACAAGTTCAAGAATCTTGCGAAGCATTGGTACTGGTGGCCTTTGCCTCATATACCACCGGAGAGCAACGGGGCGTGAGAGGTCCAACGAGGATCATATTCTCGGCAATCTCAAAAACGCGCGCACGGCTGAAGAAAGGAAAATGGGTAGAGGAGTTGCCTAAGGTCGTGTGGTCTCACAACACCAACATCTCGAGCCACCGGCTTCACACCCTTCAAGTTACTATATGGGGAAGAGGCTATGATGCCGGAAGAGTTAAAAAACCAAAGTCTCCGGGTCACAAAACAAGCACTAGCAGAAAATGAAGAGTACAGCAAAGAGATGATAGAGGCAGAGAGACTAGAAGCTGTGGACAACATAATCAAGTACCAAAACCAAAACGAAGAAGTGGAGGAATGCCAAAGTGGTAATCAAAGACATCAAAGAAGGAGATTGGGTCCTCATGGGAAACCAAATGCACCAAACGCGGGGAAACCGCAGCCAAAGTGGGAAGGATCTTACCTAGCTCACCAAGCGGGGAAGGAAAGGATCGTTCCTCTTACAAGACGAAAATGGGAAAGTATCAACCCACACTGGAATGTGGACAACCTCGGGAAATACTACATCTAAAATGTAAGGAACCTCAGAAGTAAATCTATAAAGCGGAGGTATCCGGTAGTTCATTTTCATGTTCCTTTTCTTTCCCTTTGAACCGGATTGCACTCTTTTCCTCACGCGGCGAGTCCTTATCGGAGGTGGGGTTTTTAACGAGGCAACTCCGTTGTAATCCAACCTCTACAATATATAAAGAGGACCCCGAGAAACAACGGGAAACGCAGCAAAGTGAAAGCGGTGGCAAAGCAGCCGCAATATTCGAGAGCTTTAAGCATCGGAAGAGGTCACTTCAAACTTCGCCTTATTTCGGCGGACCTCAAAAGATTTGTAAGCGACCTCCAAAGAGGTTGAAAACCCTTGGAAAAAGACGATGAGTCGGGCACTAAGGGATCCACAGAGCCAAAAAAGGCACGACCAAAATCGGAAAAAAACCCAGCAGGCAGCTAGGGCACCGATATCAGAGCAAAGGTCGCTTAGCCGACCAGTGGCCTATCAAGCCTCCGCAAGATTAGCGGAGATATGCCAAACACGATAAACGAACCGAAGCAATCAAAGCAATCTAATCGACATAAGCAAAAAAGGCCACCGAAAGCAAAGAGAAGGTAACACGGCTAGCTGAGCAAGCCACTCCAGTCCATTAATTTGCATACAAGCATGAAATTAAGGCTACAAGAATCACCAATGCCTAGCTCTAACTAGTGTAGACTCTAGAAGGTGTGCTACTTTTTACTATTACAATCGACAAAACGAGCACCAAAGAGCAAGAAGCGCTGCAATTCTATCGCCGAGAAGGGAAAGAGCCTCGTCTTGACGGACTTCGGCTCTGGTACCCAAAACACAAGCGCCAACCGACACACCTCGCACTAGCCCGTCCCTTTCTACACACCTCGGAGAAGAATAGGGCAAGCGGCAAAACCTTTTGTAGTATTCGTAGCCGGATACCACTCAGGACCTCTCCAGAAGAAGCGACACACCATTGTGATATAGCCTTTACGAATTCTTACTCAGTATCAGCCTCAAAGTACATCTAACAGCAAAGCCATGCGCTAACGAAAGTGAAGTGTTGGCAATACTATAGCCCCACGAAGGAAGAGGGCAAATAAATGCCTACCCAGAATCAGAACAAATAAACGCCTTGATACGCAATCTACCACATTAAAAGACTAAGCCCCGTATCTTAGCCTTTAATGGCAACCAAGTATATCCAGCCACAGTGTACCATCGGTAGCAATCGTTTTTGGCCTTGAGCAATTAAGAGAGCATATCAAGAGAAATTAAACACAACATCCATAGCATTTACTAAGAAGCTGTACCAAAGAAGATCGAGACAATTAAGTCAACCAGCCATACCAAGGCCTATAAAGGAAACGTTTTCAACATCCACCCCCGGCATCACACACGGCACAAGTCAAGAGTAGGGGATGGAGGTTGATGTATATTTACAAGAGTTTCCCGATAGCAATAGAGAGGCAGTAAGAATTCGTAGCGAGTTCCACATAGACCAAAATACACACCACCCTTTTCTTGAGCATGCACCAACGAGCCTTTCCTCGGGGAAGAAAACGGGCTAGGGGGACACCGCGTAAGAATTCGTAACGTCCCCATCCCCGATCAAAAATCGCTCAACAAAGGCGTGGAATGTCACATGAAAGTGAGCCCGAGGACGGGTGGTACCTAGTGACAAGTTGAGAGTCCCCATTAGCAAGGGACCATGTCCAATTAGCTATAGTAGGAGAAAAGGTAGCACTAAGACCCTAATCTCCATGCCTTAGCATGGAACCATGTAACCTAACAGTAGACCATTCAAAAAGATCAATAAAAGGTACCCGACAAAAAAGTCTCGAAATCGACCATTAACCTCCGCGTGCAATTCAAACATGGTATGGACTAGCGTTGCAACGCGAAGATGAGTTTACAAAACTACACGTAAGCAAAGACAATACCTCCGTTTTAATACCTTAGCTCGAGAATCGGGTAACAACGGCATATGACACACAAAAAAACACGTATACGATAATCTAAGATTTCTTCCATAACCTCCGCGCATGAAATGAATACATCTGAGTTCCATTACACAATGTCAGACAAATCTCAGGTAAAAGGCCAAAAGTAAACACATACATAGCCTCCGAACAAAAGGCAACGAGAAAAAAGAAACATCTCATGGAAAAAAAAAACCGACGAGCGCCAAATTCAACAAGGACCCCTCCATGCTAGCGACCCTAACGAAGGTGTCGCGCCTATCGTCCAGGCGAGCGCGAACAAATTCAAACATATCATCAACGCTGCGATGAGGGAACACTGATCGCCAGCAATCCCACAGAAAACCGCTAACGTAAACACCATCGCGCATAAGGGTTGCAGGTTCCACCTCCTGCACAGGCCCTAAATCGGAGACCTGCGCAGGAGGATTGACCCATAAGTTTCATTACAATACGCGCACACCAGGCGCCACAGCAAAAGTAACAAGTGTTTTTACATCATGAGAGACAGAAAAGTGAGACCCTAGTCTACCTCCTCCCCGCGGACGTCGTGGGCCTCAGCGGCTTTATCGGCATCTCCGTCTTGCCTCTCTTGTAATGTCTCCGCGGGAGAGCTGGCACGAGCTTCAGAGTGTGCCTGGGTTTCCGTCGGAACCTCCGTTTCGGCCTGTATCCTCGCCGGAGACACGGTTGCCTCGAGGAACTTGAGTGCCTCCGCCGCGGCTGGTTTGGAAGTCTCGCCAGGACGGGGACACCCTTCATCACAAGTCTAGCGGTGTCCGACCTCGCGGCAGCCTTAAAGTACGCAAAACATTAACTTCATAAAGAACCAAAAGAAGAGACAAGCAGAAAAGACGAAGGGAGAAAAGGTTCACCTTCCGCATCGCGTGAGCAGCGGCAACGGCCTCCGCCCTACCAAAAGGTGCCCAGAAAGACTTCAGGAACACGCACCGTCTTGCGGGTCGGGGCGGGAGGTCTCCCGAGCTCGACGAATCGGAGATCTCGGGAAAATCTCAGTCTTGACATCGAGACCTCCGCGAATCAAGCTCTTCAATAACCCGGTAGCGGAGGCCCGTGCCGCAAAAATCGAGACACACCTCCGACAAACGGAGACGGCTTTGCCAAATTAGACTTGATCCAAGACATCAAGCCCGTGCGGTGCAATCGCGCGGGAAGAGGAGAGGCAATGCCGCCGAATTCCTCAAGGGTAGACAAGTACGCCTCCGCAATCTCAGCGCCAGCAACCCGGATCGCCTCGATCTCCGCGGTCAATCTCTCCGCCTCCTTCTTGAAGGTCTCCGCGTTCTCTTCCATTGAAGTCAGCTGAGTGTGGAGGTTCTCAGACACCTCCGTCGCTTTGTTGGCACGTTCAACAGCAACGTCCTTGGCCTTGTCGGCGGTTTTAAGTTTCAGCTCCAAGTCCTCGACCTTTTCATCGGGGCCTCCATTGTTGCTGTGCGGCCTCAAGTTAGAAACCTTGGCCGCAAGATCGGTCTTCTCGCGGCCAAGGGTCTCCACTTCTCCCTTCGGGACCTCAATAGCTTGAGTCCGCGAGCAAGTTCCACTGACTCCCCGGTGTTCAATGGCGAAGGCCATGTGGTGAGTCTGTAGCCAATAATAGAGCGAGTGAGAAACAACAACAAGCAAAAAGATGAAAAGGCAATAGGCCAAAGCATACTCACCATGCGGTGGTGCTCCAGTTGAAGACGCGAGAAGGCGTTCGAAGGGTAGCCCATCAAGATAGTTGTCCACTTGAAATTTTGAAGCCAAAACAAAAGAGAAACCAAAAAACGGAATAAAATGAGTGCAAACCCGAGAATAAATGAAAACATACGGAGATGACGGTGAATCTTTTGGCAAAAACCTCCATAATGTTCGAAAATATCATGCACATTTAAGCCCCACGCACCGAACGTCGCGGAGGCATGCGAGAAAACAAAGACATGTAAACGTATTCTCGTTAGCAAGTCGTGCAACACCGCGTCAACCAAAATAAGGCGCGAATAGAAGGCTTACCTCCGGAGAAGTGGAACCTCCGCCGGAGGGCCGAGTACGAGCACCACGCGCCGGAAACACGCGCGCCTAGATCAATGCGGGCGGAGGCATCATCCTCCGGCAATACCGGCTGACTCGGCTTGAGAACAAAAAGGTTAAAGGTCTCCTCGGACTCAATGTTACAACGAGATGTCCAAGAAAAACAACCAAGGTAGAAATTAACTTACGAAGAGAAAGCCCACCCACCGGACCCTTGTCACCGGGGCGGAGGCCCGCCTTCGCCGGAGGCTGCCCCCGGCGGCGGCCTTGTCGGCAACAAATTCAGCATCGGATGTGCTTCTCGACGGCTTACGGCGGGACTCCCAACAAAATCATCATCGGAGACTTCGTCGGGGATATCACGAACCCGATGAGTCGGCGAGAGCGATGCCTCGGCATCCCGGCCTCCTCGTCCTCCCCCGCTTCTTCCTCCTCTTCACCGGCCTCGCCGTCTTCAGAGCTAGACAGCTCGGCAAAAGCACTAGGGAAGGGATGGACAGACACTTCCGGCGACGGAGCCCGTGCAGAAGCAGAAGGTTGTGAAGCCAGCCCTGTCTCCGCCATAGGCAAGGGCTTAGCGGACGCCCCCACCTCCTTGGCAACCTCTTCTTCCCCGTCGTCGCCCTGGTAGCCAGCCTCAGATGCATCTGGAGATGCAGATGCGGAAGCCTCAACAACCTCCGGCTCGGAGGTCGTCTCCTTCTTGGAAGGCCCGCGGCCAGCACATGAACGTTTCCTCTTTTTTGACGCCTCCGCCTTGACCGTAGCAACGGCGGAGGCATTCTTCAATGCCCTTGACTCTATCTTCCGGAGCACCTTGCCGGGACAGCCGGGAGGAATAGGGGATTTGAAGTTCCTCAAAGACGCGGTTCAGGCGCGGCATGAAACCAGCCTCCGCCTTCCGCGCAAGGTATTCACGTTCGGAGACCTCTCCGATTAGCTCCATAACTTTCCTTTCAATACGGTTGACGAAATTGGTCCCAGTCTCCCCTCGAGGTAAACTGAGACCGAAGACAGGGCACGGTATGCCCGCAGCTTCTCCAAAAACCGGCAATTCCTTCCGGACAATCTCAAACTTAGGCCTGTCCTTGGCCAAGGGCCAGCAGCCGGAGGCCACTATCTCCTCCAGAAGGTCACGACCTTCGGAGTACTTGCAAGCCAGCGCGAAGGCCTTGCGGCAGGACTTCTCGCGAGCGGCAGCTGTAGCGGAAGACGCTGGAAGAGGTTTCAAATTGGTGTGCGGCTTCATCTCCGTCATAGCGGAGGCCAGGGGGTACCTCACAATCTTATTGCCGTCGTCATCCTCCCCGGTGACACCAACGGTCTACACGTAGAACCAATAATCCATCCAATTGGCCGGCTCCCACTTGCCCTTCTGACACCACGAGATCTCCAATCGCTCCTCCTGAAACCTCTTCGCCATAAAGGTACAGGCCCTAAACTGTGCTTTCACTTTGTCCTCGCCAAACGACCGTGGTTGCTTCTGCGGTTCATAGTGCCTCACAAAGGCATTGACATCAGTCTCTCCGCCATAAGACTCCACTGCCCAGACAAACTTGCTAAGGTTCAAGAAGGCATGAGGCGTAAGGTGGTGAATTTGAGCATTGAACTCCCCCAGAACTCTCCTCAGAAAAGGATGGGCCGGCAGCCGAAGGCCGCAAGTAAAGAAATCCCTGAAAACGACCGCATACCCCCGGCGGGAGTTGCCTCGATCTCGACCCCCGGGAGCTTGGCACGTCCGACCGGGATAACGCCCGTTGCTCAAGGTCTTCGATCATCGCCTTGGTCATCTTGCTAGGACCAAAATCGTAGGTAATAGCGGCCATACCTCACGGGCCTGTGTGAAGGAATGAGGTCTTCGACGGAGGCTTCAACGTCGGAAAGAGACTCTTCCAGGTCCCTAGCCTTCGCCGCAACAAGCATACACTTCTCAAAGAGATCCAGCCAATCTCCGACCTTCACTCTCTGAAACCGGGAATAAGGACCGGTGTAGTGGTGGCGGAGGCAAGCGCGTCGCAGCGGAGGTGCCACGGTCGAGAGCGGAGGCAACAAGCAAGCGCGGAAGTGGCGTGAGAAGTGGTGGAGAAAACTACAGCGCGAGAATTACGGCGCGGGGTAAAAAACTCTCACCTACCCCCTCCCCTTTTATAGTGGCCGGGCGACGGGTCCGAGAAGGAACCGTCCCTCCACCGCAATGGTCACATATCGCACGGTCGGAAATCAGCGACCTTAGATCCAACGGACGAGAAAAAGACCCTCAATATGCCAAAGAAAAACCGAGGTCCACCAAAGACGTGCCGGGGGGGGGGGCATGGTCTCCGCCGATCAAGCCGAGGAATTGATGGCCGGGGCCCGCCTCCGCTGGACCTAACCCTCAAGGGGGAATGTTGGGAAAAGGCATCTCGGCGGAGACATGGCACATGCTCGCGGGCGATTGACGCCACACTTATCCTATTTTGTTATACATGCTTTTACCTGTTGTGCAGGAGTGATCGGAGACCACGCTGACCGATGCGTCGCGGTACCTCCAATTGGAGGGCGAAGACATCGGGACGGCGATGAAGACCTTAGCCCCCCAGGCGGAGGCATCGGCCCGGGGACTGAGGCATGCGGCCTCTGTCGGAGACACCGGGCCGGAGACAAAGACCCCGGCCTCCGTCAGAGGCATCGAGTCGAAGACCTCAAGGCGGAGGCATCGAGACGACGGCGGAGGCCACCGGCCTGCGCTGAGGCGTCTGGCCCATGGAAGACGGCCCACCAACGGCTCGGGAGCAAGGAAGACGTAGAACGCTTGGCAGGCCCAGGAGGAGCCCATGGACCGCTGAATACTCCAATGGACGACCTTGCCCCTGCCAGCCCCACCTGGAAGGGTCATAGGATTAGGGTTTCCCTGTTTCCCCATTGGGGCTGTATTGTCTTTTTGTACCTGGGAGCTGGACTGGCTATATAAGGAGCCCCATTTTGTTGTAGGGGATGACACTCTAGCGTCAAGCCCTGATGCTGCAATTGGACGGCAGGCCATGGTGCCTGCGTTAATGCTGCTGTTGCAAGCAGCTGCGAGCTCTTCCAGTTAGGTTGTGGGTGCAGGCAACTCGCTCAGGGGGGTGTGAATACAGGGAAAATTTGTTTAGGGTAAAGTAATTTGGACTTTGGTGTGGGAGCGGCTACACCCAGTGGCCACAACATAGATCCGCCCGTGTGAAGCGTTCGTGCGCGCGCGTATTGATGGGCACACGGCTGCATGGTGTGGGCTATAAATAGCCGGCTTGTGCATGTGTTGTGTCATTTGTCCCGAGCGGTGTATTTGATTTACACAAAAAAAAGAGCGGTGTATTTGATTAATAAGAAGGTAAATCTGGTAGTACTGCCGAAGAACAGCACCACGGGCATGCTACGGGTGGTGCGGCGGCTGACGCAATGGATAGGTGTGGGTGTGGCCAGTGCCCGTGTGCTGTGAGCCCGTGAACAGGTTGAGGAGCCATGGTGAAAATATTATCCTGGTTGGGCCAAAATGACTTCTTTGGGCGTCGCTTTAAGCGTCCATCCAACGATCTTCTCCCCTTTGCACGTTTATATGTGAGCGGTTCTGCTGAAAGTCATGATGCCGTCGTGTATCAGTCTGATGAAAGTCTGTTTGTCTTGTATCAGTCCGGCCATAAGAGCATCTCCAAGGGCTATGCATTTGGGGTTTGCATTTGAGAAATTTGCCAAAAAGCTCCAAAAGAGGGCTCCAACGGTTTTGCATTTGAAGTTTGCATTTTGCATAACTTGGCATTTAGAGGTCTAAACTTGGCATATATGCCAGGGCTCTCAGGCTTTGCAAATACTGCCTCCCTCTCCCTCCCCCCGCAGTCGCGCCTCCACCCGCGCGGGAAGTAGACCGAGTCGCGCCTAAAATTCCATCAAATGCCAAGTGAAAATGCAAAATCGTTGGAGATCACGCCTTTTTAGCCTTACCATTTCTGTTTGGGACTTTGCAAACTCTATCAAATGCAAAACTAAAAATGCATAACCCTTGGAGATGCTCTAAGGTCGCCATTTGTTGGCTCTAAGCCAGGACTATGTTGTGAACCTTTTATCGCTTTTTGAATACAAAAGCATGGGAAACCTTCCTTCCAAAAATGGTAAATAACTTATTATTATTATAATTATCCTGACCTGCTGATTTTGTTCAGTGTTTGGAACTTAGACGGTTGCATCACTGTCTTCTTCTTCCTTTTTGAACAAAATAAAAATAAAATTGTAATGTTGAACGCTAAGACACGCTAGTGTAGAAAAGCGGTTGCTGCCAGGTTAATTAGTTCATGATACATCCAGCGTCCATGCACAATATTCTGAAATTTTGGTTATACCATCTGAAGTTGTGAACCCATTTGATGCTACGGCGCCAACATTTTTTACTTTTGAGGAGGTCACCTTTTTTACAGACTCCCATAAAATTTTCGTGATGTTATTGGGCGCTACACTTCCCTCTATTCAGTCCAAGTGCAAAGCGTCAAGCGCCGCGGCCCATCGGGCTTGAATCAAAAATTGCGAAGCATCTGGCACACACGTGGCATCGCAGTCGCAGATTGTGTCTGTGCATGCATGAAACGAAGCGGCAACTTTTGCCTTCCATGAGTGAAGAAATCCAATTTGCATTTGGCAAGAGTAGTCTTTTTTTCCTAACATGCCAATTTTGATCTTCAACAATATTTGCACGACAATATACCAATTTATTTTGATCCACAAGTACACGATACAACATAAATAACCAGCCGGTAGGTACACTAATTAAGTATACAATGAGGGCTGGAAATTAAAGGATCATATTTAGGCGGGGTTATCATTGTATTATTGTCAGATTGAAGCACTAGCAACAACCTCTATCTCAGAGGTGCATCTGCTTTCGCACCAGCATTGGAAAGGCTCACAGGCGCCACTTAAGTTGTCGCTGCTTTCGTCTTCACATGTAATATTGCAGGCGTCGTCACTTATCAAATTAATGCATGGCCCTTTATAATTGCCGTTCAGGTGTTTGTGGCAAAAAATATTCTCAACGGATGCCAACTCTGCACATAATGGTCATTTTATGTAACAAATATCGAAAAAATTAATCAAATGAAATTTTCTTTTACAACATGTAGTTCACGCATGTGCACACATACATACCACGAGCTGCCATGGTGACGGGTACGAGGAAAACGATTAGGAGGACAACAGGGAGATTTATTTGTGAAGGTGCCATTGCTTCTTATTTGATTGAAGTTACTGAGCGAGAAAATTTGTTGCGTTCCAAGTTCGTCTGTCAATCACTTGACTAAGGGTGAGCATATAAAATTTTTGAAACAAACAAAGAACCTATCACTACGCAACAGCAGATCCATCAGATTAGCTGCTAAGAATTCTGTAAGAAAGCAACTTAAAAAATATGGACAACTGGTGACCGGTGACATACGGTTAATGGCGATGTCTTTTCTCGATGCTGCAATCAACGATCGTCTCTGTGCTTGGACCTCCCAAAAGAAGATGAAGGACGGAGTGAGAGAATCAATCATAATGATGCAGATTAAATGGCAGGTGAATAAATAGAGCAGTAGTACAAAGTATTATGCTCCAACTCTCCGGCGGCAAACACTAATCTGTTTCAGCGTGCACACGCAAGCCACGGACAGGGTGACGGTCGGCTGACGGTAGTTGTTGTTGCACGCGTCGTTGTCACATTGGCGATTGCCTTGCCTGTTTCTGTTTGGGTGGCAGATCAGAGAGGTCCATTTGCTTCCTGCTTAGCGCTTGCGTGCTTGTACTGTCCGACTGTGACCACGGATGATGCTATGCTACTAGTACAATGCATTGCTTTGGATCCACCACTATACCCGATCTGCCGAGGGAAATGAACAAAGCAAGCACAATGGGGCAATGCTAAGGCACACACTTTACTTCCTATGAGGCAATAATTTAAACAAATCTTAGCTATTGATTTTCTAGATTTTTTAATTAATAAATTATAAGAGGATTTTCAAGAGTTTGCTATTTTTTAACTTGGCAAATCTTGTGATTTGCCAACTCTCAAAAGATTTGCCAAGCTAAAAAAAAATTGGCAAACTGTTGGAGTCGCTCGCCCGCCCGATGCCCACCTTGCCCGCGCCCAGCGAGAGGCTCAAAGGTAGCCAGAGCAGAGGAGCCAGAGGTACAGGACACGCGAGACTGTCAGGACCTCGGTCCGGCCAGGTGGAGCTCGCCGTCCGTCCCTGCTCCGCCGGAAGTCATCGCAGCGGTGGGGGATGGAGGAGGGAGCGCCGGTGGGGGATTGGGGAGCCCCCGCTGCGCCGCCTGCCACAGCTGCCCGCCGGTTCGAGCTCACCCACGTGGCCATTCGCTAGGGCCACCCGCCGGAGTGCACCGCCGCGGGCTGGGGAAGGGCAATGCTGCTACCATAGCGGGCTTTGGAGGTCGTGCCGTCCAGGGTCGCTGAGCGCAGTCGTGGGGTGGTCAGGGTCGCCGAGCGCTCACTGCCAGGGCTCGTGGGGAAGTCGGCGCCGGCGTCATGGTTTTTTTAGGGGTGTCGGGGTCTAGTTGGGAGAGGTGCTCCACTGGGAAGCGAGTGGAAAGGGGAGAATATTATTAAACAAAATTGACAAGTGGGGTCCGCATTAAATAGAGGTTGATATAGGGTATGGATGGATGCGGGAGAAATTGATATAGGGGATGGAATATCGGTGACTAGGATAGAAGAATCCATTTAAAGGATGCATATAGAATATGACGAGTGCTGGTAGTCTCATGCCCTCCCTGTCCTCTTTCCACGTTCTGTCCGCTGCTGCCTCGGTGGGTCCACGTACTGGCCTTTACCGCGGGTCCGACATCGCGCTAGAAATAGGGGATGGGAGTGCATAGAGCACCTCGTACCGGCTCTCGCTGCAGGCATTTGGTACGGTATTTGCATTCTCTATTTCGTTTACCGGGTGACATGGAGGTTCCAGTGCATATAGTCTATATATTTTACACCAATTTAGATAGATATGTGAGGGGTATCAGTAACGGAGCAGCCAGTTTGCCTACAGCAAAAATATTTGGGGAGTTTAATATGTCGGACATTCGGCAAAGAGTTGCCAAGGGTCTTCACGGGCCCAGTTTGAAACTTCGACAACATAAGCAAGGTACTAATAATTATCCGGATATATAAGGGCATTCACAAAGCAGACTCTATAATAAAGTCTAAACTTATTTATTATGTTTCTATTATGCCACTTTGCTGATGTGACAGTATATTTATTTAAAGAGAGAGGAAGAAAAACCAAAACTCCGAGTCTTAGTTAGACTATGCTAAGAAAAGTCTTATTTAGACTCCAAATCCATGTTTTCTTAAAGGTAATAAATAATTAGACTGTATATGCGTTGTGGGAGTCCTAACTGAAAGAATTGGAAACCAAACATTTGTTGACACTAATGTTGGAGTCTAATAGAACAGTGTCTGCATAGGGATCCTTAGATCTCGTCAAGTCATACAACTTTGCGATATGTCATTTCCCATCTAAGGTTGTTTCAAAAATTCATTAAAATAATCAAATTTCAAAATTTAAAATCTTACAACAAAATTTCTAGTCTGTTTTTTTTTATGTGCAGACCAAAGTACCAACCACATCTAGAAATCCATTTGTATATATAAGTTGAATTTCTAGTTGATAGCACTTCTATAGACGCTTGGTGTCTCTAGACGCCTCTAAAGTAGAGTGCAATTTTAGAGATAACTTGACTTTCCAAACGTCTCTAAAGATAGGTTTTTCCAAATGAGTTGACTCGAAACTATTTTTTGAGACGATTGTCGCCTCTAAAATGGCATGTTATTATTAGTTAGGCCAATCTCAATGAGGTTTCTTGCCTGTGTTTCCAAATTTTCATATGTTGTGAACAATGTAACAAGTTTATTCCTATGAAACTCATTTTATCATGTGACACTTTGAAACATCTTTCTTCGTCTTTAGTATCCCTGCAAGTCAGTATTTTTACTTTCCAAGATTAATTCTAAGAAACTCTGGTAAAATATCTAGTTAGATAGAAATCATTTTGTGGACGCCGCACTTCCCTCTATTCTGTCAAAGTTCATTAGTGAAGCAACGTGGGGCCGGAGCACAAAGAATCCAGGCGGCGAGTCTTTATGCTTGGCGAACGCATCGCATGCCAGACACTACGTGAAAAAAGCACTATGGGAACGCCATGCCTTTTACTGTAGGGGCGGTTGGCTTTGGAGCCCCTTACAGTGGTCAGGGTCACTATAAGGGCAGCTCAATCACCAGGCGGCTAGTGATTGAGCCGCCCCTACAAATGGTCTCGTAGGTATAAGTGGTTTTATAAAAATTTAAATTTCGTAAACTATTTTGGATGAAAAAACTTTCTATACGAAGTTTGTAGATATCAAAAAGTTATGAAACTTTGTAGTTGATAACTTCTTAATTTGACTTCATCTTGTCATACAAAACCTACGTTTTAGTTTCTCAAATTTGAAATTTAAATTTTATAAATGATCTCGGATGGAAAAACTTTCTATATGAAGTTTATAGATCTCAAAAAGTTATGAAACTTTATAGTTGACAACTTTTTGATTTGACTTCAACTTGTCATGCGAAACCTACATTTTAGTTTCTCAAATTTAAAATTTAAATTTCGTAAACTATGTCGATGAAAAAACTTTCAATATGAAGTTTGTAGATATTAAAAAAGTTATGAAACTTTGTAGTTGAAAACTTTTTTATTTGACTTCATCTAGTCATGCGAAAGCTACGTTTAAGTTTCTCAAATTTGAAATTCAAATTCTATAAATGGCCATGGATGAAAAAACTTTCTAAATGAAAAGTGTAGATCTCGAAAAGATATGAAAGTTTGTAGTTGATGACTTTTTGATTTGATATCGTTTAGGGCCTTAAATAAGCAAATTACTTTCGGTTAGGTACAATATGTGGGGAACCAAAACTATATATAGACACATGTGATAGTGTAGTGTAGTGGTAAAGGGAGGAACCGCGTGATGGTGAGGTCGTGGGTTCAAATCCCAGGTGATGCAAAGTCCGAAAATGCTCAAAAAAGTATGGTGTGGATAGAGTGGTATGGTGGTTGACCGGGGGGGGGACGGAGGGTGGGATCAGTTCATGAAGCACTGAGAGCTTGAGCTGCACTATGCCCGAAAAGCTTATTGTGACCCCTCAACTACTGACAAAGAACTAAAACACGACACTAATAATTATCAGTGACGCGGTGAACGAAATGTGTCTCTGACTGGTTGTTTCCCGTGCTATGGGACAAGACGCGTCACTAATACAAGATATCAGTGACTTCCTAATAAACCACGCCACTGTAATGGCCCTTGCTCTGTTTCCCATGCGCCGGGCAGTTACCTCGTCGATGGATGCGTGACATTTGTTTGTGGAATCATAGATCTCAGTGACGACCGTGTGCCTGTGCCTCCCACAGACTTGTGTGACCATCTTGGACACCTACTGGAGTGCACTGATAGATCTGACGTCTCCTTCTCGGTTGATGCCGATACGTTACGGCCTTACGGGCACACTGGGCCTTCCTTGCTGCCCACTCGCCGGTGTTCAAGGTGCAGCTCTTGGGCTCCATTGCAGACGCCAAGATTGACCACGTCACGCGGCACGATATCCAGCCGGTGGCAAACCGAATCATGTGCGCTGCAGTTCCTGCACACAGACGCACTGCCCTCGGACACAGAGGCCGTCAAAGATCTCAAGAGCTCTTCGGCCACGGACATGCTCCAGCATCTGCTTGCGGCAGCAGACATGTACCAGTTGGACAGGCTAAAGCTCATGTGTGCCCAGAAGCTATGGGACCGCATGTCGCCAGGGACTGTGGCGGCAATGTTTGGTCTGTGCTGAGATGCACAACTGCCGAAGCTGAAGAAAAGCCGCGGATGGAGGGATACTTGTGCCTGATGCAGGGCTTTCCCTCAATTATCGATGAGATCGGAGCAAGGCTAGTCTAGCCATAAATGAATTATGGTGATTCATGATCAAACATCTATATCTAGTTAGCCGATGGAAAGTGTTGGTCTCGAGGATTCGAACAAGTGTTTATGACCAGCGAAGCTCAAGTGGTTTGACCACAGGGATAATCATTTGACCAGACTCTATTAGTGAAAATCTTTGATATTACAATTGGATCCCCAAAATCTAGGACTAGATTTCGGAAACCACTTTTTCTCTCTCTCTTTACATCATGGTTGGCCTCCTTTTATAGTGCCAATCTAACTAGATATTCTCGTTTACACTTTTACCCCTAGGGTTCCCAACTGTTCTACTGTTGTTGGCCTCTAACATGGGAGGGCATTTTGGTCCAACCTCTCTCTTATCTTGGGCCTTGGGCTGCTTCCCGGGCACCGGCGGGATGGGCCTTTTCATCGGCCCACGGGGGCGCGGCTCCTTCCCGGTCCGGCCTCCGGTGATTCTGTCCCAATCTTCGCCTGGCTTGAAGATGGCGAAGACGTGCTTTCTTGGGAAACAGACGAAGCTCCGCGGATATGTCAGCCGAACGATAGCCCTGCTGATCTCCGCACGATATTTCCTGCATAACGAAGCTACACAACATATTGATTAGAGTCAGTAAATCGGTCCTGGCGATCTTCGCTGGATCTACCTCTTTCAGCGAAGCTCTCCGAGGCGGGTTGAGATCAGACAGGTGAAACGCGCTACCGGTCACTTGCGCCAGAGATCTTCATCATCTTCGCTATCTTGACTCCCTTCCCCCAACAGTTCCCCCTTGAGGGTGAGGCCCGGAATCAAAACGGGTCTTCGCCATCAATCCGTAAATAGCGAAGGTGATGCGGATCCCCTGGCTTTCCCCCTGATCCGTTTTGAAATCCGGCGAAGTATTGAATTGTTGACGTGTCAGCCCACGATTGAATGGGCGCGCTGCCCGAGCGACGCGACTGTTGGGCTGACACGACCGTTGGGCATGACTCGCGAAGAGCCCCCTCCCCCCCTATAAAAGGGGCTGTGGTGTAGAGATCGGAGACCACCCCTGCTATTGTGAAAACAATCCTCTGAGAGCACGCAGCCTTTAGCCACCTTCGCCATCGTGGCTCGCCCCTTTTGCCGCTGGCCTAAATTCAGTGGGCCATATTCTTCTCTGAGCTCCGTGAGGTCTTCGGGTTGTTCGGAGGTCCTAGAGGGTTATATGGTAGCCCAGACAGAGGCGCAAGAGATTCTTGACACGTTGAGCCTACTACCCGTTCGCCACTCGGCTGGAGGACATGAAGCCGGAGACAAATGTGATTACCGATGATGAGTACGACGAGCGCCGACGTAGGTGCGAAGATGCATTTCGTCTGGCATGTCGCTTCTCCGGTGGGCGTGACCTGATTGAGGAGATGGTAGCTTCACGCTGCTGGCCCATAGGCCGATTCAGGCCCGAGTTTTCCTTGGTGGACCATCAGATGCCCATTTTTGGCGATGGTGCCAAGGTTCCGTTTCCACGCTTCAAGGGTGATCTCCTACGTGGTGTTGCTGTTGATGTCTTCATCACCAGGGTGGAGAAGAAAGCTGAAAGAATTGCTGGTGAGATCACCGTGAAAGAGTACGCCACTCGCCGTGCGGCTAATGGTAATATGCCCCGCTTGAACAGAGTCTTCGAGCAACTGGGCGTTGTTTACCATGAAAGGATACCTTCTGAGCCTTTGCTAGCGAAGGTTCAGGCTGAGAAGGACAGAGCCGAGGCCAAGGCCCGGGCGAAGGAACATGCCGTCTCCGGCGCGGCGCTAAGTGATCTCGATGATCCGCCAGCCGCCGCTCCCAAGAAAAGGAAGGCGACTGCCCGAGCGAAGGCCGTCAGCAAGCGGCCGCGTCCTGCCATAATCATTCCCGACAGTCCAATTTCCTCTAATCGGGAATCTGGGAATGAGGAGGCAGCCGAGACAAGGCGGGTTGAGGGGGATGATAATTTGGGCAGTGGTGGCGGTGGTGCTGAAAACTCTCCCGCTCCCCAGCTTAACACTTCTCTGCCCCAGCCCAGACAGACTCCACCGAGGGCCGTAAGTGAACAAATGGGAGCTTCGACCTCGGCCAAATTGGGGGCGAAGATTACGATTCCCAATTTGTTCGACGATCCTCCCTCCGACTCAGAAGATGAGGACGGCCCGAAGACCCCAAGGAACGATGCTGGTGACCGCACGGAGGTCAGCAGCGGCAGCAGGAGCAAGGCCATAAAGCACTCCAAGGAGTGTGCCGGGGTTGAGGAGGAGGATGCGGAGGTTGCTTTGAGCGCTCATGCTGATTCTGATGACATCTTGAGATCCCCACAAAGATCTCCGCCGGCCAAAGCTCCAACCCCTCCTGATAGCGGTGCTGTCCTGGCCGCTCAGGAAATTATGCGGCTTCGTAAGTATTCATTCATGTTTTTGATATGTTTACATTACTTGCCGTGCGATGTTTGTTTGCATCCTTATTTCATTTTCCCTTCCTTTTTAGGTGGTGTGGGAATCGAAGACCCACAGAAGGGAGGGACCTCCGCAGGCTTCCCCCCTAGTTTGTTTACTAAGTCCACCGTCCCTGGCGATGATGGAACATCTGGCCCAGGCAACGCGACCGGAGCTGAGATCTACGCGGAGTCCATAGGTCTGACTTGTTCCTTTATTTTTTTTGAGCTTGGTCTTCGACTCGAGTGTAACCTGAATAGTTGCTACAGGTTTCATCAAGGAGTACTTCAGCAAGGCTAACTTGTTTGACGTGCTGCGGGCCTGCGCTGATCAAGGGGGCATTGTAAGTTGCCGCTTATTGTTTCTGCGTTTTTCTCTTTGTTATTTATTTTTGCTAAGTTTTGGATATTCCCTTAGATAAACTTCATGACTGGGGAGCTCGAAAGGCGCTTTCGCACGGTTCTACATGATTACGAAAGAATGAGGGTTGAATACGAGAAGGTTGTTGAGGCCGAGGAGAGGCTAAAGAAAGAGAACAATGCTTTGTGCACTGACATAGAGGAGCAAGGTCGCACCCTAGACGAAGCTCAGAAAGCTCGCCTTGTCTTAGGCGAAAAGCTTGAGAAAATGGTAGAAACTGCAGATACTTTGCGCAAGCAAGCGAAGGCTGAGCGGAGCTCCTATGTGGTCCTTGGGAAACGTGTCCAGGAGCTCGAGAAAGAGCTGGCGGAGGAGAGGCAGCGTCTGTCAGAGGCAAAGGTTGCTGGTGCTGAGGTTTGCTCCGCTGTTTTGACAGTAATTTCAAAATTCGGAGGTCAAACCACTCCGCCGCCCCCAGAGGCCGAGTTACCCACTCTGCTCTCCTGGCTTCGCGACAGCGTCAATACTCTCCCTGACTTTGTTTACAATGTTGGTGATTTCTGCGCCTTCGCCTGCGCCCACAACCTTGTGAAGAGCCTGGGCACGGTGGGATGTGAGCATATTAAAGATCTTCGCAAATCGAAGAAATTTCTAAGCCCTGCGGAGCTTGGGGAAGGACCTAAGAATATAATAAAGGCAACCAAGACATTTCTCTATGAATGGTGGGGGAAATTTGGTCGAAAGGAGGCTATGCGGCTTGTTGAGGAGCGGAGCTTGCAGGTAAGGAATCCCTCTTGCCTTGTTCCTCTTTCAGTTTTGTTTCGAAGCCTCCATTTTGCTAGTTAACGAACACTTATGTTTTTCTTTGCTGTACCCCTTGTAGTCAGCATGTGCCGGAGTGTCTGGGGCTTCTTCTGCTAACGTTACGGCTGGTCCTACTTCTGACGAAGCTCCTATCATCGCCACTCAGAACGAGCTTGATGAACAAAGGGTTGAAGTGGAGAAGAGTGCAAGAGCTGTGACCGATCAAGCCGAGGCGACCCCAACCGTCGAGAAGGATGCCGGAGCCTCGCATGCTGGGCAAGAAAATGCGGAGGTCTAATATGACTTGTTTTTTAATTACCTTATCGACGAGCTGAGGCTTCGCCTTTTGTAAAGTCAAATGCTGTGAGAAACTCATGCATGTGTCCTGCGCAGGTTTCCTACACAGGGCCTGTGCAGGACGCCGTACCATTAACTTTTATGAAAGATGGCGTCTATATTGATGCTGAATTATGGGAGTATTGGCGGCTGGCCTTTCCTCATCGCACTATCAAACGATATGTTCAGCTTTGTTTTATATGATATCGATGATGAACGTGCTTGGTTCACTCGATCTTTAGCTTATAGAGGTCCGCGTAATATTTCATGAGATGACTTCTTGTTGGCATTTCTTAGCGCGATTACCAAAATAGACTTAGAGCCTAATTCTGATAACAGCGCCAGAAACGCTAAATGGCTTTACTCGGCATATTTACTAGAAACTGGTTCTAGCAACTACGCGAGTGTTGCCAAGAGATAGATCACATCCTATTAAAATAAATATCCGCAAGCGCACGGATCTATCGTTGCAGCATTTCACCCAGAAGTATTCAGGGTATCGTTATTTATAATTTCTCAAAGGAAGGCATGGGGTAGTTAAGTTATCTAGCATGGGTATGAATACAATATCTAGTATGAGGAGAAACCGACCAATGTGCTATACAGGGGTAAGCATACGGTAGTTTGATAGTGGACACACACTTAGAGCAACCTCAAAGGAATAAAGGTAAAATAAAGAATAAAGAATAATCTACGTGGAGCAGGCAGGTTCTATATAGTCAATGCTAGAACAGCTAATTCCACATGTTATACAAGTCAAGACTCGACTATAGACTAGGAATATGGGGAGACCGCGGCAACTGGTCTGCCAGTCGATGGCGGCATTTACGAACTCCTACTCAACATGCGAACGTGGGGGATTACAAAGGACGGACAGGGCTGTCACCACCTGCCGCCTACCACCTCAACCGTGGCATGCCGACATATCCGAAGGTTCCCTCGTACCCGGACACCATGTCCGCATACTAAGGAGCTACCTACATCCCCCCAGGACTCCCACCCTACGGATGGACGAGCTAGGACATAGGCAAACCCGAAGGCACATCGAACCGCTATTCCTCTCCTACAATCTAATCTAAACAAGTAAAACATATGAACGATGAAGAACAATGTAGAACACGATGAACAACTCTCACAAGAACTATGGCCTAGTTCTTGATCATTTATCGTGTACTAGACTATACTCTAGTTCATATGCAAGACTATATAAATGTAATGAGAACTTGACTAAGGAAGAATGCTCCATAGATTTATACCAAGAGTGTAGCTTTTCTTCCTGGAGACAAGCTCTCCAAGTAGCTTTGCCTAGCTCCAATGGACTAATGCTAAGACTAAAAAACAAGTATGAGGAAGTGAGATGGCTCCAAATGGTGTGTGTGAAGGTGGGGGCCTTTCCTCTTCATTTATAGGGCGCTGGAGGCGGTTCAGGGGCATTGAGGTAAAATAACCAGCGGAACCGTCATGCCCCAGATGGAAGGAGGCAAACCGCCTTGGCCGGGCCCACCTGGCGGCAGGGCTGGCGCGCGCGCGCCCCAGGCGCGCCCGCGCCTGGGTGGCGCCGCCCCCTGACCGCCTTTGGCGTGTGGGCCTAGGCCGTCCTCTGGGCCGTGCTTCTGCTGGTGTTTTGGTCCACTTCGACCCCGAGGTGGGCTGCCTTGTTTCCTTTGCCTTTTTACGCCTTCCGAAAAGCGCCTTTTTATTCTGGAAATTCCTGCACTTTTTGTATATTCTGCAAAACAATATTTTCTCCAAGCACAGGTGGAACTAGGTCAATAGTAAAGATATATGTGAAATAAAATATTTATTTCCCCATAATGACCTATAGTTGGCGGGTAAAAATCTGAGTTAAGGACCGCCAAGAAGATCCCCCAAGCTTACCCCTTGCTCGTCCCGAGCAAGTCTTTGCTTTGGGTTGTTGATCAGGGGTTGCTACGATGCTGATTATATCTCAAATGTACAAGCTTAAAAGAGAGTGGTCTACTGCTATTTGAATAAATCGGCAATTGTATCTACTCTATGATTCCTGATGGAGTGGGGCTTCTAATTGTCTCAAGTCTTGGGTGATTGCAAAATAGAACAGTTTCAAAGACCGGTGCTTTTCATTCGTCCCAAGATCAACTTTCAGTCCGGAGATTTTGTAAGTTTTTATAAATAAACCAAGTTCCTCAAATGACCCACTCGATCGCTCAAAAATGTATAGTAACCTCACCAAAGGCATTTTCAGATTTTGCCTTCCTCCTACCACTAAAGCTGAGAGTGGAGTTTTGGGTAGGTATGTAAGTGGGCATACATGTATCACATATGTTGTAAGGTCAAGGACTGAACCTTACGGAGATTAAGCTATACACCTTGATTGAGATGTGCAAGTGTGTGGATGGAATAAAAGATGATTCCAAATTTTTGTGGTATTTTTGGGTCTCCATGCATCATGACATACTCTCTTTTATTGGTGAATGAGATGAAGAAATGATGGGCTATCAAAGTACAATTAAAACTATCCTCTCATTTTTTTTGAACGGGGATCTAAGATTTTTCCCGTTTGCCTACAAGAGTGATAAATCTATATATATCTCTTTTTTTTCTTTTTTTTTTCTTTCCTCTCTTTCTTTTCTCTCACTTTTTTTTCTGACTAAGAACATAGCACAAAACTTTATTGATGGAAAGGATGAGGTGGAGAGAGATGTCATGATGAACAATGCATGGAGAATTTTGCAAACTACAAGAGAGAGGTGCGCGATCTTCAGGTTAAGGGTCGGCATTTTAATTTGGTGGAAAAAATAGTGCGCAACTCTCAGTGTAAGAGCCGGCAGATGGTGAAGGGTGCATGTTGTGCGCAACTCTCAGTGTAAGAGTTGGCGTTTATTTGGCGGGTGCAAGTGAATCTCAATCATGGGTGTAGAGTCATAATCTCACGTCGGTAACAGTCCGACCGAACTCAATGTACAAACAAGCAGCGTATGAAGGTTCTTATTCTACTATGGATAAATCATATGGCTCTGGTGGGTATTTCGCGATCATTGAGGAACTATTGTTTTTGAACATTTTAAAATAAAATCTCCGGACATCAGGTTTTCTCAAAGGGACAAAGTCATTGCTATGGTCTAAGTCACTATATCATATCGCGCAATAACCTAGATGAGAGTAATTGTATGCAACCCACTAAATCAAGTTTCTAGAGCATGATAATGTAAAGCCGATAAACCCAAATACTAGAGAAAACTCTATTTTAAACAAGTACAAGCGAGACATAAAACAGAGCAACCAATCATTTCAACATGGGTGAAACTAAACATTTCATAGCACATATATGGAATGGAATTTTTTTTTGAATTTTCCAATGCAAGAAACTTGAATTTAAACATGCTAAAATAAAAATAAAATTATGAGAAATTAAATATGCAATGCAGGTATCTCAAGTGGGGGTCCTCCTGTTGGCATTTCTTAACGCAATCACTAGAATTGTGACATCTTAGTGGTCACGCCAAGAAACGCCAGGGTTGATAGTCGTGTTCTAAAGATATTATCCGCAAGCGCACGGATCTATCATTGTAGCATTTCACCCGGAAGTATTTCAGGGTATCGTGATTTATATTTTCCCAAAGGAAGGCATGGTGTAAAATAGCTCTAGCACATGGATATGGTACTTCACATCATCGAAATAAGCCTTAATGCTATGCAGGGGGTAAGATAAACGGTAATTTGAGGATAGTGGACACACACTTGGTCTTCGCTCAAGGATAAAAGAGAAACAAGGAATAAAAGAAACGGAAAGAATAAAGAATAAATCTACTGGAGCTGGTTGGTCGTATGTTGCTAAGCGTAGGTTAGCTAACTCACATGTTATACAGGGTTAGAGACAAGTCAGAGCCTAAGGTAATAGGGAGACCCCCGCAGCTGGTAGGCCAGCCGATAGAGGCATTTACGAACTCCTACATGACATACGGACGTGGGGGATTACAAGGGACGGACAGGGCTGTCACCACCTGCCGCCTACCCCTCAACCGTGGTATGCCGTCATATTCGAAGGCCCCCTCGTATCCGGACACCACGCCCGCATACTAAGGAACTACCTATGCTCCCCTAGGACTCCCACCCTGCGGATGGACGAGCTAGAACATAGGCAAACCCGAAAGAACATCGAACCGTTACCCCACTCCCCTTCGAGACTCTAATCCTATAGAACATATGAACGATAAAGAACAGGGATGAACAAGCTATGAACTGATCATATGAACTAGGCTCTAGTTCATATGTATCATCATGAACATGATCAAGACTATGCTCTAGTTCATACAATAAGCAACATATAAAGAATAAGAACTTGAACAAGGAAGAACACTCCATAGAGATTTACCAAGATGAATCTCTTCTTCCTAGGAGACAAGCTCTCCTTGGTAGCTTTCCTAGCTCCAACTACTACTAGCTCTAGACTAAAGAACAAGTGGAGGTGAGGGAGAGAGAGACCAAATGAATGTGTGTCTTGGAAAAGCTTGAATCTCCCCTTTTATATGTTGGTGGAGGTCGGTTTGAGCCTAAAATGGAAGGAACACCCCGCACCGACCTCCCTGAGCATTGATTGCACCGCCTCCAGCCGGCCGGTCCCACACGTCAGTGGGGAGGGTGCGAGCGCGCCAGGGTGCCGCCTCCCCCTGACCGACTTTGGCCGGTGGGCCTCCCCTGGTGAGTGGGCTTCGGTGTTGAGGTGTTTTGGCCCATTTTGGTTCCCGAAGTGGCCCATCTCCCTTTAGGGTGGTTTGGCGCTTTCCAGAAAGTGCCTTTTCGATGTTTAATCCCTGCACTTTTATATGATTCCTGCAATGACAGTATATTTCCTAGTGCACGTGGATTTGGGTTAGTTGTACATGTATATGCATATAGGAATATGTAATTCACCCTTTTTCATGTCTAATTGGCGGTATAAAATCGTTGATAAGGACCGCCAACAAGATCCCCCAAGCTTTCCCTTTGCTCGTCCCGAGCAAAGCTCAGCCTTAGGTTGTTGATCAGGAGTTGCTACTATGCCGATCATGAGTCAAATGTACCAAGCGTATAAGCAAGATTTCTACCAGAATTTGAATAAATCGGCATGACTGCTCACCCTGTTATTATCTCAAGACAAAATGGGGCTTTCCAGCTTTCTCGCGTCTTGGGAAATTGCAAGGTAGAACAGATTCACAAGCATTGCTTATCATCTACCCAAGATCAACCAGGTCTCCGGAGGTTTTTGAAAGTTTTTGTAAAAGAAACTCAAGTTCCTCGAATGATTCTCTCAATCGCTCAGAAGTGTTTGTACCTCACCAAAGGCATTGTGTATTTTGCCTTTCTTTCTAACCTACTACTATGGCTGAGAGTGGAGTTTTGGGTAGGTATGGAAAGTGGCTATGCTTGGATCACAAAGAGTTGGTGAAGTCAAGGAACGAACCGTCCAAAGATTAAGACCATACACTTTGATTGAGATTTGTGCAAGTGTGTGAGGGTGAAAGATTCCTATATCTAAATGTTTTTGGTACTCCAGGCATCATGACTCCTCTTTATTGGTGGAAGGGAAAATTGAAGAGAGTTTGGGCTTGATTTGAAAAACTAAGATCTTTCTTTTCTTTCTTTTTTTCTCTTTTTTTTTGAACGGGAGACTAACTGGGATTCCCGTTTGTCTACTTTGAATTTTTATTGTTTGCCCCTTGGCATTCATCATCATTCTCTTCTCTCTCTCTCTTTTTTTTAATCAAGAGATGCTAATGCCCAATACTCTCTTTCAGATATGATGAAGATTTTTTTTTTTTGCGCGGGAAGGAGTCATGATGAAAGAACGAGGAGTAGTTTTTGATGGATGATGAGCAGGGGATGCGCGATCCTCAGTGTAAGGGTCGGCATGCTTTGAAGAAGGTGCGCAACTCTAGGGTCAAGAGTTGGCGTGTTTGGTGGATTTGGATGAAAAGTTAGTTTGCGCGACTCGCAGTGTACGGGTCGGCAAATTTATTTGGTGGGTGCAAGTGAATCTCAATCGTGAGTGTAAGACCATAATCTTGTGGAGGTTACAGACTTCTAGTGATCAAGCATCATATGACTACTGGTTTTTGAAATGAGTTTGACAGCTACGTCATATGGCCTTGGTAGGTATTTCAAAATCATTGAGGAACTTTTGTTTTGATAGTTTTGAAAAATAAATACTCTGGAAGTCAGGTTTTCACCCAGGACATGGTCATAGCGTTGCTCGTGGCACTATATCATACCCGGCAATAACTTAGACAGGGTCTAGCCTATGCAACCCACTAAGCTCAAGTTTTCAAGGATAAGACGTTTTAGCCAATAAACTCAAACTTAGGAGAAAGCCTGATTATAAACAAGGTACAAGCGAGTCACAAGACAGAGTAACTTTTCATCATTTCAACAAGGGCAGAATTAAATATTTCTATGACGCATATGTATAGGAAATGACGAAGCATTTTTTTTATATGCGTAAGTGTTAGTATGGTACATACCTCTTATTGGGGGTCCTCCCCCAAGCTTGCTTGGAAACGGGGCCCTTATTTATTCTTGAGGTAATAGATTACTTTATTTTATTGTGAGTCTGTCGTCAGGACTTCCTTATGATTGAGGACCATCCTGCAGGTGTTAGCTCATGGTATACTACCAATATTCCTACTAGCAATCTGTCTCAATGGTCGACAAGTCGACCAAGGTAAACTAGCAACCTAAGCACCATGCTCAAGCTACAAGTTTATGGAACATGCTAAGCTTGAACATGTCCCAAAACTTCAAACTAAGCAAGAACAGGGGTAGCAAGATAGAACTTTATTTTTGACAGACTAATTGAATTTAATTGAAATGAAATACTTGTAAAAAGATAACTTACCGATTATCCTGTCGGTCAGGGCTCACAGTTTATAGTCCGTGATGCGGGACTCTTCTCCTGCTCAATTCGAGCCTGATGATGACGCAACCGTCTCAGGAGAAGTAGACGGTGACGCCTGCTTGGGTCTCCACACCATTTTTGGTGGTGTGGTGATAGCTGGTGAGGATGGTGGAGGGTCGACTTCTCTTGGAGGTGCTTGCATTTTCTCCACTTCCAACACCTTTGTCTCCTCTTTAGGGATTGGTTTTGGTCCCCCAGAGAATCTGAGTGGTTTTGTTTTTGCCTTTGTTTCCACTCTTTCTTGGGCCGGAGCCTTGCCCTTGTCTTTCTTTTCTTCGGGTTGCACAGGAACGACCTTTGATTTTGTTTCTTTTGTAGGAGCCTTCTTTCTTCCTTTCTTAGGAGCTCTTTGCTCCTCCTTCTCTTTTGGCTCCTGTTCTTTCTTTTTCTTTTGTTTTTGTTCCTGGATAGCCTTTGCTTTCTGTGGCTCTGGCCTTTGTTCCCAGATGATATTGGGAATCCGATTCGCACCAAGAGGTCGGATTTCAACTTCCGTGACCTCTCTTGTGGTTGGCTCATACTTGATGCGAATCATGTTGCACTCCTCCATCTTCCGCGGCCGAAAGTGGAATTTCTCCTCACTTCCATTGATGTTGAACTGGATTTCTCCAGCTCCAACATCAATCTGTGCTCCAGCGGTGCTGAGGAATGGTCGCCCCAATATAAGTGGTGATTCTTTAGTGGCCTCCATGTCGAGTACCACAAAATCCACAGGGACGAAGTATCCTCTAATCTTCACAGGAATGTCTTCTGCTATTCCCGTTGGGTAGCGTAAGGAAGAGTCCGCTAGTTGGAGTGTGATCGTTGTTGGTGACAGCCTTGTATAATTTAGTTTGTCAAATACCGTCTTGGGCATGACACTGACGCTGGCACCAAGATCACGAGTGCGTGGTCAAACCTGCGCCCTCCAATGGAGCAAGTGATGGTGGGGCATCCCGGGTCCTTCTTCTTCTCTCGGTAAGTCATTGAGGATTGCCGCACTACATTCTTACGTCGGTTTGACCAAGTTTGTGGATGGCAGTGGTCGTTTATTGTTGATGATGTCTTTGATGTACTTGGCGTAGGAGGGTACATGTAAGACGTCCATGAGCGGAACGCTCACATGTACCTTCTCGACCATCTCAACGAACCGAGTGAACTGATCATCCACAACTTGCTTTCTTGTTCTTGTGGCGAATAGCGGATGTGTTGTATCCGGATAATCCAGGGTTGTCCCCGATTTCGCTCGCCTTGTGGTTCGGAGATGAAGGTTCTTCTTCGTGGTGCTTTGCTTGCTTCGGCTGCTTGTCTAGGATATGGTGGATCACGAGTGGCCTTACCGCCTCTCGTGGTCACGAGTTCACATTCTCAAAAGTACTAGCAGCTTGATCCGATGATTTACCAGTTGGATCAACGGGAACATCCGAAGCAATCCGAGCTAGCCGTCTTTCTATCATCTTGTTAAAGCTCAAGCGATTCTTGACAGAGAAGTTAAACCTTCTATCTTTGTACTGATGCTCTCTAGGACTTTGTCATTGGCCAGCATCTTTTTGGTGAGATTTTCGTTGACCTTTGCTTGGCCAAGGACTAAATCCTTGAGAGTGGGCTGACTCGAATTGTAATTTGCGGAGTAGTTCGAATTACCCTGATACTGTGGACGGGACTGATTGTTCCATCCATTATTTCCTCCTTGCTGTTGATGATACCCGTTATTGATGTAAGAAGCTTCTTCACGGGTCTCAGGGCAATCATTCCCTGAATGTCCATCATTGCCACAGACCTCGCACGTCATGCGAGATTCTATGGTTTTGATAGTGCCGGATGTATCTCCGGCGGCTCTTTCGTCAAACTTTTGCAGGAGCAAGTCTATTTTTGCGGCTAGCGCCTCCGTCTCCTTCACGGGGTGCGAGCCTTTTTGTTGCTTAGGTGGGGCTCTTTCTTCCCCCCAAGCTTGATTTTCTACCATTTTGTTGATTAACGCCGTGGCGTTCTCAACAGTGAGTGATAGAAATGCGCCCCCAGCTGCAGCGTCGAGGTGCCCTTTTGACATGGTGTAAGCCCATTGTAAAAGTTTTGGAGCACCAGCCATTCCTCCATCCCATGATGAGGATAGTCAAGAATGAAGCTCTGGAGCCTTTCCCAAGCTTCAGGAATGGGTTCCATCTGCGTTTGCTGGAAATTGGCAATTCTTCCCCTCAGAGCATTAGTTTTGCCCATGGGGAAGAACTTTGCAAGGAATGCCATGGAGCATTTGCCCCATGTGCTCACAGCTTCTTTGTCCTTATAAAACCACTGCTCCGCCTTCCCCACTAGGGAGAAGGGAAACAGACGGAGCCTGATGACGTCAGCTTCGATGTCCTTGATGACGACAGTGTCACAGAGCTCCAAGAAACGCTGCAAGTGAGCGTTGGCATCCTCATTAGGGAGTCCGCAAAATGGAATCCCCTGCACCATGGTGATCAGGCCAGTCCTTAGCTCAAAGTTCTTGTCCGCCACATTGACAACGGGCCCAGTGGGCACGTTGGCAACAGCGGGGACAGAGAATTCACGGAGGGTCTTTTGAGCCATTTGGGTGGTCGCTGAAGGTGCGGAAATGACCGGTTCAGCTGCCGATGGAATAGCAGAAGAAGGAGTAGCTCTAGGCTTCTTCTTCCTTAGGAGTGCCTCTGGATTTGGATGGAAATTGTCTGGCAGGGAGAAACCGGACATACACTATCCTGTTTTCACCCACAACAGGAGAAAACATAAAAGTTAGCCTGCATAGACCTCGGACTATTTCTAATGAAGTTATATCCATGCCATTGCTAGATTATTTTAACCAATGCCTTCCCCGGCATGGTGTAAAAAGCTCGGCACATGGTACTTCACATCATCGAAATAATGCTTGTTGGCATTTCTAACGCAATCACTAGAATTGTGACATCCTAGTGGTCACGCCAAGAAACGCCATCCATGACGGGGTTGATAGTCGTGTTCTAAAGATATTATCCGCAAGTGCACGGATCTATCATTGTAGCATTTCACCCTAGAAGTAAGTATTTCAGGCAGAGTCTAACGGCATGTTATGCATTTTTATCAAAGTTCGGTGAAGCAATCTTGTTGATGCATATCGTGATTTATATTTTCCCAAAGGAAGGCATGGTGTAAAATAGCTCTAGCACATGGATATGGTACTTCACATCATCGAAATAAGCCTTAATGCTATTAAGGGGTAAGATAAACGGTAATTTGAGGATAGTGGACACACACTTGGTCTTCGCTCAAGGATAAAAGAGAAACAAGGAATAAAAGAAACGGAAAGAATAAAGAATAAATCTACTGGAGCTGGTTGGTCGTATGTTGCTAAGCGTAGGTTAGCTAACTCACATGTTATACAGGGTTAGAGACAAGTCAGAGCCTAAGGTAATAGGGAGACCCCCGCAGCTGGTAGGCCAGCCGATAGAGGCATTTACGAACTCCTACATGACATACGGACGTGGGGGATTACAAGGGACGGACAGGGCTGTCACCACCTGCCGCCTACCCCTCAACCGTGGCATGCCGTCATATTCGAAGGCCCCCTCATATCCGGACACCACGCCCGCATACTAAGGAACTACCTATGCTCCCCCAGGACTCCCACCCTGCGGATGGACTAGCTAGAACATAGGCAAACCCGAAAGAACATCGAACCGTTACCCCACTCCCCTTCGAGACTCTAATCCTATAGAACATATGAACGATAAAGAACAGGGATGAACAAGCTATGAACTGATCATATGAACTAGGCTCTAGTTCATATGTATCATCATGAACATGATCAAGACTATGCTCTAGTTCATACACTAAGCAACATATAAAGAATAAGAACTTGAACAAGGAAGAACACTCCATAGAGATTTACCAAGATGAATCTCTTCTTCCTAGGAGACAAGCTCTCCTTGGTAGCTTTCCTAGCTCCAACTACTACTAGCTCTAGACTAAAGAACAAGTGGAGGTGAGGGAGAGAGAGACCAAATGAATGTGTGTCTTGGAAAAGCTTGAATCTCCCCTTTTATATGTTGGTGGAGGTCGGTTTGAGCCTAAAATGGAAGGAACACCCCGCACCGGCCTCCCTGAGCATTGATTGCACCGCCTCCAGCCGGCCGGTCCCACACGTCAGTGGGGAGGGCGCGAGCGCGCCCCTGGCGCGAGCGCGCCAGGGTGCCGCCTCCCCCTAACCGACTTTGGCCGGTGGGCCTCCCCTGGTGAGTGGGCTTCGGCGTTGAGGTGTTTTGGCCCATTTTGGTTCCCGAAGTGGCCCATCTCCCTTTGGGGTGGTTTGGCGCTTTCCAGAAAGCGCCTGCGCCTTTTCGATGTTTAATCCCTGCACTTTTATATGATTCCTGCAATGATAGTATATTTCCTAGTGCACGTGGATTTGGGTTAGTTGTACATGTATATGCATATAGGAATATGTAATTCACCCTTTTTCATGTCTAATTGGCGGTATAAAATCGTTGATAAGGACCGCCAACACCACCCCCAAGCTATCCTGTAGCTCATGGCCCAGGGTTGTATCCCTGGGACCTCCAGTAGGCCCTCTGCTCCTCCTGCTGAATGCGGAGGCTCTCTGCAAGAGCATCGAACCGCTGTCCGTGCTGCTGCTGCCACTGGGTCGTCGCATGCATGAAGCCGCCCAGGGTGTTCCTGATGTCGTTCGTCTGGATCTGCAGCTGTCCAATGCGTGCATTGACTGAGGCCAGCGTCGGCTCCTGCTCTGGTGGTAGTGAGTCGACAGTGTACCGCCTCTGTCGCTCCCACTCATCGTTCTCTGCATCGGACCATGCCCTCTCAGCGGTCTGTGCCGGCTGGGGGTACTGCTCCCATCCTGAGTAGCCTGAGTAGCCTGAGTAGCCCTGGTAGGCCTCCCATCCACCATAACCATACTGCTGGGGAGGCTGTACAGGGGCATCTGGTTGAGCAGGGGAGTCAGGCTGTGCATAAGCCTCAGCCCCTCCTCTAGTGGCTCTCGGAGTCTGTTCTTCCCTGCGTGTTTCTTCTGTAGTCTTCATGTCAAAGGTGAGCACGTCACAGTTATATAAACAGAGATCCGGGTTAGGTAACCGAATCTTATTTACATAACCGGCAAAGAAGAAACAGATATGATCTTTCCCATCAGCCTTCAAAGTGTGTCCTTGGGTTAGGGCACACAAATCACAAACCGGCCGATCAAGAGGAATGTACTCAACATCGTTACCATCTAGTGCTCCTACGGCGTTGGCAATGCGAGTAACAAGAGAGGTGCAATCGATAGCATAAGACTTCTTCACCATATCTAGCCAGTGGAGGCACATCTCCCTCATAGGAGCGACCTTGAACTAGTGAACCATGGCATAGAGAAGCTTAAGTTCTACAGAATGCACCCATCTAGTCTTGCCAGCAGGAAACAAAGTCATAGAAATCCAACGATGCATGAGTCTAAGGGTAGGGTGTTGGATCTACGTGTTCAGGGGTTTGAAAGGTCCAACTTCTACCCTACCCGAAATCTTCTCCCAAAAAGAATTGCGATCAAAACCAGGGATAGATGCATCTAGCTTAAGTGCACACTTATAGTGAAAGCCTAGATGATGAGCGAGTTCCCCCAAGTAAGATAATACTCCGTGCCAAACAAACGGAAGTAAATACGCTCATCATCATAATCAAGTGTGCAAAGAAACTGGATGGTCAAGAGACGCGAACCTTGCTCATCGATGGGCTCAATGTTTTCCCAACCAACCGCCCTCCAAATGGTTTCGAAGTCGGTGTTCATACCTATTTTCTCGATGAGGTTGGTGTCGTAGACCGTCGTGTGGTTGAAGAGCCGATCCTTGAGGTGATGGTACCTCTGCAGCTCCTGCTCTCCCTCCAGGTCGAGGTGCGGGGCGTCGACCGCGTAGATCCCCTCGGGCTCGGGGGTCGCGGGTGGTGCCACCTCCTCGGCTACTTCTGGCTCGTAGGGGGCACTGTTGGCATTTCTTAGCGTATGCAGCCAAATCCGCAAGCGCACGGAAATCACCGTTATAGCACTTTACCCGGTGAGTAATCGGGTATCGTATTTCTTTCACGAAGAACGGCTTGTGAGTTATTTCTAAACAGAGGTTGCCCAGAGATGGAGTAGGATAGCTTAGGTAATGAGGTTTTCTAGGGTAATGGGCCTAAGAGGTGGCTAAACTTGTTGGTATACTTCTTACTTCGGGCACCGGATCACACCTGGTCTGCCAAGTGATGCCGGCCTGTTGCTCTACGCCGTAGCCGGATGTGGGGGATTACAAGGGACGGACAGGGCTGTCACCACCTGCCGCCTACCACCTCAACCGTGGACTACGAGGCAAACGAAGGTAGGTCCTAGCCTAGACACCACATCTATGCCAGTTGCTACAACTCTAGCGGTGATCAGGAGCTCCCGTCTCTATCAGGGGTCCTCTTACTAGAGCTTCCGCCACGGGGACGAACGACGAACCCGCAAGAAGATAACAAGCAAGAATAACTTACTCAAAGGTATTACCGAAAGATAAACACGATGTCTTACTTCAAGTAGCAAGACGCCGTAGAGGTACAAGCGAGGAGGGAGCTGACAAGTCCGGCACTCCGCCCCGTGGAAGACTAGCTTCCCAAGAGCTCTCTTGGAGAGATGCTCTACTCTTGCTCCTCTCTCACTCCTTACTTCCATTCTAGCTAGGCTAGGTAGAGTGGCTCTACTCTCTCTATTGTACACTTGTAGAGTGGAGGTGTGGTGAAGAGTGAGAACTAAAATGAATAATGAATTGCTGTTGAAGGGGAGGCTTGCCTATGCTTATATAGGAGTGGGATGGTTGGTTTCCGCAGGGCAAATGTCGAAAACACCCCCGAACCGACCATCAGAGGTGGCAAACGAACCGACCAACCAAAGCTGGGCCTGGGCCGCGCTCAAACGGGCGCGCGCGCACCTCAGGCGCGCCCGCGCCTGGTTGGGCCCCGCCGGCCCTCAGCTTTGGTCGGTTGCCTCCTTGTTGGGCCTCTGGTCGGCTCATGCTGGTGTTTCTGGTTGGTTTGGCCTCAAATTTGGATTTCTCCTCTTTTTCTCTTGTTTGCTTGGACCAAAAATAAAAGGTATTTTTACACAAGTGTTTTTCTTCATGTCTTGGTCCATTTTAGGTATATTTCAGGTATGCCCTGCAAAACAAGGAATCTGCACTACACTGTGGAAATAGTTAGAGTAGAGCCCTAATCTAGATGAAAATTAGTGTTGCCTAGACTAAAGTTGGCGGGGTTAGAAACGAGTTAAGCACCGCCAACAACTCCCCCACACTTAGCTCTTTGCTCATCCTCGAGTAAAGGATGAAGAACTAGGTGGTTGTATTTTCCCAAGAGTTGACCTGCATACAGATTATTCCGAGCTTTTCCTGCATTTGTGAACATTCATGGTGGCTACCAAGTTATCTTACTGCTATTGAAGGAGGAATAGCTTGAAATCAAGTCAACTCACACTACCCATGCTTTGAGACTTGGGGTTTTAGAATTTTCGCAAATATTGCCTTAGCTCCTCATGTGATACTCTCAAGTCGCTCTTTTTCAGGTGGCTAGTCCTATCCAGGTGTTCTTGATCATCCTATTACTACAGGCTGATGTGTGGAGTTTTGGGTATGGATGATGAACAGAGTTTCAATGTCAAGCCAGCTGGATGTCATGAAGAGAAGGCCATATCCCTAGATGATGCAAGTGCAAGTGCAAGTGTAGAAAATATTTGTGGACTCCTGATCATGCTTCCTCTCTTATTGAAGAGAAAAATGTAAGAAGGTATGGACCTTGAAGAACAAATCTAAAACTTGCCTTAACTCTTTTTCTTTTCCTTCTTTTCTTTTCTTTCTTCTCTTTTCTTTCTCTTTTTTTTTATCTCAAGACCTTGGAGAAAAAAGAACTCCTCCTAATTTGCGAACTAAGCTTCTTTTTGTAGGATTTTTTTTTCCAATAATAGTCCATACCTTTCTTGAATGAATGATGGAGAGAGATGCATGACTTATTGACAGGAGTATTTTGGTGGAAGAGGGAGAAAGCGTGGAAAAATATGTGCTCAATTCTCAGTGTAAGAAATGAGCGTTTTGGTGGAAAGGTGGGTGCATATAGTGCGCGACTTTCAATGTGAGAGTCGGCATATTTATTTGGTGGGTGAATGCTATGCGTGGCTCTCAATGTGAGAGTCGGCGTGTTTATTTGGTGGGTGAATGCAATGATCTTGGGGATAAGGCCATCTCTAGCAAGAATCTCAAGACTTGACATCGCTAAAAAAAAGGCTAAAACAGGTTTTGCATAAGTGAAAGCGTAGAAATTTGGCTCTGGTAGGACATAGCACTTATCACACGAGGAGCAATTGCTAAAAAGTTTTTAAATTTTTGCATAAAAATGCCCAAGTCCATTGCACGAGTTGGTAAGTCTCATATCATTCTACTATATCTCACCTGCCAATAACTTAGATAAAACATGGGGTCCCTATTGCACAGGTTGTTCACACAATCAAGATAGCAAGGAATAAAAAGTATGCAACTCGTTCTTGATTGGTGAAAATAGGAGATGGAGTTTGCAAAAAGTTTTAGTTTTATAAATTTTATTTTCAGCAATAAAGAGAATTAGCAGGGAGTGAGAGGGTGCGCAAACTGTGTTTTTGCCGTGTCGAATATTTTTGCACACCAAGGAGCAAGGTGCCTCCCCCACACTTGTTTTTGTACCTGTCTTTTTCTTATATGCACACAAAAACAAGTGGAGACAAGACACAATATATATATATATATATATAAGTAAATTTTTTTTCATGAACACAAGAAAGATAGAATAAATTAAAGTCATGCTCCAAATGAATTTATAAATTATTTGGCATGACTAAACTTATTCTATCAATTTCTTGGTTTATTTTTGTGCGATAAGAAGGCTCAAGGAAAGTCTTTAAGCGTTGACCATTTACCTTGAAGATGTTACCTTCGTCGTCCTGAATCGTGATTGTGCCATGAAACGATGTGTCGACGATGGTATATGGTCCCTTCCACTTGCTTCTAAGCTTTCCTTCACCGAATAACTTTACCTTGGAGTTGAATAGAAGGACCTTGTCGCCCTGCCTAAACTCCTTGGTTTTTATCCGGTTGTCATGCCACCTCTTCGTTCGCTCTTTGTAGAGCTTGGCACTGTGGTACGCCTTCTCTCGCCATTCCTCAAGCTCAGAGATCTGCCTCTGGCGGTTTCTTCCGGCTAGCTTGAGGTCCATGTTCCAGCTTTTAATTGCCCAAGAGGCTCGATGTTCGAGTTCTACTGGCAAATGACAGCTCTTTCCATACACAAGCTGGAACGGTGACATGCCAATGGGGGTTTTGTAAGCAGTCCTGTATGCCCAGAGTGCATCAGGAAGCTTACTTTTCTATCCTTTCCCCATGTCGTTGACCATCTTCTGCAGGATATTTTTGATCTGTTTGTTCGAGGTCTCAGCTTGGCCACTGGTTTGTGGGTGGTATGGTGTGGCAATGTTGTGCTTGGCCCCCAGCTCTCTCAGGAATGCTCTGAAGGTTCGGTCAACGAAATGTGATCCTCCGTCGCTTATCACCATGCGTGGTGTACCAAAGCGAGGGAAGATTATTTCATGGAACATCCTTCGGGCATGTATTGCGTCAGCTGCTCGGCATGGCATGGCCTCCACCCACTTGGAGACATAGTTGATAGCAACAAGGATGTACTCGTAGTCTTGGGACTTCTAGAAGGGTCCCATGAAGTCAATGCCCCACACATCAAATATTTCTATTTGAAGGTTGAAGTGGAGGGGCATTGCGTTGCGAGCTGTGATGCCACCCTGGAACTGGCACTTCCGACACCTCCAAATGAATTCTTTGGTGTCAGCATACATCGTTGGCCAGAAGAATCCGCACTGCCAGATTTTTGCTTGAGTGCGGAATACTCCATAGTGGCCTCCGTATGGTGCCGAGTGACGGCTTTCAATGATCTACATCCCTTCGCTGTTGGCACACATCTTCTCGTATGCCGTCGAGCACACTCGGTACAGTACGGGTCATCCACGATGACGACGGCTCTCAACCTCCGGCTTTTTCCCCGCTTTCTCCGGGTGGTACATGTCCCGCAACCATGTAGTTCACAATGTTTGCATACCGGGGTTGGAGTCCGTCACCGCCAATAGCATGTCATCGCGAAGGAAGTCATTGATGGGCAGATCCGCATGTTAGTGACTTGCAAACGCGACAAATGATCTCGCTACGGTATTCTCTACTCCTTTCTTATCTTTTATTTCTAGATCAAACTCTTGGAGCAAAAGAATCCAGCGGATCAAGCGTGGTTTCGCGTCTTTCTTAGTGAGCAAGAATTTCAAGGCAGCATGATCTGTGTAAATGATCACTTTCATGCCCACTAAGTAAGACCGAAACTTGTCGATAGCGAATACTATAGCAAGAAGCTCTTTTTCTGTTGTGGCATAATTGACCTGAGCTCCTGTTAACGTCTTACTGGCATAAGCTATCGCGTGATGCTTTTTATCTTTGGTTTGGCCTAAGACCGCACCAACAGCATAATCGCTTGCATCACACATGATCTCAAAAGGTAGAGACCAATCGGGAGGTTGGATGATAGGTGCAGAGATGAGTGCTTGCTTGAGAGTGTTAAATGCTTTCAAGCACTCATCGGTAAACTCAAAAGGAGCATCCTTAGCTAATAGGTTCGTGAGGGGTCTAGAGGTTTGCGAAAAGTCTTTGATAAATCTTCTATAGAACCCCGCATGACCTAAGAAGCTACGGATTCCTTTTACATTTACCGGGTGAGGTAGTTGCTCGATAACCTCTATCTTAGCCTTATCTACCTCGATTCCCCTCTCGGACACTAAGTGTCCCAGGACAATACCCTCTCGGACCATGAAATGGCATTTTTCCCAATTAAGTACCAAATCTTTGTCTGACACCTTTGCAAGACCTTGTCTAAATTTTTAAGACAATGATCGAAAGTTTTTCCATAGACGGTGAAATCGTCCATGAAAACTTCCATGATTTCTTCGATCATGCCCGAAAAGATAGACATCATGCACCGTTGAAATGACGCGGGTGCATTACACAACCCGAACGACATCCTACGGTACGCGTACGTTCCGTAGGGGCATGTGAAGGTCATTTTGCTTTGATCATCTGGATGGATGGGAATCTGATGATATCCCGAATACTCATCAAGGAAGCAAAAGAAGGAGTGTTTCGCTAACTGTTCCAACATTTCATCAATGAAGGGGAGCGAAAAGTGATCCTTCATTGTTGCCTTGTTAAGTTTTCGGTAATCAATGCACATTCGCCATCCGGTGACAGTTCGTTGAGGTATGAGTTCGTTTTTAGCGTTCTCAATGACTGTCATTCCTCCCTTTTTGGGAACCACTTGGACTGGGCTAACCCAATCACTGTGTGGTACGGGATAGATTATCCCGGCGTGAAAAAGTTTCAGGACTTCCTTTTTCACGACTTCCCGCATCGCATTGTTCAGCCTACGCTGAGGTTCCCGTGAAGGTATGCTAGATGGCTCTATGGGAATGCGATGGGTACAGAGCGTTGGACTTATCCCCTTAAGATCGTCTAGGCAATACCCGAAGACCGATTTATGCTTTTCTAGGACGGCTATGATTTTGGTTGTCTCCTCATCACTAAGTTGGTCACTTATGATGACAGGAGTTTGGGTGTCGCCGTTCAGAAAAACATAGCGTAAGCCTTTGGGTAGGGGCTTAAGCTCAACTGGAGGTCTAGGCGGTTTCTCCCCTATAGGGAGGTCAACTGTCTCCCCGAACTCGTCTTTTTCTTCTACAAATAATTCGGCATCTTTGTCTAAAGACGATTCGGGTGACTCAAACATGTCAACCGCTAGAACCTCTATGGGCACACTAGGGGGAGATTCGGCCACTGAGTTCCTGGCTCAAGTGACTTGAATCGGGAATGTTTCTCTCCCTAGTTTCATGTTGATTTCCCCTATTTTTGATGGATTGTCAAAGAGTGGTTCCAGGGGGTGCCCAATGAGTATGTCGAAATCCTGGATGTCAAAGACAAGAAAGTCCAGGGACATTTCGACATCTCCATGGTGGAGTGTCACGTTATGTACAATCCCTAGTCCTTTTTGAATAGAATCGGCGTTCTTAAGGACCGTGTTGTTGGAGTAAATGACTCCATTCCTAGACACGTAGATGCATAGGAATGGGACATCAAATTCGCCCCAACTGTGGGATTATACAAAGCGTCCACCCAATTCCGCTGAATTTTGCAATGGCGGGTAGAAGATGGAGCGTGAATCTAAATTACTTTAGACGAGAGCTCACCTTCTGCTACCCACTCCGTGCTCATAACAAAAGTCAACTCTCTAACTGACTCCTTGAGAAAAAGTTCGTCAAGGGGCTCGCTAGGGGCGACGGGAATTGGTGGTCTTGTGCGACATCCATATTGCGTGGTATTTCCTAGATTTTCGAAAAGCTCATCCTCGAAAGCCGGAAGATCCATGGGTTCTTCCGTCTTGGGTTCTGGTTCAGGAGAGGGTCTCTCTAAAGGTTGGGAAGGTTCGGCTGATGCCGAAGAGACATCCTCTTTTATTGGCTCTGGTTCTACACGGATGGGTTCTAAGGGAGGAGCATTCTCTTGGATGCGATCCAAGAGAGCTTGCCCCTCTTCGGTGGTTTTGTGCTGGAACGACCCTCCGGCAGCTACATCGAGCAATAGGGCAGAATTTCGTCTAATCCTAACCAAAAATATTGTAAGAGCACATGGTTAGGAATAGACAGTCTAGGCCTCGATCGTGTTAGGATCAAAAAGCGTTCCAGTGCTGCACCTATGGTTTCATTCTCTTTTTGTTGGAAGTTGAGCACCTCCCGTCATAGAGAAGTTACACTAGAAATAGGGTAGAATGTGAAGCAAAAATGCTTACGCAATTCTTCCCAATCTCTGTTTACTTTCCCTACGTTTTGGGTGTACCATTGCTTCGCCTTTTCATGGAGAGAAAAGGGAAACAATTTCCACCGCAATGTATCTTGCGACATGCCCGCAATGGTCAGGCACGCATAGAGTTGCTCAAACTCCCGTAGGTGATCATAAGGGTTTTCATATTCCAAGCCTGGGAAGGCTTGGTCCCGAACCATGGCTATAAAGCCAGGGCGGAGCTCATACTCGGAAGCTGTGATAGGCTTCGAGGATTGGGGTGTTTGAATGAGCTCACCCTTCGGAGCGGAAAGGTTGTATATGGTTGGTTGCTCCATGAATATTTTTGTTTTCTAAAATAAAACAAAAGAAGTGGAGCAAAGGTAGGTCAAGGTACACGGGCAATCTAGGTTTAGAGCTAACTGCGACAACCGTTCCCCGGCAACGGCGCCAGAAATGCTTGTTGGTGTTTCTTAGCGTATGCAGCCAAATCCGCAAGCGTATGGAAATCACCGTTATAGCACTTCACCCGGTGAGTAATCGGGTATCGTATTTCTTTCACGAAGAACGGCTTGTGAGTTATTTCAAAACAGAGGTTGCCCAGAGATGGAGTAGGATAGCTTAGGTAATGTGGTTTTCTAGGGTAATGGGCCTAAGAGGTGGCTAAACTTGTTGGTATACTTCTTACTTCGGGCACCGGATCGCACCTGGTCTGCCAAGTGATGCCGGCCTGTTGCTCTACGCCGTAGCCGGACGTGGGGGATTACAAGGGACGGACAGGGCCGTCACCACCTGCCGCCTACCACCTCAACCGTGGACTACGAGACAAACGAAGGTAGGTCCTAGCCTAGACACCACGTCTATGCCAGTTGCTACAACTCTAGCGGTGATCAGGAGCTCCCATCTCTATCAGGGGTCCTCTTACTAGAGCTTCCGCCACAGGGACGAACGACGAACCCGCAAGAAGATAACAAGCAAGAATAACTTACTCAAAGGTATTACCGAAAGATAAACACGATGTCTTACTTCAAGTAGCAAGACGCCGTAGAGGTACAAGCGAGGAGGGAGCCGACAAGTCCGCACTCCGCCCGTGGAAGACTAGCTTCCCGAGAGCTCTCTTGGAGAGATGCTCTACTCTTGCTCCTCTCTCACTCATTACTTCTATTCTAGCTAGGCTAGGTAGAGTGGCTCTACTCTCTCTATTGTACACTTGTAGAGTGGAGGTGTGGTGAAGAGTGAGAACTAAAATGAATAATGAATTGTTGTTGAAGGGGCAGGCTTGCCCATGCTTATATAGGAGTGGGATGGTCGGTTTCCGCAGGGCAAATGTTGAAAACACCCCCGAACCGACCATCAGAGGCGGCAAACGAACCGACCAACCAAAGCTGGGCCTGGGCCGTGCTCAAACGGGCGCGCACGCCTCAGGCGCGCCCGTGCCTAGTTGGGCCCCGTCGGCCCTCAGCTTTGGTCGGTTGCCTCCTTGTTGGGCCTCTGGTCGGCTCATGCTGGTGTTTCTGGTTGGCTTGGCCTCAAATTTGGATTTCTCCTCTTTTTCTCTTGTTTGCTTGGACCAAAAATAAAAGGTATTTTTACACAAGTGTTTTTCTTCATGTCTTGGTCCATTTTAGGTATATTTCAGGTATGCCCTGCAAAATAAGGAATCTGCACTACACTGTGGAAATAGTTAGAGTAGAGCCCTATTCTAGGTGAAAATTACTGTTGCCTAGACTAAAGTTGGCGGGGTTAGAAACGAGTTAAGCACCACCAACAGGCACCTTGGTAAGAGCTCGAGGCCTCACCATACCCCCACGAACTATAGTCGCTCATGGTGGACTACGCCGGTGGCTAGCTCTCGGGTGCGAAAGAACTAGTGGAAGTTGATTTTCCACACCCGAGACTAGCTCTAGCTCTTGCTCCCTTGCTCAAAACTTGCTAGTGGAAGCTTGTGGCATAGGAAGTGGGGGTGAAAGAGAGTGAGAGTGTGAGAAATGGGAGGTGGTTGCTCAACCCGGCCACCCCCCTCCTTTTATAGCCGGATCACCAGCCGAAAGGGGGAGGGGCAACGGCTAGGAGCCGTTGGCCGCCGGCCCAGGCCCCACCTCGGCAGGCCTGGCGCGGCCGCGCCTCGGGCATGCGCGCCAGGTGGGCCCCGCTGACGCCCTGCTTTGGCCGTTGGGCGCCAACGGCTAGCCCTTGGCGCTAGCCGTTGGTGATCCTGCCCCGGCCGTTCAAAAAAATATATTTTTTTTCAAAATAAATCTTCTCTCTTTTTTTTCAGAGAAGAAGTTTTATTTTCTTTTTTTCTTCATCTACTCTCTCTCTTTTTCTCTCTCTCCTTTTTTTTCGAGTAGCAAGAAAAAAAAATACTTACCGACCTACTTGTCGGTGCTCTTATTTCCCCCCCAAGCTTGCTTGGCTTAACAGGGGTGACCAAACCCTGTTGCAATCATGTTTACCGACTCGGGCGGGACCTCGGGTTGTCCCGGGATCCTGCTTGTGTCAGCGTTCGTTGGGATCGCTGCGGCAATCTGGGCGAGCTGGGTCTCTATCATCTTGTTGAAGCTCAGCTGGTTCTTGACAGCGGATGATAGGCCCTCTATCTTGTTATTCATATTTTCCAAGATCTTGTCATTTTGGATCATCTTTTTGGTAAGATTTTCGTTGATCTTGGCTTGGCCGTAAACCAGGTCCTTCAATGAAGGTTGATTCGAATTAAACCCGGAGGCGTAATTTGAATTACCTTGGAATGGAGGACGGGACTGGTTATTCCAGCCATTCCCTCCTCCTTGCTGCTGGCGAAACCCATTGTTGAGGTAGGCGACCTCTTCACGGGTCTCGGGGCAGTCATTCCCCGAGTGTCCAGCTTCACCACAGACCTCGCACGTCATGCGAGCATCCATGGCGTTGACGGTGCCGGATGCATCATTGATGGCACCACCGTCAATCTTCTTCAGGAGTAGGTCTATTTTTGCAGCAAGCATATCCGCCTCCTTCATGGTATGCATGCCTTTTTGTCCCTTGGTGGGAGCGCGGTCCTCCCCCCAAGCTTGGTTTTCCACCATTTTGTTGATTAGTGCCGTGGCACTATCAACAGTCAATGATAAAAAGGCGTCGCCAGCTGCGGCGTCCAGGTGCCCCTTCGACATGGGTGTTAACCCGTTGTAGAAGTTTTGGAGCACTAGCCAACTTTCCATCCCATGGTGAGGGCATTCCTGGATGTACTCCTGGAGCCTCTCCCATGCCTCAGGGATGGGTTCCAGCGAATTCTGCTGGAAGTTGGCGATTCATCCCCGCAGGGCATTGGTTTTGCCCATGGGGAAGAACTTAGCGAGGAACGCGGTGGAGCTCTTGCTCCATGTGTCAACAGCGGCCTTGTCCTTGTAGAACCAGGTCTTCGCCTTTCCCACAAGGGAGAAAGGGAAGAGCCTGAGCCTAATTGCATCAGGTGCGACATCCTTGATGACGATGGTGTCGCATATCTCCAAGAAACGCTGAAGATGAGCGTTGGCATCCTCACTTGGCAGTCCACAGAATGAACTTGCCTGCACCATGGTAATGAGCCCAGCCCTGAGCTCGAAGTTCTTGTCTCCCAAGTTGACAGCGGGCCTAGTGGGCACGTTGGCAACATTGGGGACAAAGAACTCGCCAAGGGACTTGGCCATGGAGTGCGGCGTAGTAGGTGCGGTGGTGACTGGTTTATCTGTCGGCGGAATAGCAGAAGAGGAAAGGGCACGAGTCCTCTTCCTCCTTAGGAGTGCCTCCGGATTTGAGTTGAAGTTTTCCGGCAGAGAGAAACCGGTCATGCACTATCCTGTTTTCATCCACAACAGGAGAAAACATAAAAGTTAGCCTGTATAGACATTGTCGTTTCTCATTTTATATATCATATGCATATCCATGCTGCTAGATCCTTAACTTCCATGCCATTTCTTCGATTACCAAAATAGACTTAGAGCCGCGCCACGAGAAATGCTTGTTGGCATTTCTTAGCGAGTGTTGCCAAGAGATAGATCACATCCTATTAGAATAAATACCAAAATAGACTTAGAGCCGGGGTATCGTTATTTATAATTTCCCAAAGGAAGGCATGGGGTAGTTAAGTTATCTTGCATGGGTATGAATACAATATCTAGTATGAGGAGAAACCGACCAATGCGCTATACAGGGGTAAGCATACGGTAGTTTGGATAGTGGACACACACTTAGAGCAACCTCAAAGGAATAAAGGTAAAATAAAGAATAAAGAATAATCTACGTGGAGAGCGTGTCCTATATAGTCAATGCTAGAACAGCTAATTCCACATGTTATACAAGTCAAGACTCGACTATAGACTAGGAATATGGGGAGACCGCTGCAACTGGTCTGCCAGTCGATGGCGGCATTTATGAACTCCTACTCAACATGCGAACGTGGGGGATTACAAAGGACGGACAGGCCTGTCACCACCTGCCGCCTACCACCTCAACCGTGGCATGCCGACATATCCGAAGGTTCCCTCGCACCCGGACACCATGTCCGCATACTAAGGAGCTACCTACATCCCCCCAGGACTCCCACCCTATGGATGGACGAGCTAGGACATAGGCAAACCCGAAGGCACATCGAACTGCTATTCCTCTCCTACAATCTAATCTAAACAAGTAAAACATATGAACGATGAAGAACAATGTAGAGCATGATGAACAACTCTCATAAGAACTATGGCCTAGTTCTTGATCATTGAATATATCGTGTACTAGACTATACTCTAGTTCATATGCAAGACTATATAAATGTAATGAGAACTTGACTAAGGAAGAATGCTCCATAGATTTATACCAAGAGTGTAGCTTTTCTTCCTGGAGACAAGCTCTCCAAGTAGCTTTGCCTAGCTCCAATGGACTAATGCTAAGACTAAAGAACAAGTATGAGGAAGTGAGATGGCTCCAAATGGTGTGTGTGAAGGTGGGGGCCTCTCCTCTTCATTTATAGGGCGCTGGAGGCGGTTCAGGGGCATTGAGGCAAAATAACCACGGAACCGTCATGCCCCGAGATGGAAGGAGGCAAACCGCTTGGCGGGCCCCGGGCGGTAGGGGCGCGCGCGCGCGCCCCAGGCGCGCCCGCGCCTGGGTGGCGTCGCCCCCTGACCGCCTTTGGCGTGTGGGCCTGGGCCGTCCTCTGGGCCGTGCTTCTGCTGGTGTTTTGGTCCACTTCGACCCCGAGGTGGGCTGCCTTGTTTCTTTTGCCTTTTTACGCCTTCCGAAAAGCGCCTTTTTATTCTGGAAATTCCTGCACTTGGTGTATATTCGCAAAACAATATTTTCTCCAAGCACAGGTGGAACTAGGTCAATAGTAAAGATAAACTGTTATACACTTGGAGGTGTTTCATTTCATTTGATTGTGTTCTGCTGGATGCACTTACATTCTGAAACACATAAAAGATAAAAGCAATGGAGCGAAGCTCCCCTAACTTGGTCTATGTGTTTCTCTGCTCTCTTGGAGCTGTATGCTGACCCAGCGAAGGCCTTTGGCTTTGACTCGCTCTCCAACTTCCCGTAAGCTATCCAATGTGATGAAGTCACTGACAGGCAAAGTAAATTTCCTAAGCTATGCCTTCCAACCGAGCATCATATGACTTGCTCGGCTAGAAACAAGACTTAAGTCTGAACATACCATGACTGTGATGGGATTGCATACTGACTACAGCGGAGATAGGTTTACTCGTGAAGCTACTGGGCTGCGGAACTCTTCTTGTGTTGAAGGCAAGGAGGCACCCTAGCCGTTCTACACCGTTGATCCCTTCTCCGTAGTCTTGATGTTTCCTGAGGCCTCTTAATCCTAAACGTGTGTCGACCTTCTAACTTGAGATGAATGAGAGACATGTGTTTGGGATGAGAGGACGGTTGACTGATGACGGGCGGCGGGAGAGGCTTTTTTCTTTTTATAGGGTGGCCGATCTGCTGTTAATCAAGGAGGGTGGGTTCTTTAACCCACGGTTGGTGAGATTCTCATTTAAAACTCCAGATCCGTTATTATTCGATACTTGGATTGTGCTGTTGATTTTGCATTAACTCGGAGGTTGTTGAGTGTGTTTATTACCCCTAAGGGTGCCTATATAAGCAGGAAAAAATCAGCCTCGGGAGAGGAGCGTCTTATGCAGATGAGAGTAGTCCGTGCGGTTGATCTACTGTCACTATTAGGATTAGGAGGCACCTGGGAAAAGAGCTGAAATGCTTGAGCGAACCTTGGCTCATCAAAAAACCTAAGTCCTGCTAGGCTTTGCTTTCGTGCTAGCAAGTAGGCCGTAGTTTGTGTGTTGCCCTTTCTTTATTTGGGTCTTCGACTCTTAGACTTGTCTTCGAGTTGCGCACAAACCTCTAGGGAGCTTAGGGCACCTGTAAACTGTTCAAGTGACTCCGCATCTGGAGTATCTTCATCCGTTTGGTGCAATTTTGAGAGCCTTTTCTATCTTCTTTATAGCATTAGCTCTCTTCATTATCTGTGCTATGAGAGAGTGACAGCTTTTCGCTGCTGAGCTCGTTGTTCCTCTTATTTGGAGTGACTTGCTCTTTTTTAGGGATGCTTAGTTTTAAATCAATAATACTGAGAGACCCCTGCGAAGCTTGCTGGTTTCGATTTGAATGTTGGCGCGGCTCTGTGATTGTATCAGTCGCGACTTTGATAGTAATGGGAGGCATATGGGAAAGAAGTTGCTTAATTGTGCTGAGTTATGCTAGAATAAGAAACGGAAGTTAAGTCTTCCGTCGACAAGGTGGTTTTGGCCAATTGAGCGAAGGTCTTCTGAGCTGCGGCTGCAGTTGCTACTTGAAGCTTACAAGTGCAAGGTGAGCGTCACTGGCCGCGAAGAATCAAGCTGACCTAGCGAAGAAATGGTTGGATTAACGTAGGTTCGAGTGAACTTGCAATGTTTGCGAGCTCTTGTTGTAATATGATTATTGAAATGAGAAAACTTTGCGCCTTTTATATCTTTTGTCTTCCCTATTGTGCTTATAATAGCGAAAAAATGGCTCGAATTTGATCCGAAAAAATTTTCAAAGTATTTTAGCTTTTGCTTAAAAAACTCCGAGCCAGCTGTTTGCTAGCGGAGGCTGCCTTGATGCCTGCTCGAGAGACAGGTCTTTTTCCAAGGTCTTCATGCCCGCGGAGGTCATTTCAGGAGTAACCCTTTTTGGTTATTCATGAAGTGACCTTTAAGATAATGAAATTTTCGTCGAATATTGCAGCTCCGTTGCTAGCTGCTTTTGACTTTTCGCATGTTTTTGCCATATTCGTGCTTTTTTCATGGGGCCCCTTTATATTTCCAGGGGTTGATTACATTAAGCTTCGCCTCATTAAAAACCTCACCTCCATGGATGGAGTCCCCGTGTGAGGAAAAGAGTGCGAAGCCGTTCTTGTCGAATGAAAAGGTAAAGCAAAAGAAAGAACGAAAAACACGAAGATAACTGAGGTCAACCGCTTATTTTTTGTGGAGACCCCTTACATTGCTAAGCGTAGTATTTCCTGAGGCTGTCAATGTTCCAATTGTGGGTTGTCAAGTTTCCTTCCAAGTCTTGCAGATAGAAAGAGCCTTTCCTGCCTGCTTCTTTTGCCAAGTATGGGCCTTCCCATTTTGGCTGTAGTTTACCCACTGTTGCGGTGTTTGGCTTTCTTTTGAGCACCCAATCTCCCTCTTTAATTGTTTTAGCTACCACCTTAGCATCCCTCCATTTCTTGGTTTCCTGCTGGTATTTGTCAATGTTTGGATACAGCTTGTAGTTTGTGACCCTCTATCATCTCTTTGCTATAATTTTCATCTAGTGAGAGATTTTCTTTGATAACGCGAAGTCTTTGATGCTTCAACTCTTCTGGCAACATTGCTTCTTCGCCATATAACAGCTTGAAAGGGGTGTATCCTGTTGCTCTTGACACGTTGGTATTATGAGACCATACAACCTTCGGTAGCTCATCTACCCATTTTCCCTTTTTCATTCCGAAGAGTGTTTTTGAGATTGCTGCGAAGATTATCCTGTTGGATCTTTCAACTGCTCCGTTTGATTCTGGGTGATATACTGACGCGAAGGCTAGATTTGTCCCTATTGATGCACAGAACTCCTTGAATTTCTCTGAGTCAAACTGTTTCCCATTATCAACAGTGAGTGTTCTTGGGACTCCAAATCTGCAGATTATGTTCTGCCAGAAGAATTTTCTTACTGTTTCTGATGTTATCGAAGCCAATGGTTTAGCTTCGATCCATCTGGACAAATATTCAACGGCAACTACCGCATACTTGTTTCCCCCCTGCGAAGCTGGCAAGGGTCCGACTAAATCCATTCCCCATCTTTGCATGGGCCATGTGGGAGGGATTAGCTGAGTTTCATTTGATGGTTGGTGCTGGTTGGGAGCGAAGCTCTGAAAGGCCGGGCATTTTTTGACAATCTCTGTTGCATCTAAGATATGCGTTGGCCAATAGAAACCCTGCCTTATGGCCTTAGCTGACAGTGCTCTCGGCCCAATGTGTGAGCCGCAGCTTCCCGAATGAATCTCATTAAGGATGTCTTTTCCTTCTTGCTGAGGAATGCATTTTAATAGAGGTTGCACAATAGATTTTTTGTATAACGTGCCTTCCATAATGATGTAACTTCTTGCTCGAGCAGCCATTCTTGCATTTGTGGCCTCATCTGCGATCTGGCTTCGCCCGTTGATTTGATCTATTATCGGTTGCATCCAGTCTTCGACGGAGCTCTGTGCAACTTGGCTGTTGATGGTTCTGTCATGACCTGATAGATAGCCCCTTGCGGGAGGGGTAAGTTGTTTGCAGCTGCTTTAGCCAATTCATCTGCTTCTTGATTTTCTATTCTTGGGATGTGCTTCACTGTAAAACCATGGAACCTTCGCTCCATCATTCTGACTGTCTCAAGATATCTGATTAGTTCAGCTTCGCGTGTAGTGTATTCCTTTTCGACTTGTCCTGCAATCACTTTTGAATCTGTCTTGACCAGAACGTATTGAATTCCCATTGCCTTCGCTTTACGGAGGCCTAGGAGCAAACCTTCGTACTCCGCTATATTGTTTGTCGCTTTGAAGTCTAGTCTTGCTGCGAACTTATGTACTTCCTCATCTGGTGATATTAGTACAGCTGCCGCTCCGGCTCCATTCATGCCCCATGCTCCATCAGTGAACATAGTCCATAGTCACGGAGATGTTGTCTCTGCTGTTGGCGACTGAGTCCAGTCTGCTAGGAAATCTGCGAGAGCCTGAGATTTTACCGCTGTTCTTGGGATGTAGCTGATATCGAATTGAGACAATTCTGTCGCCCATTTTCCTATCCTCCCCGAAGCTTCCTTGTTTCTCAAGATATCATTGGCTATCAGGATTGCGTAAACAACTTTCTCTATTTCAGAGTAGTTTAGCTTCGCCCCTTGCAACACCTCAGACATGTAATAAATTGGTCTCTGAACACATTTCCCGTTTTCCTCTCTTTCTTGGAGCAGGACGGCGCTTGCCGTACTTGGCGAAGCTGAGACATAAAGCATCAGCTGCGCCCCTGTGTCTGGCGCTGTTATGGTAAGTTCGTTTGAAAGGTAGTGTTTGAGCTGCGCGAATGCTTCTGACTGTTCTGCCCCCCATTCAAATTTCCCAGATTGCTTGAGGAATTTCAAAAAAGGGAGGCTTCGCTCGGCTGACTTTGAGACAAATCTATTTAGAGCTGCTATTCTTCCTGACAACCTTTGGATGTCCTTGGTGCAAGTAGGCTCTTGCATTGTTTGTATTGCTTTCAGTTTGTCGGGGTTTGGGCTGATGCCGTGAGCTCCGACTATGCATCCCAACATCTTGCCTTGCTCACACCAAAAATGCATTTTTCAGGGTTTAGCTTCAACCCTGCTTCTCTTAGATTGGCGAAGGTCTCCTTGAGGTCAGCTATGTGATCCTTTTCTTCTTTGCTTATCACCACAATGTCATCAACGTAAGCGAGTATGTTTCTGTCTAGCTCTGAGTGCAGGACTTTCGCTATCATTCTTGCGAAGGTGGACCCTGCGTTTTTCAGTCCTTCAGGCATTCTGATGAAACAGTAAGTGCCGCCACGGATTGTGAAGCTAGTCTTCTCCTCATCTTCCTTGTTCAACCATACTTGGTGATAGCCGGAAAAACAATCCAGTAATGAGAAATGTTTACACCCTGCAGCTTTGTCTACCGAGGCATCTATGTGAGGGATTGGGTAGGGATCTTTGCATGCTTTGTTTAGGTCTGTGAAGTCTATGCACATCCTCATTTTTCCATTCTTCTTAGGAACGAGGACCACATTAGCAAGCCATTCTGGGTACTTTACTTCTGTTATGACATTCGCATCAAGCAGCCTCTGCACCTCCGCTTTGGTCGATGCCTTTCTTTCTTCTGACATTTTTCTTTGCCTTTGTCTCTTGGGTCTTGCATTTGGGTTGTGGTCCAATGAGTGCTCAACAATGTCTCTGCTTACGCCTTTCAAGTCCGATGCTGACCAGGCGAAGATGTCCTGGTTTTTCCTAAGGAGTTTCAAGAGATCTTCTCTCTCTTTCTGGCTTAGCTGTGTTCCAATTAAGACGTCCCTGCCCTTCACACCATCGTCCAAAGGAACTCTCAAAGTGTCTTCTTGATCAGTCAAGTCTGTTATGCCTTTAGGCATGTCTGGTGGTTGAGCTTCGACAGTGTTGATGTTTCTATGTGCTCTGTAGATTGCTTTTTCTATGTTCCTAGCCTCCTTCTGGCTGCCTTGAACGGTAATGATTCCGTGTAGTGCTGGCATTTTCATACAAAGATAGCCCATGTGGATTGCTAGGTTGAATTTGTTGGCGAAGCCTCTTCCCATTATGATGTTGTAAGGGTAGAAGATATCAACCACATCAAAAGTTATGTATTCAGTTCTCGCATTCTGCTGGTCTTGGAATGACACTGGCAGTGATATTTTTCCGAGGGCGTGAATCTTTTTGCCGCCGAATCCTATCAGTGGAGTGTCAGGTGGCTGCAACTGCGATCGGCTTAGCTTCATTTGGTCAAACACGTTGACGAAGATTATGTCTGCGGAGCTTCCTGAATCAACCAGAATCCTGTTGATTTCCCATCTTGCGATATTGGCTTTGATGACCATTGCATCTGTGTGCGGATAACTTTCAAGTTTACAATCTTGATCGGAGAAGGTCAAGGGCTTCTTGGACCATTCAGGCGGCTGGCATGCTCCTTGGACTGATATGTTGTTTACTAGGCGGAGATGATCCTTCTTCTGCCTTTTTGATTCGAACTCCATTGCTGATCCCCCTGCTATCGGTAGGATCATGTCGATTGTTGGCAAGGCTGAGTGTGGGTTCATTTGGTTTTCTAGCGGAGGTTCTGATTTAACTTGAGTCTGCGGCTGATTCTGTTGAGGTACCGACATCGGTGGTGGGGGTGGGGCTTCTAGATAAGTGATCTGCGAAGGCCTCTGGTTAATGTAAGTTACGCTACTCTGTTGCCTTGGCAGACTTGTGTGCTGGCCTTGAGTAAGCGGAGGTCTCCAAGCCGGCAAGAAGTTTGGGTAGTATTGCTCTATCATCGTATGCGAGGCCGGTTGCTGAAAAGCTTGGTTGTTGCTATGCATGATGCCTGGCTGATGACTCTGGTTCCAGTGAGAGGGAAACATGTGGTTTACTTCTCGTGATTGCGGGGCTTGCTGAATTTGCTGCTGGGTGCCCTCTTGAGATTGTTTTGCCTTCATTCTCTTCATTGTCTCTTTTGATTTAGGGCATTCCTTGGTGGAATGGCCCTTGTCTTCGCCGTGAAACAAGCAGTAATACCTCTTTGGTTTCTGGTTCTTATTCCAACCTTTGCCTTTTGAATTTTTATTATAATTCTGCTGTTGATAAGACCCCTGGTTGTTATTATTACCATTCTTGGGTTGTTGCTCCTGTTGGGTACCTTCGATGGCAAGGACTTGCCTGTCCTGCGGTTGGAATTGACCCTGTGTCTTATTGTCTTTCCATTTCTTGCCCCCTTGTTGTTGCTTTGATTGATTATCTTCATCCATTCTTCTGCGGAGGTCATTGTCTGACCTACAGTATTTTTCAAATTCCTCATTGAGCTGGGCCATTGTTGTTGGCTTCTTCCTTGCTAGGTGGCTCGCGAAGGCTCCTATGCGGAGTCCTTTGATTGCAGCCTCTATTGCTACACCGTCTGGGACATCTGGAGCTTTTGCTCGAAGATTGAGGAATCTCTGATAATAATCTTTCAGCGGTTCCCCTTTTTGATGTTTGTTGCCAAACAAGTCAGATGCAGTCAGCGATTCACTGGAAAAACCCTTGAAGTTTGACTTGATCTGATCGCAAAGATTCTCCCAGGAATACACTGACCCTGGCCTCAACATGGAGTACCATGCCAATGCGTCTGCTTCTGCTGCAATGACGAAGGATTTGGCCAAGACCGAGTCGTCTCCTCCCGCGGAGGCAACTGCGGCCTCGAAGCTCATGATGAATTGTCTTGGGTCCGTCTTGCCATTGAACCTTGGCAAGGTGATCGGCTTGTATGACGGAGGCCAAGGTGCCCGTTGAAGTCCCTCTGACAGCGGAGATTTGGAGTCAAAGGTGCCTGCTTGCCATGTAGTGGTAACGACGGGTGGTATGATTGCCGCCGAACCAGCTTGGTGACGCGATGGTGGGTTGACCTCTGGTCGCAAACTTTGTATTTCCGCTTGCAGGATCGCCATTTGCTCCCTTATCTGTGCTGCTTGTTGAGAGATTAGCATGTTCCTTTGATTGCGGGACTGCGAAGCTGCCAATTGGTTTCTTTCTTCTTGCATCTGCCGAAGATCATCTCTTACCTGATTGAGCTCTTCTTGCATCGGGTTCTCTTCTTCGGCCGGTTGAGGATTGATTTGCGGAGGCAGCTCGGCTTCCTCTTCTTCAACTGGCGGTGGATCCGACGCGTATGTGCTTGCAACGTTTCTTCTTGGTCTGCCACGAGTGCGCGACGGAGCTGCCGCTTCGGCCGGTTCTGCTGGTCCTCGCGCTCTATTTTTCCTGGGTGGCATCTGCGCGTTCTTTTCTCGGCCTACACAGCGGTGGGCACCAACTGTTGGTCTCGAGGATTCGAACAAGTGTTTATGACCAGCGAAGCTCAAGTGGTTTGACCACAGGGATAATCATTTGACCAGACTCTATTAATGAAAATCTTTGATATTACAATTGGATCCCCAAAATCTAGGACTAGATTTTGGAAACCACTTTTTTTCTCTCTCTCTCTCTTTACATCATGGTTGGCCTCCTTTTATGGTGCCAATCTAACTAGATATTCTCGTTTACACTTTTACCACTAGGGTTCCCAACTGTTCTACTGCTGTTGGCCTCTAAGAGGGGAGGGCATTTTGGTCCAACCTCTCTCTTATCTTGGGCCTTGGGCTGCTTCCCGGGCACCGGCAGGATGGGCCTTTTCGTCGGCCCATGGGGCGCAGCTCCTTCCTGGTCCAGCCTCTGGCGATTCTGTCCCAATCTTCGCCTGGCTTGAAGATGGCGAAGACGTGCTTTCTTGGGAAACAGACGAAGCTCCGCGGATATGTCAGCCGAACGATAGTCCTGCTGATCTCCGCATGATATTCCCTGCATAAGGAAGCTACACAACATATTGATTAGGGTCAGTAAATCGGTCCTGGCGATCTTCGCTGGATCTACCTCTTTCAGCGAAGCTCTCCGAGGCGGGTTGAGATCAGACAGGCGAAACGCGCTACCGGTCACTTGCACCAGAGATCTTCATCATCTTCGCTATCTTGACTCCCTTCCCCCAACAGAAAGCAAGAAACAAAGCATGTTTCGATAAAAAGAATGATCAAGAGTCCATTGGACATCATTTGTCGTGCGGGTGCCCTAATAAATTTTTGGGCAGGTCTATTCAAACAAGTGAGTAGGGAGGAGCTTGAAGCGGGCGTGGACATGATGGTGAAGCCAGCCATGGACATTTTGGCTAAGAACAAAGGTGCATCGACTGAAGACAGTGCAGATACTGCTGACCGGCACTGAAGAAAGTGAACGTAGCTGCAGATCCTTGAAGACACGGGGATACCTATGCTGCTGCAGAAGTTGGGTGAGATCAAGCTTCTGATGATCCTACGACAATAACAAAATTCTGAGAAACGATAAACTCTTTTGGGGTCCATTTTGCTCCAGCCTATGTTGGCTGTCGAGATGTAATATGCCTGAAGTGCTGCTGCAGAAGTTGGGTGAGATCAAGCATGCTGTTTGGCCGGCCGTAGGATGGTTCGGTTTCTAGGACGCGGTGCATGCGTCTTTTTTGTTTTTCCTAGAGGTCTTCTTAGTTCATCTTTTGCTCTTCTGAAACATCTATTGATGCTTTGTATTTCCGTTTCATTCTGGAATGGAAATGGGGAATTCCCTCGAGTTCAAAAAAAAAAAGTTATCCGACGGAGTGCTCGAATGTCTGTCACATCACCATTATTATGAGAAGTGCATGAAGTATATCCACTTATTAATTATAAATCATGCTATACTGTTTCTTGTATGCCCCTGAATCATAGCATCAACATTAAAATATATGCATCTTATCCTATATATTCTGTAAAGCTCTAGAATGACTACTCAAAATGATTCAAGCTGGGCAAGAGCAACATTCTTGCATGCTGCTGCTGCTGGAGTGCTGGCAGGCATCCGGATCTCTACATCTACATTTTGTGAAGCGTTTCGAGGCCTCTACATAGCAAACTTTACACTTGTGAATGATGTCACTTTGCATCACGTATTAGGCCTCTAATACTTGTCTCGACAAAATGTGCCGGGACAGAATCTTTTGGTTAAGAGGAGGGAGTATTACGCTTGCAAGACGACCTGTCGAGTATTGAATTAGCGGCGTCTAAACATAGAAGCACATCAAACAGACGCCCTTGCTAACACTGCTGCAACCTTCGAGGAACCAGTAGAGCCCAGCACTCTCCTAGTCTCCTTGCTCAGCGATGAGCCGGAGAAACTGAGAGCAGGGGTTGTGTATGTTCTCTGAACACTTATTTTCATAATTTCCACAAACATTGACAACTAGTTTAAAGTATTTGTAAGAATAACTTAATAATCTATATTAATAGAAAAAGCACAACTCAAATCTTGGACCTCTAAGTTTTCCACCAATGGAAGGTGGCTCGGTTGTATAATTTTGGTCTAGGAAGGGAGAAGCATTAATGCAATATTCATAGGGGTGAGTATACTTGCGTGTCGTCGTACTTTGTAATTATCAAAAAGAGTATTCAAAGGTATTTCTTAGTATTTCCTAGGATACCCAACTATTTTTATGTATATATGCATGTAGCATATAATAGGATGCACAAGGGGCGCAATGGCTGAGTCGCTCCAGTGGGAGCTAGCCGGCCAGGGCTTGAACCCCGGTTCCGCATGCCTCCTTGCCTCCTTGAAGGCAGTGGTCAAAGACCGCCGTTTAATTATTAAAAGTATACATATAACATGAGAATTCTATATTACTAGCAAATATGCCCGTTATACATATACTATGACAATTCTATAGTACTAGCAAATATATCCATGCGTTACAACTAGAGAAAAAAACTACTAAATGTTCATGCAAAATGACAATGTGAATGCTATATAATTTGTTCTAGGACAACCGTCACATCTATAATATAAGTTAATGATAAGTAAATAACAGTGTCCTATTAAACTTGTATCGACCTAAAATACATCTTGGTATATTTTTTTTCTTCAGTGCAAAGCTCATAATTATTTACATATAAATATATCATAACTTTAATTTTTCATACTACCAAGTGTTTCTCGGACTCAATATCGTCCTTTGTTGTTTTTATTGACGCATCATATCAACCTCCGTACTTTTTTCTTGATGTGTTAAGGCTCGGTCTGCCGATGATTTATGACGGAGACATCTCTTGATTTTTCACACGGCAATCAAAAATTATAAAAGTTAGTCAAGGCTTAGTGAACAAAGATCTTTTGATTTTTCAAACGGGAGATATCTCTTGATTCTTAGACAATAATTTTACAAAGATTCCGGTTCATTAAGTAATTAACTATAACATTAACTACTCAATATTTTAATAAATATAACTTTTGAAAAGTAGATGTTATGCAAGGAACTGGACAACAAAAAGTTAGTGAAGGCTTCGTGAACACCGACAACAAGGACATCCTCTCCGTACTCCTCAGCCACCTCTCTATGAGATTTTTGAATTATATTTGGAGTTTGAAGTTGTAATAAGAAATGCTTGTATGCAAACCAATGGCAGAGGCCAGAATACAAATTCTTTTGTAACACAATGTAATATTTTTGCATGTCGAACACAGCTAAGGGAAATAGTAAAGAAAAGGCCTTCTGCTTGTCTTCTAGACTCCAACCCTCGCAGGCGGCCCACTAGCCTACTCAGCTGCTCTACTATAGCTCAGGAATGCAACTCCTCCACTAGCTCCGAACTCCCCAAACCCTAGGGCCTACGTGGCCACGACCATTGGCTAGGAGCGAGCGGCATGGCGCTTGGCATGCTACAGGGGGTAGTAGCAACACGGGCCACGGCTCTCATGCATTTTGATCCTTACACAATCTCTGGTTTTTAAAACTAGAAGCTCTGGTTTCTAAAACAGTATGGTTCGGTTTCATTGACGAGCCCGATAAAGACTAATGAATGCTCTCCTAAGCGGGACCGTACTCCATCGTGGCAAGGACACCTCAGATTGCTCTGGATTGGCGGGGCAAAGGAAAAGGTAAAAAAAGAATGTGGATGCAATTTTGATCAATTAGATATCCTCAATTGGCCATGGACCTTAGTACCACTAGTAGAGAACGGACTTTTGAACCTCGCAATTAGTCCCGGCTATTTTTTGGCCCGGGACAAAAGGTTCCTTTAGTCCCGGTTCGGGCCCCAAATCGGGACTAAATGCCCCTGCAATGGCTCCTGGCCGGCCTGCTACACCGCCAGGCGCAGGCTGGCGGTCAGTCCGGGACTTTTAGTCCTGGTTTGTGAGATTTATCCCGGTTGGTAATTCCAACCGGGACTATATCTCAGGCCTACAATCCCGGTTGGTAATTCCAACCGGGATAAAAATGGCGGCTATAAATAGCCGAATTCTCTTTCCACCGACACCTACACTTCTATTTTGTTTGTTGCTCGGGCCGGGGGAGTTCTTCACGACCGTCGACTCTCTTTCTTATTCTTCAAAAAGGTTAGTCATCTTCATCTTCTAATCTTTCAATAATAACTTTAGAATAGGGATATATAGTTTTGTAGTTTTGGATTAAGAATAGGCTATTTTTCAAATATACCGATGATATATATATTTGTTTCTCATATACATTGCATGGTATATTTATAACTATGGTGGATTTAGTAGATTTTTACATCATTTCTCTTAACTTATTTGTATTTGTCATACATCAAGTTCTTGCTATTTTACATGAGTGTTTCTCTAAAATGTTTAGAAGTATTTTTCAGATTTTTGCATAGGTATGATGGTTTGCGATGAACTACCTTCCGCTCCAATATGGATCTGTTGTTTTCTTGCATTTGTATCCATAAAAATATGCTATTTGTGGGATAAAGCCCTTCACATACAGATTGTGGTGTGCTTAGTTAGTGACGATGCTCACAACTGGTACTAGAAGAGTGTTTTTGAAGTTCTATGCTACTCCAGACCTTGCAGTAGTTGAGCAAGCGGTTAATGCAATGAGATTGTTACAGGGACTTCCCAATAGGTGGAATGATCCATCCTACTTGGGAAAGTTGTTGCATGGGCTGCTGCGGACTTAGTTGTGCAGTAAGCCATGAACATTCTCGTTGCTCGCTCGTTTGTGCATCATCTTGGAATAGACATAGTTTGTATCCTCCACCTCTAACATTCTTTGGCACCTGTTTGACGTTTCTTGGTGCTAGAAGAGTGTTTTTGAGGTGGTTACTTATAAATGTGTTTGTACACTTTGATTAAGGTCTTTGTTACCTTATATGTAATTTTCTTTTAATGTGTTTGTACACTTTGATGATGGGCTATGTAATTTTTGTAATCGACAATGATATTGTCTTACCTTTATAAGGGATGGCTGGACGTTCTTCTCTCCCTCCGCCGGAAGTTATAGGGGACTTCGGCCACGTAATGTGTAGTCCAGAACTTTTCAACCCAAATGTGTTGAACAATCGTTTTCCCACTATAGTAAGTGTTGGTATTTCTTAACGCAAATAGGAAAGTCCGCAAGCGCACGGAAAGTACCGTTGTAGCACTTCACCCGGAAGTATTCAGGGTATCGTATTTTCCACAAGGAACGGTGTGTAAGAAGTCTCCTATCTAGTTCTCCCCAAGAGGTGAGATGGAGAGTAGCTTGGGTAATGAGGTTTTCTATGGGAAGATCCTAAGTGAAGGTAACTTTGCCGCTATAGACTTCGGGCACCGGATAACACTTGGTCTGCCAAGCGTTGCCGGCCTACGGCTCTACATCGAACCCGAACGTGGGGGATTACAAGGGACGGACAGGGCTGTCACCACCTGCCGCCTACCACCTCAACCGTGGGGCACGAGGCAAACGAAGGTAGTATCTAGCCTAGACACCACGCCTATGCTGTAACTACTACTCTAGCGTGAATTCAAGGCTTACCCGTCTCCGGGGCCCTTCTACTAGAGTACCCATCACAAGGATGAACGACGAACCCGCAAGTATAAAGCGAACAAAGATAACTTACTTAAGAACTTAGAACCATAGGGTAAACGCGAACTCTTACTCCAATTAGCAAGATGTCCGTCGAGGTACAAGTGTGGAGGATGCCGACAAGCCGGCACTCCAGCCACGCCCGATGTACAAGGCAAGACAAGCCAAGTACAAGAGGTAGAGGAAACCGGCACTCTGGGATTCCTTCTACTTCTCCTCACTCACTCCCTATACTAGTCTAGCTAGAAGCTAGTGTTGAAATGTGGCTTGCTCTCCTCTCTATTTCTCTTGTGTATGCTGCTCCTTGGCTGAATTGTATATTGAGAGGAGGGGGAATGGCCTCCTTTTATAGGTGGAGAAGAGGGGGCTCCTTGGAAATATGCCATCCCCACATGGAAGGGCCAAAACCGACCTCCATAGGCGGTTTCAGACCTTCCATACCAGAACCACCACCGAAATCAACATCCTCACGTAATCTGCAACCGACCGACCAAAGATGGGCCCCAGAGCCAGCCCAGGAGGCGCGCTCGCGCCTCAGGCGCGCGCACGCCCGTTGTGGGCCCTCTGGGCCTCTGCTTTCACTGCCAGTGCGTGGGCCTTTCAGCTGGCTTCGATACGGCTGGTGATTTGTCCAAATCGGAGTCCGGATGCATCCGTGGCGCCCAATTTACTGAGATATGGTCCTGCAGCCCAAGATAGAATTGGTCTGACTTTGGGCTTCCACCTCTCAGGTCCATGCTTGGCATTTTGGACCATGTTCATGGCCCAGATATTATGGTAAGTGGGCCACCATCTCATACCATAGTTTTTCTCCACTTCTTGGCCCATTTCAGATGTATTTCAGTGTTGACCTGCAAAACAAGAAATCTGCGCCACACTGTGGAAATAGTTAGAGTAGAGCCCTATTCTAGGTGAAAACAAGTGTTGCCTAGGCTAATGTTGGCGGGGTTAGAATCGAGTTAAGGACCGCCAACAACTCCCCCACACTTAGCTCTTTGCTCGTCCTCGAGTAAAGGTTGAAGAACTAAGGTGGTTGTATTCTCCCAAGAGCTGACCTGCATACAGATTATTCCAAGCTTCTTCCTGCATTTGTGAACATTTATGGTGGCTACCAAGTTATCTTATAGCTATTGAAGGAGGAATAGCTTGAAATCAAGTCAACTCACATTACCCATGCTTTGAGACCTGGGGTTTTAGAATTTTCGCAAAGATAGCCTTAGCTCCTCATGTGATACTCTCAAGTCGCTCTTTTGAGGTGGCTAGTCCTATCCATGTGTTCTTGATCATCCTACTACTACAGGCTGATATGTGGAGTTTTGGGTATGGATGATGAACAGGTTCCAATGTCAAGCCAACTGGATTCATGAAGAGAAGGCCATATCCCTAGATGATGCAAGTATAAGTGCAAGTGTAGAAATATTTGTGGACTTCTGATCATGTTTCTCTCTTTATGAAGGAATATGCAAGAAGGTATGGACTCAAAGGATATCTCTAAAACTTGCTTTCTTTCTTCTTTTTTTTTCTTTTTTTTTTTTTTTTTCTTTCTCTTTTTTTTTTCTTTCTCTCTTATTTTTTTTTTTTTTCTTTTTTTTATATCTCAAGACCTTGGAAAAAAAAAAGAACTCTTCTTTACTTACGAACTATGCTCTCTTTTTGTAGGAATTTTCTGACGACAGTCCATACTCTTCTTGAATGAATGATGGAGAGAGATGCATGACTTGTTGACAGGAGTATTTTGGTGGAAGAGGGAGAAGATGTGGAAAAAATATGCTCAATTCTCAGTGTAAGAAATGAGCGTGCTGGTGGAATGGTGGGTGCATATGGTGCGCGACTTTCAATGTGAGAGTCGGCAAATTTATTTAGCGGGTGAATGCTGTGCACGGCTCTTAGTGTGAGAGTCGGCATGTTTATTGGGTGGGTGAGTGTTGACGGTCGTTAACTCATAAAATCAACCGTCAACTTAGCAAGCAAATGGACCTATTCATAAATACTTGATAGATATAGGGTTACCACGACGTAATTCCACGAGTTTTGGTGAATATCTATTTCCGCAGGTGACAGCTGAAAACTACCCAAGATGGCCCACATGTCGGGTTTACATAGAGAGAAAGACCGAACGGGTGAAAAAGTATAATCTAGAAGACTCCGAGAAGGCAACACCCGAAACCGGGGCCCACCGCACCGGCGTGGTCGGCCGACCAGGAGGGGAGTCGGCCGACTCCCCGGCTCCACCAATCGAGTGGAGTCTCGCGGATCCCGCTCCACCGACTTTGAAGATCAATAATTATCGTCCATTTAGGTCGGTTTGATCCGAGGGCATGGGTTAATCCTAGGGGGCTATATAAGCGAGAGCTCCCCGGCCCCCGGGTGAAACCCTAATTCATTCTCCAATTCATTCAAGACTTCAATCCGAGAGAGAGAGTTAGATAGAGAAGGGTCCCTCGAATGGATCTATCTCTATAGGGTATTAGTATCAAGAGAGATTGAGAGAGTATAGAGTGGAGGTAGATTTAGAGGAAGCCCGCCTGTCGGTGTCTCCTCTCCAAAGTGTATCTCGCGGGATCAAGTCTCCTAACCCGAGGCTTGGTTTCGAGAATCATTCGGCAATTCAACTTCTAATACTAGTAAGTTCGTTGATATTATTGTTCTTTGGTTTACAAGTTTACTTTATTCGCTTCGCGTTGGGAATAGAGTAATCGTTCTTTAGCATAAGCGTGGTGCTTAGGCTAGGTTCACTTGTAGATGCTCCCTATCCGGCCGGAACCATGGTAGTAGTGAGGGAAGTGACAATCCCTTTAATACCTTTGTAATCCACTTCCCGTTGGTAGGTAAGGTAGGTCCTTTGTGCCCGGTTTAGCATCCTCTGTGGTGTCTATTCCTCGGTACCCCCTTAGAACAGTAGTCTCAAAGCTTGCCATAGGTTAGAAGAAGACGACGAAGGAGTTCTCTCTATATCGCTTAATTCTCACTTGACTAGCAGCCCGGGGTAGTAGTAAAGATTGGGTTAGTCTATTGCACGTTTTCTCTTAGCGGATAAAAACAAATACGATACTCGGGACTTATCTCCGGGTGAAGTGCTCACCGATATCCGTGCGCTTGCGGATTATTTCTCTTTGATTCTTTCGTGTGCGTATCTAGTGTCAACAAGCATTTCTGGCGCCGTTGCCGGGGAGAAAGACGGTCTTCTTAGATAACCTAAATCTTGCTCTACCTTGTACCTATACTTTTATCTTTTTCTTGCACTTTACTTTTCCGTACATTTTATCTTTTTCTATCCTTATGGATAATTCAAATTCCATTCCTATCTTTCAATTTTCTCGCACCCACGAAGATCGGCCTAGTGCCACATGAGTCATCACAACCTATCCAAACACCTAGCTATAGGCCGAGTCCGCGGTTGATTGCATTGGTCCAAAGCCTATCCTTTTCAGGAGAAGGAGACGAAAACCCTTACCTTCACATTAGAGACTTTGAGCAAACATGTGACTGTCTTCGCATAGAGGGCATGTCCGACAAAACCCTCCGTTGGAAGCTATTTCCTTTTTCATTAAAGGGAAAAGCTAGACAATGGTATGATAAAGCCGTAGGTAAGCAACAAGGGGATTGGGGATCCTTACGCTCCAACTTTTGCCTAGATTTCTATCCCATCTCCCAAATCGTCGACCTTAGAGTCAAGGTTCGACTATTAAGCAAGAACCGAAGAATCTTTGGCCTCATCCTGGAATCATTTTACTACACTTTTAGCATCGTGCCCGGACCTTAGTCTACCGAGATCCCATTCTTTTACAACACTTTTATAAAGGTCCGAGTAGAGACAAGTAGAAAATTGCTCGACACGACTTCGGAGGATCATTCTTGCATATCTCTCGCCGAGAAAGCAAGATCAATCCTAGACCAAATCCTATCCAGTGAATTAGACTACCTCCTAGAAGTAGAACCTCAAGTAGCTGAAGACAAACCTTTGCCGATACACCATCCACCTCGCCTAACCCATGTCTTGAGCAAGACAAGGAAGACATTCCACTTCCCGATTTTATGCTAGATATTGAACCCGATCTGTTTTCCAATTTTGGAAACATCTTCAACTATCACAAAGTGAAGAAGCCACAAGGCAAATATCACCCAATAAAGCCATGCAATATTGATGAGGATATTCCAACAGGAAAGACCTCAGGAGAGTTAGTATCTGTCATGAGCAATGAGTGGTTAGAAGAGTCAGAGCTTTCCTCTGAAATAATTCGTTTGAATTCATCTTCTCTTCCCATTCATTGCATGATCAACAATGATTGCATAGACGCTCTTTACAATCCAGTTGTAGGTATAAATATCATGTCTACCACACTAGCAAAATATTTGCAAAGAAACATGACATTGACCCCAACAGTGAAGTTCATAAGAAATCTTTCAAGACAAATTCTTCCTTGTTTAGGAATCCTACATGTCCTACCACTCCGGGTAGAAGGAACCCCTGTTCACTTAAGCTTTTATGTCTTTGACATAGGGGATTTCCACTGTTGATAGGACAACCATTTAGAAGACTTCTTTATGAAGGACAAACCGGGAAACTAAACATTTGTTTTGGCAAGAAACTCCAGTTTGCAATGTCCATTTCACACTCTTTAAATGCTAGGACCGAGCCCCATCCAGATTATGATCCGTTGGAGGAATTTAGAGCAGCCTCTCTAGAATTCCTTGTTAAACCAGAATTAGAAGACGAAGCTAGATTCTTCATAGAAGAAGAAGCTGACCCTTCTGAGAATGAACCATTAGACGAGTTTACCCTACCACCTAGGCCTCCTATTGAGTTCAAACCTTTACCAACCGGTCTTAGATATGCCTTTCTAGGAAATGATCTAGACACTCCTGTCATCATAAGTGATACTCTCACTCGGGAGCGAGACTTTTCGCTTAATGGCATGTCCTAGAAAAACATAAAAAAGCTTTTGGCTACTCACTCCAGGACCTCAAAGGAATTAGTCCCGCCCTTTGTACCCATCGCATTCCCACGGATCCCGATATTCCACCATCTAGAGAACCCCAACGTAGGCTCAATAATGCGATGAGGGAAGTTGTTAAGAAAGAAGTTTTAAAACCGTTGCACGCCGGGATTATTTACCCCGTGCCACATAGTGAGTGGGTCAGCCCCGTCCAAGTTGTGCCTAAGAAGGGAGGCATGACTTGTTGTCCAAAATGAGAAGAATGAGTTAATCCCTCAAAGAACCGTCACGGGATGGCGAATGTGCATAGATTATAGAAAGCTTAATAAGGCAACAAGAAAGGATCACTTTCCTTTGCCTTTCATTGATGAGATGCTTGAGCGATTAGCCAACCATTCTTACTTTTGCTTCCTTGATGGATATTCGGATATCATCAAATCCCTATCTATCCTAATGATCAAAACAAAACGACCTTTACATGCCCTTATGGAACCTTTGCTTATCGTAGGATGTCTTTTGGGTTATGTAATGCACCGGCTTCTTTTCAAAGATGTATGATGTCTATATTTTCCGATATGATTGAAAAGATTATGGAAGTTTTCATGGATGATTTTTTGTTTATGGAAAAACTTTTGATGAGTGCCTTGAAAACATAGATCGAGTTTTACAAAGATGTGAGGAAAAACACTTAGTCCTTAATTGGGAAAAGTGTCATTTCATGGTTAGAGAAGGAATAGTGCTAGGACACTTAGTGTCCGAAAGAGGCATCGAGGTAGATAGAGCCAAAATAGAAGTTATTGAACAACCGCCTCCTCCTATCAATGTGAAAGGAATTAGAAGTTTCCTTGGTCATGCTTTGGTTTTTATCGTAGATTCATAAAAGATTTTTCTTACATCGCTAGACCTCTTACCCGCTTATTGGCTAAGGATGTTCCTTTTGACTTTGATGATGCCTCGCTTACAATCATTTGAGATCCTTAAGAAAGTGCTCATCTCTCGCTCCAATCATTCAACCCCCGATTGGACTTTACCTTTTGAAATTATGTGTGATGCAAGTGACTACGTTGTAGGAGCAAGTGTTAGGACGGAGACTAAGGATAAGAAGCATCATGCAATAGCTTACGCTAGCAAAACTTTGACTGGACCTCGCCTTAATTATGCTACCACCGAAAAAGAGCTCCTAGCTGTTGTCTTTGCTATTGATAAGTTTAGATCCTACTTAGTGGGTGCCAAAGTGATTGTTTACACTGATCATGCTGCTTTGAAATATTTGCTCACTAAGAAAGATGCTAAACCTCGTTTGATAAGATGGATTTTATTACTCCAAGAATTTGATCTAGAAATAAAAGATAAAAAGGGAGTAGAAAACTCGTTGCCGATCACTTGTCTAGAATGCGTTTGAGAAACCACGGGAACTACCCATCGACGACGCACTCCGGGATGACATGCTCTACGGAATCAACGTATCTCGACCCCGGTATGCGGATATTGTTAATTTTATGGTTACAAAAGTTACGTACCACTAGGAGGCAACAAAAGGAAACTTATCCGGGAGAGTCGTACTCACATTTGGGATGAACCCTACCTCTTCCGAGTGTGCTCGATGGCTCGCTTTCGAAGATGTGTGCCCACCGAAGAAGGAATCAAAATCATCGAAAGATGCCACTCATCACCATATGGAGGCCATTATGGGGTGTTCCGTACACATGCGAAGATTTGGCAATGTGGATTTTCTCGGCCAACAATGTATGAAGACACAAAAGATTTCATTCGGAGATGCGGTCCTTGTCAAAGACATGGCAACATTAATTCAAGGGATGCCATGCCACTTATCAACAACCTTCGATCGAGCTCTTTGATGTCCGGGGGAATTGATTTCATGGGACCATTTCCAAAGCATCGAAGAAATGTGAATACATCCTTGTGGCAGTGGACTACGTATCCAAATGGGTTGAAGCTCTGCCATGCAAAAAGGCAGATAGTTCAAGCTCCAAGAAGATGTTCGAAGAAATAATATTTCCAAGATTTGGAGTCCCAAGGATAGTCATAAGTGATGGAGGATCACATTTCATCGACAAACGCTTTGAGCAATACTTATTGAAGCATGGAGTACGCCATAATGTTGCTACTCCGTATCATCCTCGACAAGTGGCCAAGGAGATATCAAATAAGCAAATCAAGAATATTCTTCGAAGACAGTGAATGAAATGGGAACCGCATGGAAGGACAAGCTTCCGATGCACTATGGGCATATCGAACAAAGATACAAGACACCCATCGGGATGTCACCATATCAACTAGTCTATGGAAAGACTCGCCACTTACCAAAAGAGCTGGAATTCAAAGCTCACTTGGGCCATCAAGAAGTGGAATATGGATCTAGAAGCAGGGAGAGAAGAGGAGGATGCAAATCTCGAATTAGAAGAATGGAGAGAAAAAGCCTATCACAATGCCAAGATTTACAAAGAGAGAGTGAAAAGATGGCATGACAAGAGAATCAAGATCAAGGAGTTCACACCCGGAGACAAGGTATTACTTTTCAATTCCAGGGTCAAACTCTTCGGGCAAGGAAAGCTTCGAAGCAAATGGGAAGGACCGTTCAAGTAGTAAGCTCATCATCGCATGGAGCCGTTACGCTTCGCAACAACGAAGGTACGATATTAAAGGTAAATGGTCAACGTCTTAAAATATTTTTAGAGCCCATTGAGGAAATAGGTGAAATAGATGAATTAAACTTCTTTCTCAATTAGGTAGTTGGGCCCGACCTTTTACTTTTCGTTTTTCGGGGTCCGGGTATTTTTTCGAATGACAAAAATACGCTAAATAGGTTGCGAAAAACCCCGGGCGGGGGAGTCCACACCGCGAGTCGGCCGCCCCAAAGGGGAGTCGGCCGACCCATGGACTCCCCATTCGCCGCCGCTTTTGCACTCGTGATCCTTCCATACTCTTCCTTCGGGAATTTTTGCCGATTAGGGTTTTTGAGATCGCGTTGACGCGTTATTCCTTCGGAGATTCCCTTTAGATGCCCTTTAGATGCCTCTCCATCCTCCCTATATAAAGAAGCCCAGCCTCAGGCCAACCTCATTCCATCTAAAGCCTCCTCCTCCTAGCATCAAGCTTGCTACGCAGCAATGGTGAAGCCTGAGCGAAATTTAGATAGGAGATTGATCCGCTTCGGGATTGATCTCAACACCATCTCAAAGGAGGAGCCTAAGTCCAAGGCCATCGTTCTAGCTGAGCCAAAACCCCTAGCATCTATCCCTCCAAAACCTCAAGCTTACAGCCATAGCTACTTCGCCCAACCAGTCATCGCTACACCCAATCCTTTGCTCCTAGATGGACCTCCACCAAAGGGTCCTATTGTGAAGCTCGAGAAAGCACCAAGATCCTCCCTCCTAAGCACAATGAGATGCTTATGGGAGTGAAGACCAACAAGCAAGGGAGATCATCGTGCTAAGTATAGCACTGGAGAGCGCTCGTATTTTGAGGGAGTTCGTGCTCACCCGAGCAAAGTGAAGTTCGTCCCTCCGAAAGAAGCCCCGAAAGCAGCTCTCGCCGCCTCAGAAGCTCCAAGGAAGCGTCGCAAGACCGTTGCAGACTTAGAGACGGAGCTAGAAACTCAGCGCGACATTATTGCATCGCCGCAAAAAACCGCGCCGTGTCCGGGCAGAGTAGTATTGTCACTCTCATAGATAGACTTCGTGCGCTAGAGAAGAGGACGGATAAGCTAGAGAAAAGTTAGACGCTCTAGAGAAGCGAGTCGATTAGATGAGATTTGTTTTAGCATCAGAAAGGCCTAGTGTGATCTAGTGTGCTTAGATTTAAAAGTTTTAGTTTGCAAGAGTGCTTAGTAAAGTTTAGTTCAATTTTAGTTCCTTTCAATACTTGTAATCCAGGCCTTAATGAAGATGAAATAAAGTTTCTAGTTACATTTATTATTGCATATGTGTTGCCCCTTTTGTCTCCACCTTGTTGTGAATGAAGATAACAGGAATCTAGTGTGGGGAGGCAACCGACGACGAAACTAACGGATATCGAACCAGTAAAAATATTTGAGAATATACGACGTAAAGATCACGCACGACGAAGCGGACCCCGAGGGGCCACCGCCCGAGTCGGCCGCCCCTGGGGTGGGGCCATTTGGCTCCAGCTTTCATCCACGGTCAGGTTTGCTTCCCTACGTTCCAAATTTTATACCGATCACGTTTTTCCGATTCGTTTGGGGAACACTTTGAATTAAATCACTTGCTATATATATTGAGAAGGTAGATTATTTTAATCATGACCCCAAGATAGACTCACACCATGATAATTCCGGGAATCCCCGTTGCTTGTTGGGAACGTTATTTTATAGGGACCCCATTTTACTTAAGTTGTTGAGGACAAAGTGATATAGCATGGACCATGAGAACCCGATTTCTTGATGTCTAGTTGCTTGGAGAATTTCTTTTCGAAAATCTTAAAATGTTAGCTATACTTCTCCTCCGTGGTTATAACCGCCTATAGAGCCTAGTCGACAAAATTTTGAAAGACCAAAGACATAAGCTTTTTATTTGTGTTGAGAATAGTCTTGGCGGAATTAGAGCCTTAGAGAAGGGTCTCTTACTCATATGATCAAGTGCACTTACACCCACATATATATCTCTTGCTCCTACACCGGGGTACGCAAAAACATGCTTTCCGCCATTCATCCATCTCCTACACCGGGAGAAGGATACATACACTTTCTAGGATTTCTATATGCTCCAAGAATTGTTATCATCATCCGGTTGTCGAAAGATTATTATCGTCAACATCATCATCGTATTCAAGAAAGTTATTGTGTCCGAGAGTGAGACATGGGCTATGCAAAAATAATGTTAAAAAAAAGAAGAGAAAGAAGAAGAAAAGAAAGAAAAGAGATAGCCCATGAGCTCTTAAGTATTGTGATCCCAAGAGAAAGAAAGTTCAAAGAAGCTCAAAGAGCTATTCAAGAAAAGATCAAGCAAAGCAATGTTCAAGAGAAGAGTGTGCAAGAGAGGGAAGGAGCATTATTATCATCAATTTAGCCACCAAATATTCCACACACTTGCACACACTTGATCTAGAGTAAGGTCCCCCTCTCCTTGGTTCTCGTTTTTGACTAATCAATATGCACAGGTAAAAATGCTATTCCTTGACATACCTTAAAACTCCACATAAGCCTTAGTAGAATAGGAGGCATACCCTTTCAGCCTCAAGTGAGTTCCAAAAATACTACATACATTGAGAGATTTGAGTGCTCTATACATAATGATGAGTTCCACAAATACCACATATAATGAGTGATTCGAGTGTGCTACATGATGGAGAAGGGTAAAGCTAAGTTTTCTTTGCAAAAATGTTATAAAAACTCCGAGTGACAGGATTGATAGAAGAAAGATCTCTACTACTGTTCCATCTTTCAACTCCCCAAAGTTCAATGGTAGACACTTTGAATCCCTCAGTGCAGGTATGATCAGGGATAATCTAATGTTGATGTCTTGGTTTGAGGCTATGCTTAAAGTAATCCATCCTTTTCCTCGAGACGAGTAAAAGACAAGTGTGGGGGAGTTTGTTGACGGTCGTTAACTCATAAAATCAACCGTCAACTTAGCATGCAAATGGACCTATTCATAAATACTTGATAGATATAGGGTTACCCGACGTAATTCCACGAGTTTTGGTGAATATCTATTTCGCGGGGTGATTTGAAAACTACCCAAGATGGCCCACATGTCGGGTTTACATAGAGAGAAAGACCGAACGGGTGAAAAAGTATAATCTAGAAGACTCTAGAAGGCAACAATGCTGAAACACAGGGCCCACTCCGCACCGCCGGGGTCGGCCGACCGGGGAGGGGAGTCGGCCGACTCCCGGCTCCACCAATCAGTGGAGTCTCGCGGATCCCGCCTCCACCGACTTTGAAGATCAATAATTATCGTCCATTTAGGTCGGTTTGATCCGAGGGCTGTGGTTAATCCTAGGGGCTATATAAGCGAGAGCCCCGGCCCCCGGGTGAAACCCTAATTCATTCTCCAATTCATTCAAGACTTCAATCCGAGAGAGAGAGAGTTAGATAGAGAAGGGTCCCTCGAATGGATCTATCTCTATAGGGTATTAGTATCAAGAGAGATTGAGAGAGTATAGAGTGGAGGTAGATTTGGAGGAAGCCCCTACTGTCGGTGTCTCCTCTCCAAAGTGTATCTGCGGGATCAAGTCTCCTAACCCGAGGCTTGGTTTCGTAATCATTCGGCAATTCAACTTCTAATACTAGTAAGTTCGTTGATATTATTGTTCTTTGGTTTACAAGTTTACTTTATTTCGCTTCGCGTTGGGAATAGAGTAATCGTTCTTTAGCATAAGCGTGGTGCTTAGGCTAGGTTCACTTGTAGATGCTCCCTATCCGGCCGGAACCGTGGTAGTAGTGAGGGAAGTGACAATCCCTTTATTACCTTTGTAATCCACTTCCCGTTGGTAGGTAAGGTAGGTCCTTTGTGCCCGGTTTAGCATCCTCTCGTGGTGTCTATTCCTCGGGTACCCCCTTAGAACGAGTAGTCTCAAAGCTTCCCATAGGTTAGAAGAAGACTGACGAAGGAGTTCTCTCTATATCGCTTAATTCTCACTTGACTAGCAGCCCAGGGGTAGTAGTAAAGATTGGGTTAGTCTATTGCACGTTTTCTCTTAGCGAATAAAAACAAATACGATACTCAGGACTTATCTCCCGGGTGAAGTGCTCACCGATATCCGTGCGCTTGCGGATTATTTCTCTTTGATTCTTTCGTGTGCGTATCTATTGTCAACAGTGAGTGCAATGATCTTGGGGATAAGGCCATCTCTAGCAAGAATCTCAAGACTTGACATTGCTAAAAGTGGCTAAAACAGGTTTTGCACAAGTGTAAGCGTAGATATTTGGCTCTGGTAGGACATAGCACTTATCACATGAGGAGCATTTGCTAAAAAGTTTTGAATTTTTGCATAAAAATACCCAAGTCCATTGCACAAGTTGGTAAGCATCATATCATTCTACTATATCTCACCTGCCAATAACTTAGATAAAGCATGGGGTCCCTATGGCACAAGTTGTTCACACAATCAGGATAAGCAAGGAATAAAAAGTATGCAACTCATTCTCAATTTGGTGAAAATAGGAGATGGAGTTTGCAACATTTTTAGTTTTATAAATTTTATTTTCAGCAATAAAGAGAATTAGAAGGGAGTGAGAGGGTGCACAAACCATGTTTTCATCGTGTCGAAGAAATTTTTGTGCACCAAGGAGCGTGGTGCCTCCCCACACTTGTTTTTGTACCTATCTCTCTTTTTTTTTTATTTTACAGAAAGAGAGAATACAAAAACAAGTGTAGAAATTCTAACAAAAATGTGAAATAATTATTTTGATTTTCTAAATTTGTCAAAGCCAATTAATTTTATCACATCTATTATTTCATTAGAATTATACGAAGGCTCAAAGAAAACTTTTAAACCTTTGCCGTTTACCTTGAAAGTATTACCTTTGTCGTCCTGAATAGTTATAGCACCATGTGATGATGTGCTGACGACGGTGTACGGTCCTTTCCATTTGCTCCGAAGTTTTCCTTCACCGAAGAGCTTGACCTTGGAGTTGAATAGTAGGACTTTGTCTCCTTCCTTGAACTCTTTTTGCTTGATTCGGTGATCGTGCCATCTTTTGGTTCTTTCTTTGTAAAGCTTGGCACTATGATAAGCCTTCTCTCTCTGTTCTTCTAGCTCAGAAATTTGCTTTTGCCTATTTCTCGCGCCTAGTATTTCGTCCATGTTCCAGCTCTTTCTCTTTTGCCCAAAGTAGGCTCTATGTTCCAGTTCGGCGGTAAATGGCAACTTTTCCCATAAATGAGCTGGTATGGTGACATGCCGATGGGGGTTTTGTAAGCTGTCCTATATGCCCAAAGTGCATCGGTAGCTTATCTTTCCAACCCTTTCCCATCTCATTGACCGTTTTCTGCAGGATGTTCTTGATTTGCTTGTTTGACGTCTCTGCCTGACCATTTGTTTGAGGATGATAGGGTGTGGCTATGTTGTGCTTTGATCCAAGCTCCTTCAAAAAGCTACGGAAGGTCTTATCAATGAAGTGAGACCCGTATGACCATTTTAGGTGTTCCGAAGCGAGGGAAGATCACTTCATGGAACATCCTTCTTGCATGCTTGGCATCGGCAGCTCTGCATGGTAATGCCTCCACCCATTTGGATACATAGTCAACGGCCACTAGGATGTACTCGCTATCATGGGACTTTGGGAATGGTCCCATGAAGTCAATGCCCCAAACATCAAATATCTCTATTTGAAGATTGTAGTGAAGGGGCATTGCATTGCGAGCAGTGATGTTGCCTACCAGCTGACATTTTCGACACCTTCTGATGAACTCTTTGGTGTCTTCGTACATCGTTGGCCAGAAGAAACCACACTGCCAGATTTTGGCTTGTGTGCGGAATACTCCATAGTGGCCTCCGTACGGTGCTGCATGACATTTTTCTATGATTTGCATCCCTTCTGCCGTTGGTACACACCTCCTCAACTGTCCATCAGAACACACCCTATACAGGTATGGGTCATCCCAAAGGTGACATCTGCTCTCAGCTTGGAGCTTCTTCCTGCTCTCCCCTGGTGGTACATGACCTGCAACTATGAAGTTCACGATGTTTGCGTACCATGGGTTGGCATCTGTCACCTTCAGCAGCATGTCGTCGTGTCGAAAGTCGTTTCTTTCCGGCAGGTTAGCGACTTGCATACACGACAATGGATTTGCAATGATATCTTCTACTCTTTTTCTATCTTTTATTTCAAGGTCAAATTCTTGGAGTAGAAGCAGCCATCTTATTAGCCGAGGCTTAGCATCTTTCTTAGTGAGCAAGTATTTCAGCGCAGCATGATTAGTGTAAACAAATACTTTTGCTCCTACTAAGTAAGATCTAAACTTCTCAATAGCAAAAACGACTGCTAGGAGCTCTTTTTCTGATGTGGAGTAGTTAAGTTGAGCTCATGTCAGTGTTTTGCTAGCGTAGGATATTGTGTGATGCTTCTCATTGTTGGTTTGGCCAAGGGCCACCCCAACTGTGCAATCACTCGCATCACACCTGATCTCAAATGGTAGAGACCAGTCGGGAGGTTGGATGATAGGTGCAGAGATGAGTGCTTGCTTGAGAGTGTTAAATGCTTTCAAGCATTCATCGGTAAACTTGAAAGGAATATCCTTAGCCAATAAGTTCGTGAGGGGTCTAGAGATTTGTGAAAAATCTTTGATAAATCTTCTATAGAACCCCGCATGACCTAAGAAGCTGCGAATTCCTCTCATGTTTACCGGGGGAGGTAGTTGCTCGATAACCTCTATCTTAGCCTTATCTACCTCGATTCCCCTCTCGGACACTAAGTGTCCCAGGACAATGCCCTCACGGACCATGAAATGGCACTTTTCCCAATTAAGTACCAAATCCTTATCCTGACACCTTTGCAAGACCCTGTCTAAATTTTTAAGACAATGATCGAAAGTTTTTCAATAGACGGTGAAATCGTCCATAAAAACTTCCATGATCTCTTCGATCATGTCCGAAAAGATAGACATCATGCACCGTTGAAATGACGCGGGTGCGTTACACAACCCGAACGACATTCTACGGTACGCGTACGTTCCGTAGGGGCATGTGAAGGTCGTTTTGCTTTGATCATCCGGGTGGATGGGAATCTGATGATATCCCGAATACCCATCAAGAAAACAAAAGAAGGAGTGTTTTGCTAACCGCTCCAACATTTCATCAATGAAGGGGAGTGGAAAGTGATCCTTCCTTGTTGCCTTGTTAAGTTTCCGGTAATCAATACACATTCACCATCCAGTGACAGTACGTTGAGGTATAAGCTCACTTTTAGCGTTTTCAACGACCGTCATTCCTCCCTTTTTGGGAACCACTTGGACCGGGCTAACCCAGTCGCTGTGTGGTATGGGATAGATTATCCCGGCGTGAAAAAGTTTCAGGACTTCCTTTTTCACGACTTCCCGCATCGCATTGTTCAACCTACGCTGAGGCTCCCGAGTAGGTGTGCTAGTCGGTTCTACGGGAATGCGATGGGTACAGAGTGTTGGGCTTATCCCCTTAAGATCATCTAAGCAGTACCCAAAGACCGGACTATGTTTTTCTAGAACTGCGATGAGTTTGGCTGTCTCCTCGTCATTAAGTTTATCACTTATTATGACAGGAGTTTGTGTGTCGCCGTTCAAGAAAACATACCGCAATCCTTCGGGTAGGGGTTTAAGCTCAACTGGAGGTCTAGGCGGTTTCTCCCCTATGGGAAGGTTAACGGTCTCCCCAAAATCGTCTCCTTCTTCTATGAAGAATTTGGCATCTTTGTCTAGGGACGACTCGGGTGACTCAAACATCTCAACCGCCATGACTTCCATGGGCACACTAGGGGGAGGTTCGGCCACTGAGTTCCTGGCTCGAGTGACTTGAATCGGGAATGATTCTCTCCCTAGTTTTATGTCGACTTCCCCTATTTTTGATGGATTAAAAATTTTCTCCAGGGGGTGCCCAATTAGTATGTCAAAATCCTGGATGTCAAAGACGTGAAAGTCCAGGGCCATTTCGACATTATCATGATGCACTGTTATGTTGTGCACAATCCCACATCCTTCTAAGCTGGATCGTGGGGCAATTCTGAGAGATTTGTTTGTCAGAGCAAGGGGTTTATCGCCTAAATAGGCCAGCATGAAAGATAGTGACATGATATTTGCTCCAACAAGAGGGCTGTAATGCACATCCACCATATTCCTAAAGAGTTGGCATTGAATGGTAAAAGAAGGGTTGCGAATCTGAATTTCTTCAGAAGAAAGCTCCGCTTCTTCTACCCATTCAGTGCTCAGGATAGAAGTCAACTCCCTAACGGATTCCTTAAGGAATGCTTTGTCTAGGGGATCACAAGGAGTGACATGAACCGGTGGTCTCTTTTCTCGTAAATACTTCGAGGTGTTCCCAAAATCTTCTAATTCGTCCTCAAAGTATGGATCTTCTGAGGGTTGAAAACCTTCCCTCGAAGATTCTGGTTCGGGTGAGGGTCTCTGAATGGGAGCTATGGGTTCGACCTTGGCCGAAGAGACTTCCTCATGTTTTGGCTCTGGCTCTACATGGAGAGGTTCTAGTGGAGGAGCGTTCTCTAAGATGCGATCTAAAATAGCTTCTCCTTCTGCTACGGTTTTATGTTGAAATGAACCTCCGGCGGCAGTATCGAGCAGTAGGGCAGACTCCTTGCTAAGACCTAACCAGAAGTGTTGTAACAACACATGGTTTGGTATAGACAAGTTTGGGCCAGTACGGGTTAGGTTTAAAAATCTGTCCCAGGCTGCACCTAACGTTTCCTTCTCTTTTTGTTGGAAGTTGAGGATCTCTTGACGTAAGGAAGCGATTCGAGGTATGGGAAAGAATGTGAGACAAAAATTGTTCCCCAATTCTTCCCAATCTCCGTTTACCTTCCCTACGTTATGGGTGTACCATTGTTTCGCCCCCTCATCAAGAGAGAAAGGAAACAACTTCCACCGCAAAGTATCATGTGACATGCCTGCAATGGTCAGGCATGCACAGAGCTGCTCAAACTCCCGTAAATGGTGATATGGGTTTTCATCGTCAAACCCCGAGAAGGTTTGTTCCCGAACCAAGGCTATAAAGCCAGGGCGGAGTTCATAGCTAGAAGCTGTGATTGGCTTCGATGATTTTGGTGGCTCTAAGAACTCGCCCTTTGGAGCACCAAGTTGGTGGATAGATTTTTGCTCCATTGAAAAGGTTTTTTTTTTAAAAAAAATAAAATAAAAATCAAGGAAAGGATACACGGGATGAACTAGGTTCGAAGATAATTACGACAACCGTTCCCTGGCAACGGCGCCAGAAATGCTTGTTGGTATTTCTTAACGCAAACAGGAAAGTCCGCAAGCGCACGGAAAGTACCGTTGTAGCACTTCACCCGGAAGTATTCAGGGTATCGTATTTTCCACAAGGAACGGTGTGTAAGAAGTCTCCTAACTAGTTCTCCCCAAGAGGTGAGATGGAGAGTAGCTTGGGTAATGAGGTTTTCTATGGGAAGATCCTAAGTGAAGGTAACTTTGCCGCTATAGACTTACTTCGGGCACCGGATAACACTTGGTCCGCAAGCGTTGCCGGCCTACGGCTCTACGTCGAACCCGAACGTGGGGATTACGAGGGACGGACAGGCTGTCACCACCGCCGCCTACCACCTCAACCGTGGGGCACGAGGCAAACGAAGGTAGTATCTAGCCTAGACACCACATCTATGCTATAACTACTACTCTAGCGTGAGCTCAAGGCTTACCCGTCTCCGGGGTCCTTCTACTAGAGTACCCGTCACAAGGACGAACGACGAACCCGCAAGTATAAAGTGAACAAAGATAACTTACTTAAGAACTTAGAACCATAGGGTAAACGCGAACTCTTACTCCAATTAGCAAGATGTCCGTCGAGGTACAAGTGTGGAGGATGCCGACAAGCCGGCACTCCAGCCATGCCCGATGTACAAGGCAAGACAAGCCAAGTACAAGAGGTAGAGGAAGCCGGCACTCCGGGATTCCTTCTACTTCTCCTCACTCACTCCCTATACTAGTCTAGCTAGAAGCTAGTGTTGAAATGTGGCTTGCTCTCCTCTCTATTTCTCTTGTGTATGCTGCTCCTTGGCTGAATTGTATCTTGAGAGGAGGGGGAATGGCCTCCTTTTATAGGTGGAGAAGAGGGGGCTCCTTGGAAATATGCCATCCCCACATGGAAGGGCCAAAACCGACCTCCATAGGCGGTTTCAGACCTTCCATACCAGAACCACCACCGAAATCAACATCCTCACGTAATCTGCAACCGACCGACCAAAGATGGGCCCCAGAGCCAGCCCAGGAGGCGCGCTCGCGCCTCAGGCGCACGCGCACCCGTTGTGGGCCCCCTCGGGCCTCTCTCGCGCTGCCGGTGCGTGGGCCTTTCAGCTGGCTTCGATACGGCCGGTGATTTGTCCAAATCGGAGTCCGGATGCATCCGTGGCGCCCAATTTTCGAGATATGGTCCCGCAGCCCAAGATAGAATTGGTCGACTTTGGGCTTCCACCTCTCAGTCCATGCTTGGCATTTTGGACCATGTTCATGGCCCAGATATTATGGTAAGTGGGCCACCATCTCATACCATTGTTTTTCTCCACTTCTTGGCCCATTTCAGATGTATTTCAGTGTTGACCTGCAAAACAAGAAATCTGCGCCACACTGTGGAAATAGTTAGAGTAGAGCCCTATTCTAGGTGAAAACAAGTGTTGCCTAGGCTAATGTTGGCGGGGTTAGAATCGAGTTAAGGACCGCCAACAGTAAGCAACCCTATTTGTTTCAAGAAAATAATGTGTGTTAGGTATCATTTCAAAAAAAAAATTCTGATATATATTCATATGTGTGTTTCTTAAATGTATCGTAGGTAATTGACCCTATTGTTTGGATTAGGGAGATACTAATCAATCATTTCGATGTTGAAGCATTGGATGTTGTGACCTTTCATCCAGTTGATCAGCCATTAAGATGGCAATGTCGGATTGGATTCTCCATCCTACCACCTGTGGGTACAGATGTTGTACAAATCTTAGAGACGGGGCGCAGGGGGCATGATAAGGCTTTTGCAGAAAGAGATTGTATAAAGTCATGCTTAAACAAGCTTGCTAATATTGGGTACACGATACCTACACTGTCCTCTATAATAATGAAAGCCGAAGATAAGGAATATTCATATGAGTTAGATTCAGGCAATGAGGACAGAGAGCATTTTGTCCGTAGGTATTGTGCAAGGAATGCTCAAAACAACCAAGATGATGTGGTAAAATTGTTGTCAATCACATAATATCGACACATTTGTTTAGTGTTATGACACTGACAGGATGAGGACAGTGACTTAACCTACGCAGGGTGTAGTTTTGAAGCAATTGTTAACCAGGCAATGGATACATTGGGCTAAGATTGGAAATTTATTGATGAATGGCCAACACTCACTACGGAAGGATTCCAAGCAAAGCTGCATGTGACAATGACGGGACAAACCCCCCCGACTTCACCAGCATTAATAGTTGTTAGTACACCCTGTACTCGAAGTTGTGAAGCAACTGAAAGTCATTACTTAATTTGATGATCTACCTTAGTTTTGAGAGAGAAATATGCATCGAAGACATACACTCGTGGGATTTGGAAGTTCAGCGAGACAATGAGCGGTATGGTAATTGATGTGATGAATATTGAGTTAACAAACTTGGAAATATTAGGTTTTTAATGACAATCTTTTTAGTATCCTTTTAGTTAGTATAAGAATTATTGGTTGCTCATATTTGGGTTTGGCAAAGATTGGCTAGCAACCAAGCAGGCCCTATAAGAATTAAATCATAACCCATAATTAAATAAAACCTACACAGAAAATATCTCCAAACAGGCCTTATGATATTTTTCTATGCATAGCTCATGTCATAAGAAAAATACTGGAATTTGAATCACTCAATTTGGACAAGAAATGAGTGAGATATGGATTAAACAAGAATATAATGATTTTCGGAAAACAATTTATTAAATCGAGAAAAGAAGCGCGGCAAACCAAATGGTGGCTCGCAGGAAAATTTGAGCGCGCCAAAATTTTCCTTTTAATCCCGGGTCGAGCTCCGAACCGGATTAAATGTGAGCCTTTTATCCCGGTTGATAGCCCAAACCGGGATTGAAAGGCCTTTTATCCCGGTTGGAGGCCCAACCCGGACTAAACCTAACCTTTTATAAAACCTATCGCCGCCGCCGCCCCTCCTCCCCGCCACTCGACTCACTTCGTACCACGCCGCCACCCCTCCGCCGCCGACACTCCACCTCGGACATCCGACCCCGACGCCCGCCACATCCTCCTCCCCGGATGGACGCGCGCCTCCGCCGCCGACCCCCCCCCGCGCGGGCAACCCGACGCACCTCCGCCTCCGACCCCAACACACCTCCGACCCCTACGCGCCGCCGCCTCCAACCACCCCGACGCCCCTCCGTCCCCGGCCCCGACCCCGACGCCCGACCCCGACCCCGATGCCTCCAACCACCCTGACGTGCCTCCCTCCCCGACGCGCCTCCGACCCCGACGCGCCGCCGCCTCCAACCACCCCGACGCGCCTCCCCACCCCAACGCGCCTCCGACCCCCGCCACCGGGTCAGCGCCGCCACCGGGCCACACCGCCGCCGAGCAGGGTATGGTTTCTTGTAATGAAAAATATGTTTTAGTATATAATGACACAATTGCTTTAGTATATTATCATGTTTTAGTATATAAGTTTAGTATAATATAATGTTTTAGTATATAAGTGTAGTACATTTTAATGAAAAATATGTTTTAGTATATAATGACACAATATGTTTTAGCCAAGAGCATTCTTGTTTTGTAAAAATAACATTTTTTGTATTATATAATAAGTTTAACCAATTCTATATAAAAATAACATTTTCGGATTATTCTCATTGAATTAATTAGATAATTGTTGATACTTGTTAAAATATAGTTGTGTGGTTCTCTAATAGAACTTGTATGGTTCTCTAATAATACTATATAGTTGTGTTGGTACTTGTTTGTAACATAATTTCTTTTGATGAACATGTTTGTTTAATTAGATAGATGGCTGGACGTGTGCTCCCTGAACCAGAAGTCATAGGTTTCGGTAGCTACCTCGTATGTCGGGATTTCCCAAGTATAGAAACCATGCGCGGAATGAGTTCTGTACCTTGGGATCATCCAAACATTGTAAGAAAATTGACCCACTCATTTGGCTCAAAAAACCACGCGTGGAATGTATTTATATATGATTTTGTAATATGCCACAGGTAATTGACCCACTCATTTGGCTCAAAGAGACACGATCATATTTTGGAGTTACAGAAGTGGATGCTCAGCCAACACTGTTGATGATGGTCAAAGACTCCAATGTCGAATTCGCTTTCAAATTGCTCTTGGTCAAGGTCGTGGTCGCAGACTTGTACAAATCTCAGAGGTCGGAATAAAGAATCCCGATCGAGGTATTGTAGTCAAATATGCAGTTCAAGTATGTGTGAAGAGGTTCGAAAGGCTTGGGATTACCTTGCCTACTCTATCTTCTGTGAAGATGCAAGCTATAAACCTCAACATGTATGACAAAGTTCCAGATTCACAGATGGCACGGACCCGTCCTGAGGTAATTCTAAGTCAAACTCGAAGCTTATATTTACATTTGTTGTTATAATTTATAAAGATATATATATATCGGTTCTCATAACTCTATTTGTTGACAACATTGACAGGCACAGGAGTATGACATGACTTATGCGGCATGCAGTTTTGAAGCCATTCTAAACCAAGTCATTCATTCATTGGGTTATGAGTGGAAATATGATCCTGAAGACCCAATACTAACTACAAAAGGATATCAGGCAAAGGTGATTGTGACTAAGAGGGGAGAACCAACTCCAGCTAGAGTACCATTAACCGTTGTTAGTCGCCCCTGTCGTCGTAGTAGTGAGGCAACTGAGAGTGCATTGTTCAATACTCTGGAGTACATAGATGATGTTCTTGGATTAAAGATCGGTGATCTACACTTCACCGATTTCAAAGTGCGAGAGAGTCAAATCCCTATACCTCGCTTTGGGGATTAATTGGACAAGTGTGTAATTAACTTTGCGGTTGAGCATCAATTAGTTTATTGTAACACTTATCGCAAACTCTTAGTTTGGATTGCATGAACCTATACTTTGTTGTATGGATTCATAATTATAATGTAGTATACTATGTTATTGCTTATTAGTTTGTAATATGTGATTATTTTGGGATATCTCACAGTAACCGATGTAATAAAGAAACTATAAAAGAAAAGAAAAGAAAAGAAAAATAAAAGAAAACAAAACTGGGTCCTAGAGCTGCTGGTCTCAAGCCTTCTTTAGTCCCGGTTGGGAGTATAGACAGGGACTAAAGGACCACTTTTAATCCCGGTTGTCCAACCGGGACTAAAGGGGTGACCTTTAGTCCCGCTTGAGCAATCCCGGTTGGGAAACCGGGACAAAATGGGGTTTTCCAACCGGGACAAAAAGCCATTTCTCTACCAGTGTATACTTTTAGGGTGGGAAGATCTTGCCTCGTGCAGAGTTCAAATACATCAAGAGATGCACTCAGAATCGGCTGAGATTGAATTTTGAAATAAAAACCAGAATATTTGTCTTCCCCTTGGTACAGATTACATAATTGGCCTAACACTCTTATGCAAGCCTAAATAGAGTGATCTATATATGCATTTTCATGGATCAATATATAAAATACGCGATGGATAATGAAATCCAATTTGCATTTGGAGATCTCTTATCCAAGCCTAAATATTGTAATCTGTATAAGTATTTTATGGCTTGATATAAAATACGCGATGGAGAATGAAATCCAATTTGCATTTGGAGATGTGCTCTATTTTTTCTGGACACACCAAGTTCGATCATCAATGATATTTGAACAAGAAAATATAAATTTTATTTTGACATATAAGTCCACGACACAAGGCGGGTATCATTGTTGGATTGGAGCGCTAGCAAGAGCCGTTGTCTCAGACGTGCATCTAGCTTGGCACCAACATTCAAAAAAGTCACACCATCCTCGAATGTTGTCGCTGCTTTCGCCTATGCATACACTATTGCAGGAGTTGCCATCAAAGCATGGCCCTTCAAACTTGTGGCTCATGTGTGCGCCGCAGGGCAGTTCATATTTCGCAGTGGACGCCAATTCTACATGATCTAGGCATGGGCATTATGCAACAAATGCCGAAGGAAAATCAAACAACTTTTACCAAAAGATTAATCAAATGACATGGCCACTTGCAACATATAGTTCATGCATGTGCATGGATACATACCATGCGCTGCCATGATGACAGGTAGGAGGATGATGACTAGGAGGACGACAAAGACATTCATTTGTGAAGGCGCCATATCTTATTATCATGTGGAGGTTAGTACGTCGAATAAGACCATGAGCGATCGGAATAAGACCATGAGCATATATACAAAAAAGCAAAACAATATCACTACCCAACGGCAGATCCATCAGATTAGCTACTAAGAATTAATGCTGGAAGAAAATAACTATAAAAATTATTTGGAGTAGATGACAAGCGACGTACTGTTAATGGCAATTAATTCCGGCTCTTGATGCAGCACGCAACGGTAATCTCATCCCCCGGACCTCCCAAAAGAAAGATAAAGGACAAAGCGCGCGAGAGAACCGATTATGATGATCCGTCCGGCGAACGACAGGTGAATAAATAGAGTAGTACCAGACTATAGTCCAACTCTGCTGCTGCGGCAAATACTAGGAGAATAATCTGATAATCAGCAGAATAATCTGATGATCAGGACGGTTTGGCATCAGCAGCAGGGTCAGGCTGACAGTTTGTTGTTTTGGACGGCGTGCACGGCGACGAGGCAACGGCGTTTGCAACCCGCGATCGAAGTGACCGAGGTGACGACTGCGACCCCCGGGAAGAACTAGGTCGGGAGGCAATCGTGCCAAACCTCCTGGTCGGCGGCGGCGAGGAGAGCGTCGCCGGCGTCGGTGAGCGGCAACGAAACGTGCTGGGGCGAACGGATGGTTGCTGGCTCACACTGTCCACGTCCAAAGAGAGAAAGACGCGATATGCATCAATGCATGCATGTCCTACGGCCGTTTTCTTCCGTACACTTGCGGCCTTGCGCATCGATTAGTGGACATGCCGTTCGTGTACACAAATTTATATACACCTACACTCTACCGTGATCCTGTACCTGTATGAGCACGTACATAGTATTCGGACGATTCGGATCCGCGTCTGGGACATGCATGTATGTGTGTGTGATGTGTGCGTGCCGGCCGGCGCGACTTGGCCTAGCTTGGGGGCCACGGGCCATTCCAAGATGAAGTGCTTGTTGTCGCTGTGCTTTTATGGTTCTGATCAAAGCCATACAATTTTGATCGGATTGGCGTTTACAGAGCACTCAGAATCTGGATTACGTCAAAAGCAGGCGCCATGGCTGTCGCGGTCATGCAGGCCGGTACACAGGTATCCCAACTATTAACTTATACCCCCTCGAACAAAAAAACCTAGTTAGTTATATATACTATTTGAGATAGAGGAAAATTGTCAAAAGCAAGCATCATCAAGTTTTATAACCTATATGATTCTATAATTTGTATTTTAGAAAAAAAATATTTTGTAATGGTTCCACATTAATTTGTTAATCAATTCAAACAAGTTTATAAAACTCTCAATCCTACCAGAACTAAAACTAGGCTGTTATAGTTCGAGACTTCAACGCCTTTATGAGAATTATTAGAACCGGACAAAGAAACGGACTGATATTTTTCTTCCCCAACAGATCCGTAAAAATGTGTTCCATAAATTTGGGTGGTGCCAACATATGAGACAGTCGAACATGCAGCATGGAAGGGTGTACCTCGTACTGCTGCCGCGTAAAACTGAAAGCTCTGGTCTTGAAAACCTTATGGCCCGGTTTCATTGGAGAGCACAAAGACCAATGAACGCTCATCTAGGAGGACTACTAAATTTTGACCCTGTAACACTGGGCAATTTTTGATGTTATAAGTCTAAAATAGATGCAATAGTTCGGTTTCGCATCAGTTTGTTGTTTGATGCCAGCCGATGCAAGTGGTCTTGATGCAATATCCTTTCACATCGGTTACTTGTGGTTGATATGAGAAGCAGCTATTGCATCGTCCATCCGTTGTCTCTTGCATCATAATTGAGAGATGCAATAGCTTATTGCATCCAAATCTTGTTGATGCCATACATCTATTGCAACGACTATTGTTTGATGCAATAGACTATATTGCATCCATATTAGGTTTGATGCTATATTATCTATTGCATCACCATTTTGGTTCGATGCAATACGAACTATTGCAACGATGTTATGTTCGATGCAATTCGAACTATTGCATCGACATGTGGTTGGATCACATTAGTCAATTTTTTGAAAAAATACCGAATGCATCAAACACAAATCCATTGCAACAGTACTTCCTAATTGCATCCATATTCTAAAGCGGCGCAATACCACGTACATATTGCATAAAAAATTCAATACTAAAGCAACCAAATGTGTCTGATGCAGTAATTCCTACCTATTGCATCCCTTGTTTCAAATGATGCGATAGACCATACCTATTGCATCGACATGAATTACTATCACATTCAACTCTTTTTCGATGCAAAGGGACCCCACCATGCCAAGCACATCTTGGATCGCTCTGGGATTGGTTGGCCACGTTGACCACCCTCAGATGCCGTCAAGACAAAGGTTGAACATAATTTAGGGTTTGAGAAAGTAAGGCAAATGAAAAGATAAAGCAGTAATGTAGATTTGATTTTGATCGATTGTATACCCTCAATTGGCCATGCACCTTAGTACTTCTAGGTTGGGAAGGTCTTGCCTCATAAAGAACTAAAATACAAAAAAAAGTGCTCAGAATAGGCTCACATTTGATTCAAAAAATGAAAAACCTAGAATGTTTGATTTTCCCTGGGTACAGATTTCATAATTAGCTAACTCTCTTATTGAAGTCTAAATTGAGAAATCTATATATGCATTTTGATGGCTCAACATGAGCTACACACGGGAGAAATCGGATTTGCATTTCGAGAGGTGCTCTATATTTTTCTTGACATGCAAATTTTGATCTTCAACAATAATTTGCACAAAAAATACTAATTTCTTTTTACCCACAAGTCCATAAAACAATATAATTAAGCAGCCGGTAGGTACACCGAGTATACAAATGTTATATATTATTATTAGAGTAAAATGCAGCCAGTGTACTCAAATTATTGGACTCCTCCCATCTAGGTACTCGAACTATCAAACCGACTATCTAGGTAAAAATCTGCCAAGTCAGGGACATCTTTTCAGAAAACACCCTCGTCCTTTTCTGTTTCTCGCAATTAACTCCTCCATCTTCTCTTTCCTCTATAAATTCCCCTCCCAGGCTTCATCCCACGCTGGTGAGCTGTTCTCCGCTGCCCACCATTCCGCCCCCTGCTGTGTTCTGCCTATGGAGTGATCGAAGGAGGTATGGTGCAGTTGACTTACTCAAACCATCCCTAAAAATAATTTGGAATATATAAAAGATCACTTTTCGTATATCCCAGTTGCCTTATTTGGGTTCTTGGAAAAACCCGGCGACGGGTTCCATTGCACGGTCCGAATCCCAGCGATGTTCTGGCTTGCTCGCAGTGATGTTCTGCCCTGTTCCAGGTGATGTTCCGGCTATTTTTAGTGTCGCGGCTATTTTTAAGCCGTCTTTGAAAATAGACAGTTGACTTAATAAAACCGCTTCTAAAAGTCACACATTTGCACATTTTCAAACACGGTTGACATAAGCAACCCTACTTAAAAATACTATTTTCAAACCGAGTTTTTCTCAAGGAACCACCCCTGAAAATAGATGCATTTTTAGGGCAGATTCCTTAATGAAACCACCTTCAAAAATGGATCTTTAGCAATGGTCATTGAGCTACTGTGCTCTCCGATGATGTTACAGGTGGTGTGCTAACCGCCTTGAGATGGCGTCCCAACAAATCTTTTCAGTACAAGTGGCTGCCGGGCTACAACCCTCTTAGCGAGCTGTAGACCAGTATTGTTATTTAGTCTTAAATATCCATTACTTTATAGGTTCAGACTCAAATCTTTATCCCCATATCGTGCATCAGCAACGAGAGATCGGATCGATGACGGTAATTAAGCAGGCACGTACTGCAACATCGGCGGCACACGATGCGTGGCCACGGGCGCGCGGGTAGACAGGATTTGGACACGGGAATAATCAGTGGTACGGTGGTCGTCATGGAGCGGTGCCGAGAATTAAGGCACATCGTAGCGGGGGAGTCCACGGCAAGGTAAGGGCCTGTGATGACGGAGAGGGATCGGAACACTGCGACGCGCGTGGGCTGCGGGCACGGACAGGATCAGGATGGCATCAATGGGCGGGCCTAGCGACAGACTTGTACCAGTGCACTCGAGGTTCGGCAGCACGATCAGGCTCCAAGAGACGGTATGTGGGTGTTGGGCGTGGTGCTGTGTGCATTGGGACGTGGCGTTTGCTGGTGCAGACAGACATTTGTTTTGCTCATCATCCACGTCCAGATTAGAGAGACGATTTGCATGCATGATGGATAGATGGAATAACATGCACCATCATGTCGTGAGCCGGATTGTTTCTTGCCTGTTTTGTTTGTGACGATAGCGCCACTAAATCGATCGAAAAACATGCATCGATAAGTTTGTTTATAACATATGATTCTATAATTTGTATTTAAGAAAATAAATTTTATTTTCAACAAAAGGTTCCACAAAAGATAGTTATTTAAAAAAATTCAAAATCCTACCAAAATCAAAACTAGGGTGTTATAGTTCGAGAAATGAGCTTCGCCTTTCTTAGAACTAGAACTAGAACTAGAACCAGACATAAATTTTGGACATGCCAACACATTTTTTTTGAAAGAATACATGCCAACACATAAGATAGTCGAACATACAACATACAAAACGGCCTACCTTGCAATGCTGCTTTGTAAAACTGGAAGCTCTACCTAAAAAGGTTAAGTCCACAATATTCTATGCAACAGTGTTTCTAGTCGAGCAGGGATCATTGTATCATTAGACGAGCTACGTTAAAGATAGCGAGAAAGATTCCAAACAAAATATAGCGATAAAAAAAATAATTGAGATCATATCGAAACTTAGACATGTTAAATAGAACACTTTTAGAACTGTTTTGCAAATTAACCTAACAATCTAATCCAAAGTATAAATTGTGCTATCTATATATATGCATTTTGATGGCTCGACGTGAGCTACGTAATGGAGAAATTCAATTGGCATTTGGAGAATTGCTCCATCTTTTCCCGACCTGCCAATGCTGATTATCAACTTACATATTTATTTTGACCCGCAAATCCACAAGACAATATAAATAAGCAGCTGGTAGGTACACTGAGCATACAATGTCATACATTATTATTAGACGAGGACTGGGAAAGATCACATCATTGGTCAAGCAGGGATCATTGTATCATTGCTGAATCGGAGCGCTAGCAATAACCTCAGCCTCAGAGGTGCATCTGCCTTGGCACCAACATTGTAAATTGTTACAAAAGCCGTGAAAGTTGTCATTACTTTCGGCTAAGCATGTACTATTGCAGTCGTTGTCATCCCATACTCCACTACATAGTCCTTTAAAATTGCCGCTAAGGTGTTCAGCGCAATATTCCCCAATGGACGCCGGATCTGCATGGTTCATATCCAGGCATGGATATTTATGGCGCTTCAAACAACTTTTAGCAAAGATTAATCAAATGGCACCATAGATTGTAACATGTAGTTCATGCATGTACACACGTACCATGGGTTGCCGTGACGATGGGTAGGAGGACGATTACTAGGAGGACGACATATAGATTCATTTGAGGCGCCATTGCTTTTTATCTGGTGAATGTTAGAATATTGAAGAATACAGAATGAGCAGATATATTATGTTCAAGTTTGGAGAAGTCTGGCAATCAATTGATTAAGGGTGAGCATATTTATACTCTTAACAAAAAAAAGAGTAAAGTTCATGGATTCCGGTCCTGAGCAGATAATTACAAGTTTGTATTTTATTCAACCATCTGGTTCCCATATCCAATCAATTGATTAAGGGTGGCATATTTATACTCTTGTAAAGTCATCCTTAAACTTGTTGAGGTGTGTCATCCCGGTCCTCAACGTCATAAAGTGTGTTATCTCGGTCCTTAAACTTTGTTTGGGTCTCATATTCATCCAAACGGGTCTTGGCCCACATGTCAGCTCCATCTCTTATCTCTCACCTCCCTTGTGGATCCTCGTTGGCGCGCTGTTATTCAGCCTGTCTGGCTGCGGCTGCCTCGACGCCACTGGCTTTGCTCTAGCTCACCGACAACAATGGCAACTTCACCAGAATCGTGTCAACTCCCGGGGCTGTGCAATCTACCAGCGAGGAGTAAGTCTTCTACCGGGTCAGGCTCGATCCTGACGGAGTCCTGCGGCTGTACTGCCACCACGTCGTACTGCTGGACAGGAACGCCTCCATGTCCACCAAGCACAAGCAGCACTGCAGCAGCTCCGGTTCCTGTTCGGCCGCACGGACAAGCTCCCCGTCACGGGGCTGCCCATCTGGATCACGCGGAGCTGGACGTGTTGGCCTCGGCCACCAACGATCCGTGCGCGCTGACGACATGGAGATCGTCTGGAAGGGTTCGAGCACTTGGTCGTTTGCCTGTGTTCACGGCAAATACATCGTGGCCGTCAAAATGTTCGCGGGCGGTTCTCGTGCGGCAGCGGCTGTGGCGACGTGCCCGCGCCTTCCCAACTGGCGGCGGCTCTCGCGTGCCTGCGCGGCGCAGCGAGTGCGCGCCCGTGTGGCGGCGGCGGTTCTCCCGCGCGCCTACACGGCCGCAGCGAGGGCTCGCCCGCGCCTTCCCAGCAGCGGCCGGGACGGTGACGCGCCCACGCGGCCAAGCGGCGGCGGCAGAGGCATCACGATTTCACGACACAATGGGAGGAAAAAGATGACTTTTTTTACAACAATCCTCCTAAAGTCTATAAATATTTGTGTATTTCTTTTGTGTGTGAGTGGTTTTGTATATAACCCCCGCTGATCTTCTAATTCGAGCATTCAAGTCTTTTCTCAGTATGTGGTTATAGATCCATACCCATTTGGATGAATATGAGACCCAAATAGAATTTAAGGACTGAAATGACACACTTTCTAACTTTAAGGATCGGGATGACACACCTCAACAAGTTTGAGGACCGGAAATGGACTTTACTCAAAAAAAAACTATCACTACCCAACGGACAGATCATTGGGTTTGTTGCTAAAAATGCAGGGAGAGAAAGCAACTCTTAAACCTATGGTCAGCGGGTGACGGGTGACGTACTGTTAATGGTGATGCCTGCTCTCAATGCTGCACGCAATGTTCGATTCTGTTACCCGGACCTCCTAAAAGAAGATGAAGGACGGAGTAGAGAATCGATCGTGATGATTCGGCAAATGAAAGGTGAATAAATAGAAGAGTAGTATGGAGTATAGTACAACACTGTGCGGTAAACACTAGGATAAAATCCAATCTGGTGCGCCTGGGTGCGGACGCATCGATGCTGCCTCGATGTGTACGTTTACCCGTGCACAAGCTGTTTGGCATCAGCAGCGCGGTCGGGCTGACGATGGCGCGTCGTGGCGACTGCCTTTCGAACCCACACTGAGGTGCCGCCCTGTCCGTTTATTTGCCGGTGCATACTGACATTTGTTTGCTCATCAGGCTCGTCCAGATCAGAGAGAGAGAGAGAGAGAGAGAGAGAGGATATATCATATGCATATGGAGACGAAGGATAAAGCATATGGATGGATTGGTAAACATTGCATCATTGTCACGTCAGGTGGACACAGAGTCTTTTGCCTGTTTGCAACAAGCTGGGGACTGACGACGGGGCATGCTATGCTACTTGCAACATGCATGTCCGTTGCATTGTAGCCACCACCGTTACCCGATCTGCCGAGGAAAACGGACAAGGACAATGACCTGAGGCTGAGCGACCAGGCTCGCATTTTCTAAGACGCCCAGGCCGCAAAGGACTTGACCTACTGCTATCGATGTGGCTCACAAGTGTATATGTATGACTCAGACGGTACTCCACGGCGCCTGCCACCCTTTCAGCCTTTGTTCATGCATAGGCATTGCTCTTGCTACTCAACCCCAGCCACTGAGCGCATGCCCGCGTGCGCGCACACACACTTTATCTTGGCAGTTCACGCAACCAAGTTTCTCTTAATTAGACATTGATCTAGTATGGCTCTCGTGATGATCGCTGGGGCACTTAATTCCTTGAGTAGTTGTAGGCTTGTAGCTGATCACCTAGTACACGGTGACATCTTGCGTCTTACTGCCATGTCCTGCTAGCTTTTTCTTCAGTCCTCTTATTGTTCACGGTGGGGATCGCATGGAGGGAGACAATTGGCAGGACCAAAGGATTGTCGACTCTTTGGTCTTTTTAGTTGCACTCACCATATACAACAACTTAAAAGGTGGGTGTACATTAGTCTAACAACTTATGGAGTGCTCAATTTAGTGCGACTACTTATCAAATTGGTACATCTATAGTCCCAATGTTACAACGGTGATGCATTTGGTCACATTGTATAGCAAAGAGATGTTATATTCAGCTCAGAACAAATAATTTATAATTATGTGCTCATTGATATTCACAATCTCAATGGTGATATAGTTGTTTAAGACAAGAATCTTTATTTAAAAATTCAAAAAATTATATTCACATCGAAAATGAGATATAATTTGTGTCCACACAATCAAAATTAATTTAGTCCGATTTTGATTTAGCAAAAAATAATGTCTAGGAAACATTGTGATTTTGATGTAATATAACAAACAATGTTATGAAACATGGGAAGCCTGATTTACGCATGTTTATACATTCTAACTATGCACGAAAGCAACATTTTTTCTTTAATTTGAAATTTCTAGCCGGTATTTTACCTTTTAATAGTAAGTTAAAAATGTCAACTAACTCATTAATTTACACCATCTTGTTATGACTAGAATACTCCCTCAAAAACTTATTTTTGTTTCAAGCTATTTAGGCTTTTATTATGTTTTCAAAAGTAAATACGCAATGATAAAGATGAAAACAAAAGTAAATATGAGAAAATACAAGAGAAGAATCCTAAAATGACACAATACAAGCCAAATACATCACATTTGTAGCGTATGGACCATAGTCCATAGATACACCAATTTACCAAGTTGTTGCACTAAATCAAGCATTTTACAACTTGTTAGACCATTTGGAACCCACATGCAAAGTTGTTACAGTAAATGAGCATTTTATAAGTTGATGGACTAATTTGCACCTAGTGGCCTAGTTGTATGGTGCATACAATTTACTCTTTTAGTTGTGGAGAGGAGATTTATTTTTATACCAAATGTTAATAGATAAGTAAATTTCTTATGTCCGTTCCTCAGTTTTCATTCTCCACCCTACCAGTTTGTTCCTCCCTTCTGCACTTCCCTTTTTTTTTGGTCCTGACTCATATTTTTTTTTTTGTCTAACCCAATGGCCGTAAAGTAGTTACATTTGAAAAAAAAAACTTGTCCCAATAATGAATAGACTTTATTTGGAAATAAGATGTTCCTAATATTTTTCTAAATCTAGCCAAAGAAAAAAATTAATATGGTTGGTATAAGAGGCCGTGCACAAGGGTGCATGTGGCAGCCCTGGGGATGCCTGGGAGCGGCGGCGGCGCTGCTTTGGGGGCGGCGCGTGCGCGCAAGGCGCGCGCGGTGGTGGCGGCTAGGGATGGGTGGGAGATAGAGAGAGTAGATAGGGGAAACCCCTTCTATTATTTGATTCAGTATGATTATAATGCCCAATTATTTATAGCATAGGAACTACTTAGCCCCTAAACGATCTAAACCCCCTAACCTACGTGAGCATGATGGTGTGGGTGGGTTGCGCGCCCCCGGCCCTTGGCACGCACATGCAACCTCGTTAGCCCACACGACGCTGCTGCTGCGGCGCTCCTCTTCTTTTGGGCTTGAGTTGACCTAATTTCTTCCCTAATTTAATGGCCATCGTTATACACTTATACTTGTTAGAGAGCCTCCCCTTTTTCACTCGGCGCGTCCTTACGACGAAATTGGAGCCAGATGTTGATGCTGATGAGGGACGGTACTCTTAGCAAGGTTGCCTCTAGGTTGCAGGTCATGTGACCAACGATGGAGGTTCTGATGACGATGAGGGCCGTTGACGGAGTCATGGAGGATGAAGTGGAGCTACATGTAGTTGTTGATGTCATTGCACACGAGGTAGGTGCTGATGTGGAGGTAGTCGAGCACTACTACAGATTTCTATGTCACTGCCCACCTCATCACTGCCAAAAATGGCGCAACCGGTAGTGATGAGTCTTCAGTGCTGGTGCCAAGCTCGATGGAGCCTAACTTGCGTCAGGCAGGGACGGCATCGGCAGTGATGTAAATCATCACTGCCGGTTTGTGTCCCCACCCAGCAGTGATAGGGCAGGCACATATCAATGCCGGCTCTGGCCACACGCCGGTAGGGATGAGAATCATCGCTGCCGGCGTCTGGCAAGAGCCGGCAGTGATCGCCTGACAACAGTGCATTCGTTCCTCTTCTTCCTCACCGAGTACAGATGGCAACAGAAATAAATAAAAAAGAAGATTCATCACGACAATAAAAAATAAGATTCATCACAACAATAAAAAGAAGGAATTCTTGCGTTACATATATATAGTAAATTCTATAATTAACTAATAAGTAAAAATAGCGACCGCGTCGTTTGATGCCGTGATCGTCATGTCGCAGTCGCCGTCGCAATCACCGCCGCCGCCGGCCTAACAACTAGCCGCCGCCACCGCCGCCTCGGCGGCCTCGCGGGCCGCCTGCTCCGCGTATGCAGCACTTCGCGGAGCTTGTCGGCCTCCTCCTTGGACCCTAAGCGGGCCGCCTGCTCCACCTCCACTGCCTCGCAGAGCGCGGCGGCCTCCACGTCCGCCGCCCTGCGCCAGCCTCGGTCCTGCGTGAGCTGCGCGCGCAAGGCGAGAATCTGGTTCTTTGGCATGCGCCGGCGGAGGACGGGAAGTTGGGGTTCACCAACGCCGTCCCCTGCAGTTGTCGTCGTCACTGCCACGACCACCGGAGTTCTTCTCGTCGTCAGAGATAGAGCAGGGGATTGGAGAAGATTGGAAGCAGGAGAGATGAAGGGGCTGGTGAAGGAGGCACAGTCGAATGGCGCATTTTAAAGGCCATGGAGTGGGGGATGGTCATCGCCGCTCCAGTTCCCCGTGCATGGCTGCCATCAAAGCTGCACTTGTTTTCCACGCAGATGCGAGGAAAACGAAGCCTCACCTCATCACTGTCGACTTGGTCCCAGCCGGCAGTGATGTATAGCATATCACCGCCGGCTTTATCGACCAGCCGGCGGTGATGATGGACATCGCTGCCGACTCGTGGATAGAACCGGCAGTGATTTATTGACACCACAAACAGGCTTGTACCGTCATCCTTTGCTTTCTTCCTCACTCCATTCTAGAACAGAGGAGCGCGCGCGGGCCATTTTCTCCATTGTTGCGGTACCTGAAAACCGTGAGCTAGAAATTGAATTTGAAGAATGCCATGATCCTTTTGCTTCACGGTTAGTCACAAGCATCCACTCTGATTTTCTTGCTTCAATCTATGTTTTGATGGATACATTGCTTGCTTGATTCTCATTCTTGTTCTTCCTCTCTCCTAAAGAGATCAAATTCGGTGGGAATATTGTGCAAGGCTTCTAAGCAAATTCGGTGGGAACATTATGCAAGGATTCCATCACCCAAAAAGCTAGGTTGGTGATCTATCTTCACCTAGTCCAAAATCTTAGAAAATTTTATGGTTTGTTCAAGATGGTTGTTAGTATGTGATGCTCGAATTAGTTCATGTTAGGAGTAGAGTAGATTTCTTTACAATTTTGTTAGGTGTTGACACATTGTTTGGAGCAACAGAGGTGTTCTTGGTCAATTTTGATAAATAATTTAAGTATAATAGTGTACAATAGTTTTCTTCATATAAGACAATGAGTGGACCAAAAGCAACACCTAAGGCATCCTCGCTGTCGCGCAAAATATCCTCGGGGTCAGTTGACCAAGGGCAGCAAGAGAAAAATAAGAGGCCATTCAGTGGTAGAATTACAAACATTATGCAACAAAAAGTCTGTCACAACTCACAATATACCTAGGAAAGCTTATGTTCCATTCTTTAATTTGATTGCCGACATTCCAGAGGCCATGAAGAGGAACGGATATGAAAGGCATACATAGAACAAGTACAATAATGAACGGACCGACGAGGATCACCATGACCATCAACGGAAAATAGATGAGTAGCTCGCACAAGACCCCTCACAGCCCAGAGAAGAAGTGGAGTAACTCTATTGGATGTCAGTGGGGATGGCACCTTTGGCAAAGCAGTTTAAACTTAAAATTGAATTGGTTTTCGAGGAGGAATGTTTTACTTTCATTATCCATCCTTTGGCTATTTTCCTTTATCAAGAAGAAGAGAAATACGACGTCGATTGGGAGTGCATGTTCCAGCAGTACCAAAGACGCAACCTCGATGTACAACTTCCTTGTGGACCAGTACCCTACGGAATGCTCTTTCCAGACACAAATCGTTTAATTTTGTGCACTTTACATGATCTTTTATGCAGATTAGTTGCAAAATATTGCTTCGTAAAAAGCCGCATTCATTAGGCCACATAGGCTTCTTAATTAGACCCTATCCGAGTCAATCAAAAAGTCTGCCTCAGTCTACTTGGTAATTCCAGCGTGGCTTACGTGATATAGTCATTGAAGCTGATTTTTGAAGAGTTTGTGGACAAAAAGAAAACCCACATACTTCTACCCTACAACTTCAAGTATGTGTTCTCGACTTGGGGTTTTACAGTTATTTTTTTCGGTCTATGCATTACTTACAATTTTACGATTGCAGCGACCATTACGCCCTCATTTGTGTTAATCTTGTAAAAAAATCAGATTGAGGTATGGGACTCCAAGAAAAAACCACTGGAGGATGTGCATCCACTGGTGGACGTGCTTAATGTGTAAGCGATGCTTACAACGCCATATTCCTCTGATCACAATATATCTTTTTCAATTTATTTCCCTTTTAACTATTTTCCTAATTTTGTATAGTGTGTGGAAGAAACATAGAGGTGGGACGCGAAGAGATTTCATTATTGTTGAAATGACCAAGATCCTGTATCTCAAACAACCGCATGCTAACAATGAGTGTGACTTCTATGTCATATGGACGATGTTCCGCTATATTGGATACAATACAAAACAGCCAGATAAATTTGTGAGTATATAATCCCCTTTTCATTTATTTGTATTAAGGGAAAATAAATATATACTATACTGATTTCATCTTTGCCTCTTTTTAGAACAGCTTAAGAAATATAAACACCAAAGGCTTCTAGAATATGAGATAGTGGCACTTCAGTGCGAGCTTTCACAGTTCATCTTGGCGGAAGTGCTTTCAAAAGATGGCCTGTTTTCAATTGCACGAACAACCAAGTTCAAGTATCATTATACAAAAGCCGACATCGCCTAACGAATGTACTGTAAATGTTGTGGATGGAAAATAAGTAGCATAATATAATATAATTTATATAGTTATATAACTATTATTATAATTATATATTATTATTAATAATTATTATTGTAAATATATAATTATGAGTAAATCACATGTAAGGTACAAGAACTATATTTATGGGTGTAAATTAACCCAACAACTTGTAATCTGCTTTATTGGGTACGAGAACTTGTCATCTCGGTGCATATACGGTCAAAAAACAATTTTTCACGTAATTGGTAGTTTAGACCACGATCGAACTCGTACAGCTCGTGCAACTCACAGGTCAGACATACATGGGTCGTGCCATTGTCATGTATACACAGTCGTGCAGCCCGATGTACATGATTTGTTCCGCAACTCGAACGTGTTCTGCTCATGCAATGGGGATGAGCCCGTTGACGTTGTATGCAGATCAAGTCATCTAGATGCAAAGAGAACAAATGTGTACTAACCGTATTCTGGAGGACTCGCACCGCTGCGTTTGATCTACCACGTCGTGATGTTCTCCGAACTTAGGTACCCCTCGAACTGCTATGCTTTTGCCTCAGGCAACTACAAATACAAAAACCGCGATGTGTTCCCAACTGATCGCGATATATATGCCTTGCTGCATAAGCCGTGTATACGTCCGAGCTACGAGCTGCTATATGCATGAGCCGTGTAAATCAAGTTACTAGCTGCACAAGACGTATGTATATGTAACAAATACGAGTTCAACCGTGGCCTAAACCATCTAACACACAAGAGATTGGTTGTTGGACCGTATATGCATAAAGATGACAAGTTCTTGTACCTAATAGAGCATATTACAAGTTGTTGGGTTAATTTGCACCCACAAGCATAGTTCTTGTACCTCAGATGTAATTTACTCTATAATTATTATAATTATAAATACAATTAAAAATATTATGAAAAATAGAAAAAATTTGATCAGTGTTGGCTCTTGCGAGCAGGCAGTGTTGTCTCTGACAACACAGTCTGCTCCAGTCTAGAGCCGCCAGTGTTAGCACTGACAACACTGTCGGCTCCTGGAACGAGCCAGCAGTGTTGCCTCTGACAACACTGTCGGCTCCTGGAACGAGCCGACAATGTTGGCCCCGTATAACATTGCCGGCGTGTGCTACGAGCCGGCAGTGTTGTCTACTCATCACTGCCGGGGCGAAATAACCGGTAATGATGTACCTCCCCACATTACTGCCGGATGTTCACTGCCGGTTCAGTTTCCAACGGTGATGAGAGTTGCGAACCGGCAGTGATATAAGAATCTGTAGTAGTGGAGGATGTAGAGATGTGCGCCTCCTTTGCTAATGTCGATGTAGTTGTGGGACGCAGTGCTTGATGTAGTCGTGGAGTTGTTGTTGATGTTGAAGATGTTGTAGCACGGGTGGTAGTTTATGGCCGATAGTGTTGTTGTAGTAAAATTGAGCGTGTCGCAAGAAGAAAACTCACCATTAATGAAGGTGTTGAGCCGAATACACTGTTGTGGATGAGGCCATGAGGGGGTTGTAGATATAGTGCCCGTCTGTCACTCTAATTTTGTACACCATGTCATTGAAGAAGTCAGGCCATCTAAAAAAACAGTTTGCAACTGCTCTTGTTGTCGTGGTGAGGAAGATCAGCTCCAATGATGGTGATGTAGTTGGTAGTGTTGCATCTGGTGCCAATTCTGGATCTGTTGCTGCATGAAGTAGTGGAAAGTGGGGTTGTGTTATAGATGGTACCTCTTGTTTGATTGTTGATTACACAAGATGAAGTTTTGCCTGGTTAAAATGTGCAATTGTTAAGTTAGATTTCTAAATTTGCAACGTGTGAGTTCATGTAAGTTACATGTATAAGTTAGATTTCTAACTTTGCAACGTGTAAGATCAGATAAGTCATACGTATAAGTTGATATCTAAATTTGCAATGTGTTAGATCATGTAAGTTATGTTTTTCGAAGTTAGATTTTTTAACTTTGCAACATGTAAGGTCATATAAGTTATGTGTTCTAGGTTATATACGTATAAGTCAGAGAATTGTAGTTAGGCGTCTGAATTTGCAACTTTACCTTTCGTTTGCTACAAAGAAAACTTAAAAAAATGTGGGATTTTTTGCCAAAAAGAAAAGTTTTGTCCATGCACACTTACTATTGTCTAATCATGGTGAGAGCATATAAATGCAGAAGTTGTCAAATAGGGAAAGTGGTGGGATCTCAATATTTCCTAAAACAGAAACGCTAAGTGTTGTCTGATCGTTCGCCACTTATGTTCCTGATGAACGTTCGCTGTAATCAGATGCTGGGCTGTAGTCGGATATGAGTATTGCACATATATCTGAATTTCTGGTTCATATTTTGCCAACCATGTTGGGCTGTAATCGGATATGCAATAGTGACTCACAAGAGTGTATACAAGACTGAATCAAGAAGAAAGAGTCTGTCGTCAGTGTTCCAGCTGATTCAGAGTTTCCAGTCACCTGCTGATGAGATCTAAGTGCGCACCGAGAAGGACAAACGCATTTTACAGGAGATGGGATTGAAGTATTTTGACTCCAACGTCGTTAAAGCACGCTATTTGGATCCATTGGCAAAATTGCTAGTTCCTAGCTGCTCTGATGAGTAATGCACAAAAATGCAGTGGTGTATACTTGCTGAATATATTGTGGAAGGAACTAGACCTGCATGCCCGCTATATGCTTTATTGTTTGATGTATACTTCAGCAGGGATGGGTTTATTTCATTGTCTAAAAAATCTCACGTGTGTTAGTACTTAGTCGTGTCGGATCAAGGATACATCCATTATGATTATGTAACAAGCCCGCATCCAGCTTCCCTATGCTTCTTTACTCGGTGGTCAGTAATCTCTGTTTCGCAAATCACAATATGAGTTGTTTGTTATAGTGGCTGCAAAGATGTTGACAACGACGCTGACGATGCGACTCTGTTGTGATGGCATTGTCACGCACGAAGAATAGTTCGTGTCAGTGCTAGATGAAACATGTTCCTGTTGCTACCGATGAAGATCCTTCACAACTTTTGCACACAAGGATCCTGATCCTGTCTTATCGACCCTGAATTTTATGACTCTTTTGTACACTTGTAATACTATCATATATAGTCTCATCATTGCCTACCATTATAAATAACTTACTGTTATCGTGATGACCTGCAGATTTTCCACAGCGTTTTGAAACTCAGACGGTTGCATCATTTAAAAAAAAATTGAAATGTTGAACGCTGAGACGCACCCGTAGAGAAGTGGTTATACCAGGTTCATGGTACGTCCGCGTCCTTGCATAATAACGGCGTGGAAAAACTGATGTGGTTCTGAAAACTGGTTACCATCTGAACCCATTTGATGCTACGATAAAGGCGCGGAAAAACTGATGTGGTCGGATATTTGACTAGAGGTCCGATTGACCTTAAGTTTTTTTATTAGGACGTTATTAGGTTGATTCTGTTATGTATAAGGTTTACCTCAGCTGTCTTCTGACGACCTTGTTAATGATTTCCCACGTTCAGGATGCCCTGAACCATGCATACCTATGCCATTCTAAGATGACGATGTGCTTTTCTAGTTCTGAAGTCTGCAGTTTTGGTCGGATTGGCATTTACAGAGCCGGCTCTGCATTCCTCTGCTCGTTCACTTGTGAATCTGGATTATGTACGTCAGAAGCAGGCGCCCATGGCTGTCGCGGTCAAGTAGGCCGGCAACAACTTATAATTTTAGATAGAGGAAAAATCTGGTTTATTTAGGATCTGCCTTTTGGATATTGGCTTGTACTTGTCCAAAGGTGAACTTTTGTGATCCACAAAGGTTAGCTGGAGAGGATAAGTCATATGCTGGTGGAGGTAGCAGTAGCACTCCGTTGTCACGTGGTGCATTCTTTCTTGTGAACGCACGTGCCTTATGAAGCCTACTGTTCTTGGGCACGGGCAACCCGTGGGTACCCATTACCCGATCAGGCACAAGTATGGGGTGTACATTTGTATGAGTTTTTAACAGGCTTGTTTATTTTTCACGAGAACGGGTATGGGTCGGTTGTACCCAACGGGTACATACCCGTTGCCATTTTAAGACAAATATTGCAGGATGGATGGATATGCATGGATGAATGTAAAAACATGCATCATCATGTCGTGAAGTGGATTAGAAATATAAATTTGATTTTCAAATGGTTCCACACTTGCTAATTAGTTATTCAAACAAATTTATATAACAAAAATCAAAACACTGCCAAAATACACCATAGATGGATATGCATGGATGGATGGAAAGACATGCGTCGTCATGTCGTGAGGCGGGATTGTCTTGCCTGTTTGCGACGATAACGCACAGATGAGTGATGGAGAGACAACGTCTCAGTTTTTATATAACCTATGGTTCTATAACTTGTATTTTAGATTAGAAAATAAATATATTTTCCCATTGTTCCACACTTGTTAATCAATTCAAATAAATTTATCTAAAATAATTCAAAATCCTACCAAAACTAAAACTAGGGTGTTTTTATTCGAGAGGTGAACTTCGCCTTTCCATTGTTGTCAAAAATAAAAAAAAAAACTTCGCCTTTTCGAGAATTAGAACCAAACACAACAACCGATTGGCGTTTTTCTTCCCATGCGGAGCCACAAAATTGTGTTACAAAAATTGGGTCATGCTAACGCTTGAGATGGTCAAACCTGCAACATGCAAGGTCATACTAGCTTGAGACCGTCACCAATGAGCGCTCACCTACGAGGGAAACCCAATGTGGCAAACACACCTTGGATTGCTCTAGGATTGGTAGGTCGCCTAGAGTGCCTACAAATATCATCGAGACAAAGGGAGATCATAATTTAGGGTTTAGGAGAGTAGGTCAATGGGAAAGGTAAAAGGATAAGGCATATGTGATTTAGATCAACTTTTAGGGTTGCAAGGTCTTGCCTCATGAAGAATTAAAATATATCAAAAGATGCGCTCAGAGTAGGCTCAGATCTGATTCCCAGGGTAGGCTCAGATCTGATTCTAATAAAAAAACTGGAATATCCAATTTTTCCCTTGGTGCATATCTCATAATTATTCTAACTCTCTTATCCAAGTCTAAATTGAGTGATCTATATATGTATTTTGATGGCCCGACATGAACTACACAATGGAGAAATCCCATATGCATTTGGAGAGATGCTTGTTTTTTTTTCCTAACATGCCAATTTTGATCGTCAACAATATTTGCACAAGAAAAATACAAATTTATTTTGACCCGCAAGTCCTAGAAACAACATAACTTAGCAGCCGGTAGGTACACCAAGTATACAATGTTATAAATTATTATTATTATATGACGGCCAGCAAGGACCAGATCATTGTTTAGGCGGGGAGCGTTGTATCATTGCCGGATCGGGCACTAGCAACAACGACCTCTGTGTTAGAGATGCATATGCCTTGTTGGCACCAACATTGAAAAAAGTCACAATAGCCGAAACTGTTGTCATTGCTTTCATCTATGCATATTCTATTGCAGGAATCATCGTTTATCAATCCAATACATATCCCTTCATAATTGCCGCTTAGGTGTTCGCTGCAGAAACCTTTCCCAACAGATGCCAACTCTGCTTGGTTCAAATCTAGGCATGGACATTTATATGCAACAAATGTTGAAAGCGCATCAGACAACTTATAGCAAAAGTTAATCAAATGACATCACCACTTGCCACATGTAGTTCATACATGTGCACGGATACGTACCACGACCAGCTACCATGACGACTGGTAGGAGGAGGACGACTAGGAGGACGGCAGAGAGATTCATTTGTGAAGATACCATTGCTTCTTATTTGGTCGAAGTTAGTACGTTGAAGAAGACGGAGCGAGCAGATTTGTTGTGGTCGAGAAGTCTGGCAATCACTTGACAAAGGTAAGCATATATATATACTCTTAGCAAAAAAAAAACAAAAAAATATATCACTAGACAAAGACAGATCCATCGAATTAATTAGCTGCTAAGAATGCTGGAAGAAAGCAACTCTAAAAATCATGCACAGCAGGTGAGAGGTATCGTACTATTTAACGACGATGCCAGCTAGCTCCCGATGCTGCAAGCAAACGGTCGTCCCTATCCCTGGACCTGCAAAGGAAGACGACGAAGCCAGAGAATGGATCATTATGATGCAACAAATGGCAGTTGAATAAATAGAGTGGTACGGAAGTATTGTCCAACTCTGTGGTGGCAAACACGAGAATAATAGGTGATCATGATCGATGCGCACAGGCGGTTTGGCATCAGCAGCGCGATCAGGCTGACGGTAGTATTTGTTGGGCGACGAGGCGACGGTGTTTCCAATCACGAGTGCACGAATATTTCGCCACGGTGTGAAGATCGAGGCGCCGGCAACCCGGTGTTTGATGAAATTTCTACCAGAATTTTCCCTTGTGTTGCATGTATGTTTAATTCATATATATACGTTCTATTTTTTAGAGAAACGGGTTTCCTCCATTTTTGTATTACCAAAAGAAAACCAAGTTTAATTTATAGTACCAATGCCTAAGCACATTCAATCCACAAGTTCTCACGGATAACTATCAGCGGCTAAGCGCCCTGAAGACTCGACCCGAAGATTAACAGGTTCATAATATAGAATTAAACTAGACTGGAGACTCACTCTTTCCTCCTGGCCCCTTGAATCATCCAGATTTGAAGGTCCTTCTGGCGAAGGCCGAGCAGCCAATAGAACCGACCCTGATGACGAAGCAGTCCTTCCCAGCATCCACTGGATTCGAGGGAGCAAGTTTGCCTTGTGCTCCAGAAACTTGATGAAGTCCTCCAGCTTTGATCTTTCCTCCTTCTTGAACAGCGGAGTCCATCTCCCAATCATCCGAGCAATTCTCACCAGCACCTTGTTTACGCCCATCCATACAGCTCCCTGAAAGCAAAGTTCATTTCTTATTTTCCATAAGGTCCATAATTAACATAGCTGCTGAAATAGCATTGATAACAATGTGACATTTGTAAGCAATCCACAATCTAGCCACAAATTCAAAATTTGCACCAATGTTCATTTGAAAATGTTCATTAACAACATCCCACACTAGTTGGGCTACAAACCCCTCAAAGAACAGATGAGAGATCGATTCTGCTTCAGAGCAGAATAGACACAGGATAGGTCCTGTAACTCCGCTCACTTGGACAGGTTATCTCTTGTCATCAGTTTACTTTTTAGCCAGCAGCCATAAGAAAATTTGTACCCTAGGTGGAACAGTTAATTTCCAGATTGAACTAACAAACATGGGAACCACCCCCCTATTGTTGATAATAGCATACAAGGACTGGACACTATATTTTCCAGAAGAAGAGTAACACCCCAAGATGTGATCTTCATCCTCAGAAAAGATGACAGTTTGCATAATGTTACAGAGTTCATACCATAACTCCATCCCTTTTGTATCTACAGTTCTCCTAAAGGATAGTTTCAGCTCCTCTCCATCCCAAACTTCCCTCACGGTCTTGCCATGCTGCTCATTAATAATATACAATGGCCAAAAAACAGTAGCCAAAGACATGTTGTCTAACCACACATCTTCCCAGAATCTAATTTTCTTACCATTTCCATCAGTCCATTTGATACCCAGCAAAGCCATATATATAGCCCAGATAACCCCTTCTGGTCAAATTTTCTATTGAGAAGCAATATGCCTTGGACTGTGAGAAGCTAATGCATAGTGTTCCTTCTGGTCAGTTTGCAAGAAAAGGAAGCTTGCAAATGCGTCGTTCGTGCCTGCACTCGTGTATCCCCGGCGTGCTAGTTGTGTAGTCATGCTAACACCAGGTTCTTTCACCTAGTGGCTAATGGCAAACATCGTAGACAACATATCTACAAACTTGAAGATGATCAAGGTGTAGTTGTTGGCGATGATCAACTTAAGAGCCATATTACTAGTTACTACAAAGATCTTTTTGGGTCACCGAAAAACTCAGATATCGCACTCGTGGAAGAGGATATTCTAGATATCCCACCAGTGTCCCCAGAGGAAAATGACATCCTCATCAGTCCCTTTACTGAATCTGAAGTGAAGGAAGCTGTTTTACAAATGGAGCATAATAAAGCTCCAGGCCCTAATGAATTCCCTGCAGAGTTCTACCAGGTATTTTGGGGGTAATAAAAGAGGACCTCCTATTGCTCTTTAATGAATTACATAGATAGGCCTTAGACTTATATAGTCTAAACTTTCAAATTATCACTCTTATTCCAAAATTACATAATGCTACCAAAATTCAGCAGTACAGACCAATCTATGTCCTAAATATGAGCTTTAAAATATTCACAAAAGTAGTCACGAATAGGCTGAACAAGGTAGCAAAAACTGTAGTAAATCCACTGCAGACCGCCATTATGCCTAGAAGGAACATAATGGAAGGTGTGCTTATCCTACACGAAACCATCCATGAGATGCAGACAAAGAAAAAAGATGGCATCAATTTCAAAATTGATTTTGAAAAGGCCTATGATAAGGTCAAGTGGTCTTTCCTACAACAAACTTTACGTATGAAAGACTTCTCTCCCAAATGGTGTAGGTGGGTCGAAAGTATGGTCATGGGAGGAAGTGTGGGGATTAAAGTCAATGATGATGTTGGCCCATACTTCCAAACCAAATGGGGTCTCCGACAAGGCCATCCTATGTCACCAATCTTATTTAACATCATTGCGGATATGCTAGCTCTTCTTATCAACCGAGCAAAAAACGATGGTCAAATAAGAGGTGTCATCCCCCACCTAGTTGATTATTGTTTGTCAATTTTACAATATGCAGATGACACCATTATCTTTATTGATCATGACACGGAGCAAGCAAAGAATCTAAAACTCTTGCTATATGCCTTTGAGTAATTATCTGGGCTCAAGATCAATTTCCACAAGAGTGAAATTTTTTGCTATGGTACAGCTAAAGAGATGGAATCTTATTATACTAATCTCTTTGATTGTAATGCTGGTGAATATCCTTTCCGATATTTAGGGATCCCTATGCACCATAGACAACTCCTAAATTCTAAATGGAGAAAAGTTGAAGAAAGATTTTAACAAAAACTCTCTTGCTGGAAAGCAAAGTACTTGTCCTATGGGGGAAGACTTATACTACTTAACTCTATCTTAAGCAGTTTACCCATATTTATGATGCTTTCTTTGAGATTCCCAAGGGGGTCTTAAAGAACCTTGATTAATTCAGATCGAGGTTCTTCTGGCAAGGTTCTTCTGAAAAACATAAGTATAGACTTGTCAAATGGAACATCTTATGTCGTCCTAAGGACCAAGGGGGTCTAGGTATTCTTGACTTAGAAAACAAATGGCTACTGGCCAAATGGTTGATTAATCTGCTCAACACAGATGGCATGTGGCAGTCTTTGTTGAGAAATAAATACCTAAGATCCAGATCACTTACTCAAGTGACAGCCAAACCTATGACTCTCACTTTTGGAGAGGACTCATGCATATTAAAGATGAGGTCTTGGCTAATGGTTCTTTTCAGATTAAAGATGGAACCAGTTCGAGGTTCTGGGATGACATATGGGTGGGAAATGAGCCTCTAAAAGTTAGATATCCTGCTTTGTATAATATAGTGCGTGATCCACACGCAAAAGTAATGGCCACAAGCCCCCTTAACATCTCGTTTAGGAGGGCTTTGGTGGATAATAAACTTATAGAGTGGCACAATCTAGTAGCAAGAATTTTAAATGTCGAATTGGTGGTAGGATCAGACTATTTTAAATGGAATCTAACCAAATCAGGGTTATTTTCTGTTCGCTCAATATATCTCCATCTCATTGATACACAACCACCTTTTCGTCATAGAAAGATTTGGAAGATCCAAGTTCCTCTAGAAATCAAAATCTTACTCTGGTTCCTACAAAGAGGTGTCACATTAACAAAAGACAACCTGGCTAGGAAAAATTGGAGAGGCAGCCTGAAGTGTATATATTACAATAGGAATGAGACCATTCAACACTTGTTCCTAGATTGCCCGTGTGCACAAATAATGTGGAGGATTATTTTCTTTGCTACTAGTTTGGACTAACCAAGATCTATCAGACATATGTTTGGTAATTGGCTTATAAATCAGCATAAGAAAGTCAAAAGCTTGATCTGGGTTGGGGTGGCTGCCTTATGTTGGGCTATCTCGCGATGCCGGAATGACGTTGTTTTGAATAAAATGAAAACTAATTCTATTTTACAGTTTATCTTCTGGGGAGCGTATTGGTTACGCTTTTGGGTCCAGTTGCAGCGTGAAGAGCAAGCCAATGACACCCTCACCACTATGAGCAAGAAATTAGAGACGATAGCTCTGGAGATTTTCAATAGAGGGTGGAAGCAGCTGTATCGTTTGCTTTAGTTTCTTAGTCTATATTAAGACTTTGACTCTCTTTGTTTTGGTTATTTACCGCACTTTTGTAATAAGTGTTGTTTACATTCTTTGGATGTAGAGGCTGGACGTAAACTATCCTTTATTAAAAAAAAGTTGTGTAGTAAATAAAATATATGAAAAAATTACGTGCTTGTTCATGTAAAACAGGAGGAGAAGCTAACAGGCGTAGCCATATACATATACGAGCGCCTGTACACGACCTGAACTGGCTGAGAGCTCGTTCGTGTACTCCGATCTTGTTTGTCTTGCATCTTCGGTGGATTATATGTTCTGAGAGCCGGCGAGACAAGTCCAGAACCTTCTGGAACCTTGGCCAGATATGCTTGTGGCCGGCAGGTAAATGACTTGATCGAGACTGGCCGGTCCATAACTTTCTACATGCACGCCTCCAAGCATCCGGCTTCCATGCATATGCATGCAACACAAAGGAAACAAGGCGGTTGTTGGAACACGGTTTCAGCAGATATGCATATGCATGCAACACAAAGGAAACAAGGCGGTTGTTGGAACACGGTTTCAGCAGATTTAGATATAGCTTGACAATGCTCTAACTATTATCATAATAAATGAGGGTTACAAGGTGGGTCCCAGGTAGGTAAGATCATAGCTACCATGGGACAACACAACTCACCTTACAACAGGGGCAGGGGGCTCCTTTTATAGGCAGCTGCTCACCCTCTCACCCAAAATGACCACTTTACCCCTGAGGGAAAACCTAAACCCTAATCTCTGTCCCTATTACACGTGGAACTGGGGGTCCTTGACCGTCTTCTCATCTTGGCGGCTTCACATGGGCTACGCATTGAGTGGGCCGCCTGGTGGGCTGGGGGCCCCACACGCTCACAGGCCGAGTTGGGCCTCTTCTTCTCGGGCTTCACTGCGTCTCCACCGAGTTGGTGTTGTCTTCTCTTACTCATCGGGGATCTCCGCTGCCGACCCCATATCTCCGCATGGGAAGCGGAGACAATCCCTCGGAGGCTCGACCGAGACCTGTGCCGGCTTGAGAAGACCTCCTCCAAGACATTGGGAACCTCCTCCATCTTGAGGAGGTTCCTTCCGCCTGATCATCTTGGGGGACCTTTGCCATCTTGGGGGACCTCCGCGGGTCTCCTAGAGGCCTCCATCGGATCCCTGCATTTACTCAAGACTCATCGTGGAGTCTCAGCATCCAATTAGACAGAAACAAAGTGAGTCACTTTAGAGAATGTTTGTTGGGGCCATTTTTACCTCCGTCGCTCTACTGCGGTCCCAACATTCCCCCCTTGAGGGTTAGGCCCAGCAGAGGCGGGCCCTAGCCATCAACTCGCTCTGAGCAACGGAGGCTATGGTCCGCCCTGGATCGTCTTTGTTGGGCCGAAACCTCCTATCTTTAAGAGGGTTTTTTTTTTGAATTTTTGTCCGTGTTGATCTTGCCATGGGATTGGTAGATCCTTGAGACCATTGGTTAAGGACCGACTCATCCCCTATATAAGGGAGGGGGGTTGTGGGCAAGGATTTGCAGCACCCCATGCACCCCTCTTTTTCTTTCAGGGCCTTTCTACCCGCTCAGCTATCTGCCGCGGAGGTCCATGGTCTTGGTGAATTTCCTTTTTGACGTGGAGTTTTTCTATTCCCATTTTATTCCGGCGGAGGCTCCTGGGCCGATGGCGGAGCTCATTACCTATGATTTCGGTTGTAGCAAAATGACGGCAGAGATGATTTCCAATTTGGAGCTGCGTGGTTTCCTTCCTTCTGGCTGGGCCAAGCTTCCGGGCTCGGAGAAAGTCCCTAAGCCACCCAAAGGCTATGTTGTCGTTTTCAAAGATTTCTTTACCTGCGGCCTCCGCTTCCCATGTCATGATTTGTTAGGGTTGATTTTGATGGAGTTTGAGGCTCAAATTCATCACATGACTCCTCACTCCTTTTTGAGTCTCAGCAGGTTTATGTGGGCGGTGGAGTCCTACGGTGGTACTCCGGATGTGGATACTTTTCTGGAGCGTTATGGGTTGCAGAAGCAGCCACAGACATTTGGCGAAGATAAGGTAAAAGCTCAGTTTGGAGGTTGCACCTTTATGGCTAAGAGGCACCAAGCCGGGTCTCGACAGGAGATTTCTTGGTGCAATAAGGGCAAATGGGAGCCGGCGAACTGGATCGAGTATTGGTTCTATGTTCACACCGATGGTGTGTCTGTTCCCGGGGATGTCGGGGAAAAGGTCATGTGGTTTCCTTTGGCTTCTGTGATGAAACCTATGGAATCACTAACGAATCTGAGGCCAAGTAATCGTTCCTCCGCTCGGAGGGATTCTTGTAAGAAAGCTTTTGCTCTTGCATGCCGATATTCCGGAGGTCACGATCTGGTGGAAGAGATGATAGCCTTTGATTGCTGGCCTCTTGCTAAGGAGAAACCGAAGTTCAAAGCGGTGAACGTTGAGTTGCCAGTGTTTGGAGGGAAAACAGCGGTCCCTTGCCCTCGCTTTGGTCTCACCCTCCATGATGGTAGGACTGTTGAATATTTTGTGGAGGCAGTCGAGAGGAAGATGTACGACCTACTTGGGGATGTGTCTGATCGCGAGTATCTTGCTCGAAAAACTGAATCTGGCACTATGCCTCGCTTGAACCGGGTCTTTGAAGAGTTGGGTGTTTGTTATCGCTATGAACGAGTTGTTCCGGAGAAAGTCCTTCATAGGCTGGGTAAGAAGGCTTTGAAGAATGCCTCTGCTGTTGATATTGTTAAGGCAGAGTTGGGGAAACGTAGGTGCTCTGACATTACCAGAGCTGTGGCCAAGAAATGGAAGAAACTTTCTACTGAAATTGCTAGGTCTCCGGTAGTTTCCGAAGAGGTTCTGTCTGATGAGGTTGAGGTTTTTACTAAAAAAGAAGCTCAGCTAGGTCTTCGGAGGAAGGGCTTCTGTTGGGATTAACGGCTAAGGTAAAGAGCGCCGGGACTCGGCGTTCTCCGTTGCCTGTGGTAGTTGGGTTGGCTGCGGCTTTCATCAACCCTTTTCCCAATGTTCTCGATGAGTCTTCCAGCTCAGGGGAGGTTAGTGCGGGTGACGCCGAGCTAGGTGAAGGTTATGCTTTTGGTTCTTCGGAACCTCGTGTTCGGCCTCCGCACTTGGAGGAGGTTTCCAATGAAGAGTTTATACATGGTCTCCCCTGCCAGGAGACCCGCAACATGGTTTACCATGAAGTTTCTGCCGAGGAGGCCATGGGTGGAAAGGCCTTTAACGAGGCGATGACTTTGCCTGATAAGACTGCTACCAAAGGTGGTGGTTTGCTTTTGCATGTGTTCACCGAACTTCTGTGTTTTTTTTCCTTTGCTGTGTTGTTTACTTAATTTTTGCTTGTTCTTTTGCAGCTAAGTCGACCGGAGCTACTGGGAGCCTGGGTATTTCGGCTGATATTGATCTTGGTCGTGGTGGATTTGAGCGGATTACCCAACCTCAGTCACTTGGCGGAGGTTTGGCTGCTGTTGCCGGTGGCACTTAAGGTTATGCCTCTAGTTTTTGCTTTATTTTTGTATTCCTTCAAATTTTATTTTGGTTTGTTGTTTGATTTTTTATCATTTTTTCCTTTGGTTCTCAGCCAAACCTAGCGCTGAGGCTCGTAGTTTATCTACGCTTTTTGGCCTGGGCCATGCTAGTGCTCCCTGTGCAAGATTCAGGCTTCCGCTGCGTGCCGGGGGCACGCCACCTGGTGTTTCCTCTGGCAAAGGTAATGCCTTTTCCTCTATGGTATTTGTTTTATCGCTTGCATCAATTGACTTAGATTCATTCTGGAATTTTTTTAGGGGCCTATGACGTGCTCACTGCGTGGAGCCTTAATGTCCACGATGTTTCTGAATGTTATGGAGGTTGTTAGGGCGACGTACTTTTTGTTTCTGTTTTTCTTTGTCTTAGTCGTTGGTAACCCTTCCTTGTATGGTTTGCGTTTCCTGTTTTTTCACATACCATATTAGAAAATATCTTGATAACCTATCGCATGAACGGCTGCTACGCCTTCAATTGGGGCATCATTGCCTGGTATGTCTCGATCTTATGATTTATTAATTTCTCATTGACATGGTCCATTTCTTTTACATTTATGATGATATGCTTTTGTTTATGTTCTCTCTCAGACCCGCCATCTCTCCTTTTCCCTCGAGGGACGGGGTATGGAAGAGGTGCTAAAGCGTACAAAGGCTATCGAAACTTTAAAGAAAAAGGTCGAGGCGGTGGAATATGAGAAGCTTGGACTCGCCGCCAATGTCTCCGATTTGGAGGCAAAGCTCAAGGCCGCTGAAAAGGCAAAAATCATTGCTGTTGAGCGTGTTAATAATGCTGCGGAGGTTGCTGACAGCCTCCACACTCAACTAGCTGCTGAGCAGCAGACGGCGGAGGTCCTCCGCAAGGAGTCTGATGGTGTGAAGAGTGAACTGGAGAGTATTAGGGTTGCTGGTGCGGAGGATGCTGAGTCATACTTAGCCGCACTTGAGGAATTTGGGGGCGTTGCGTCTCCGCTTCCCTCCGAGTGTTCGGCTTCTGGCCTGATGACCTGGATTAAGGATAATCTTACCAGTCTGTCACTCTTCGTTGGTGGTGTTTCCGATTTCACTGCTATGACTTCCACCACGGCAATGGTCAAGTCTTTGTTGCGCTCTAGTTGCCATGATGTTGTGAATAAGGATTTTACCGTTGTCTCCGGTGTGGCGGAGCTTGGAGAGTCCGGCAAACCTATGCAGAAGACCGTCCGAAGTTTTATTAAGATGTTCTGGATGAAATTCGGCCGGACGGAGGCTGTTGCTGCAGCTGATGCTATGCGCAAGGTGAGGATTTAGTCTTTGGGGTCCTTATCTAGCTTTTCTTTGCAGTTGTTTGCGCTTTTGTTGTTCATTTTGCTGCTATTGGTTCTTGAAGGCTCAGACCGGAGGTCGGATGCCGATGAAGCTCGTGATGAAGGGTGTTCCTGTCCTTGGAGATATGTCAAGGCCCAGTTTCGACGGAGGCTCGGAGCCACTATCGAAGGACCTGGTGCCACCCGAAGTTCAGTCGAGCCTTCGGCCCGAAGTCCGATCAGGGATCCAGTCACAGACGGAGGCTTTTGCGCATTGGAAGGCTAGGACGGGTCCCAAGACCTGAGAGGACAATGTCGGAGGAGCAGATTAGGTGTCGTAGATTGCCTTGGAAAGACTACTTTTGTCTTGCGCCATGGCTGCGCGTATTTTATTTGAACTTGTTGAAGATATCTAACACGGGTTTTGTGGTCGTATTGCCCTACGCAGGTCTTTGAATTGGGCCTTGTGTAAGATGTCGACCTAGTTATCCTTATGTGCAAAGGTGTCTGTTTTAGTGACGAATTGTGGGAATATTGGCAACTGGTATTTCCTCGGCGTAGTGTTGCTGACATGTTTGATTTTGTTCTTGCTCGCGTAGATGACAATCTTTGGTCTGGTGATGGCTTGAAGGGCCTTTGTGATTTACTTTACTTTGCAGCTTGTAATGCTTGTTTCCCCTGTGGTTGGGAAATTGGTCCGCGACTTAGACCTCCGACTAATTTTCGTTGCCTCCGATTGCGAGGCAAAGGCTTTGTTTTTGGCAGAGTGGTTTGAAAATTAGTGTTGCGGTGTTTGCTAACGTCTCAGAGGCTCTAGTGGGATTCTCACAAATTGTTTTCGGAGCCTGGTAATTCGCTTGATTATGCTATGAAACGTGCCTGTTTCACAATGGTTTTTGCTGAGATATATGGTTTTTGAGGCTCTTTACCTTTCTCGGCCTTTTATCTCGTTGTACGCGGGCTCTTGCGCAGCACCCCCCCTGTAACCCATTGCAGGCTAGGATAACTTTTGATGAGGTGTGGGCTCCTATGCTCGGGTTATTTTCTTTCAAAGAACTTGTAACCTCGAAAGTTGTACACTAGAGTTATTGGTCATTTTCGCAATGGTGGTTTAGGAATGCCTTTTGAATTGCCTCTGGACTTCAAGGTCTTTGTTGCAGTTATGCTAATTTAGCATAGTTTGCGCGCCTTTAATTGCTTCGTTACTACCTTCTCTTGTTTTGCGGTGACCTTCTTTAGGTTGGCCCTGATGTGGTCTTTTGTTAGAAATTTGTGGTCCAGTAACTCTGGTATTTACCTCCGCTAATTTTTTAGGTTCGTGCGGAGGTTGTAGGATTTCCGCTGGTACCTGTTGGACCTATTTCGGGCTATCGTTGCCTGAGCCTTTTGTCAGTTCTTTTCCTGATTTTTGATAGAGTCCGCTTGGCTGCTGGCCTTGGTGTCTGGAGAGACGGGTCCTTTTTAAGGGCTTCTAGCCTACTCGGAGATCGCTTCATATCCTTCAATTACCGATCAAGGCTGGATTTTGAAGTGATCTCAAATGGTGCGTATAGCTTTTGTCGAATATTGCAGCTCTGTTGCTGGCTGCTTTCGACTTTTTGTGATATTGATGCGGGGTTCTTTTAATATGTTCAGGGGTTGATCGATTACGACGATTTTGCCTTGTTACAAGCCTCATCTCCGACTTGGATTCCCTATGTGAGGAAAAGAGTATGAACCGGTTTTGGTTTTACTAGGTCCTTAGCGCGTCATGGGCCTACTTGTCCATTATAAAATTTTGTTGCGGTCGCAGTTTGTTTGTTCGGATGCTCTATTGAGTGAACTCATTTTTTACTAAGCTTTTGTATGTTATTACCTCCACTATGTGGTTCTTCCTCAGGGCTCTAGACTGGCTTTTCTAGTCTAACATAGTCTAGGAAAAGCCGTTATTCTTTTGTGCCGTATGCACTCTTCCCTTCGTATACTGCCATAGGGTGGCCTATGCAGGTTACTGTGCTGGTGATCCAGATGTAGCGGGTTTCTCTATTGGTGGAGATCTTTTTGGACTTGCCTCATGATACTAACGGTGGCATGTTGTTGTGTTTTCTGCAGTGTGGTGTCTGCGTTGCTTTTGTTGCCTTTGCTTATTTTTTGTTTTGTTTCCCTCTAACGAGCTATTGTGATAGAAGGCTTTGTCTCCTATGCTCAAATAGGCTGGTAAAGAAGGGTTATCATTATTTTGTTAGAGGCTATCCTCTGATGTCTTTCCTCGATAAAAAGTTTTTGCCGAGGTGATGCAAAGTGAGTGTATGACAAAATTTTGGCATATATTTCCATGTTTATACAAGAGATTTTTATTATCAAGAAGGTGGTGAAGAATGTGCCGGTGCCCATGCATGATGTGTATATGTATGTGTACGCATAACATGCCTGCTATTATTGGCACAATGGTGTTCACTATTATTATTCAGGCAAAATGAATCGAGCTGGTCATGCAAAGCCCATATAAACTGGCTATTATTACCCATGTTCATTTTTGGTGTATACGATAAACAAGGACATTATATTCTGTGGGCTAAACAAATTACGTTTGGCCCGTTAGCGTGCATGTTGTGGCAAGGCCGGTGATTCTACCAAGCATGGAACATTCTGGAGATCATGGACTTGTTGTTTGGCAAATATGTGAATCGTATGTACCTTGTATTTGAGAAAATATACGTACGAATCTATGTGATGTTCAAAACACTTTGGCTAAGAATATTCAATCATATCCCGCCGTGTATACGGGATATTCATTGGAGAGTACGACATATATACATATGGAAATCCATGTCTTTTGGAAAGTCCGGCGTATATACGTGTGTCTATATAAATGTTTATACTGAGTCGATGTGCCTTGGATATGGACGGTATATTCTACACGGGTTGTTGGTTGAAGAGATATCTTTCTTTACGATCTGATTCAAATGCGTTTGCTTGGCTGAGGGGCAAGCGTCCTGCCTCCTACTCCTATATAAAGCAGTCCCTGGCCAACGCAAAGAGGGGCCCGGTTCCACGCAAACACGCCGCACGCTGCTGCCCCAATCTCGCCGAGAGGGGCACGCCTAATAGTACACCGCCACCTTGCCGCTCCGAGTCTTTCACATACCGCTCCGAGTCTTTCACATATACATATACACACGCCGGCGGAGGATGTTGTGTCAATGATAGAATGATAGATGGCGGCTTCTGCTATTCGCTTCACATCATGCATGCGACCAGCCGTCGGCCGAAGGCTACTCAGTTAACCCGTCATATTGCCCGGTGAGTTCTGATCTATTGTATCTTGAGAAGAAGGCCAGTAGCTTGACGACATCAGAACCCTCGCCGCGCGAGGACGTTGTCAAGTTACTGATGATGAAGCCAATCTCAAATAATCAAGATGCATGAGACGAAATCCCCGCTCGTTGCGACGACAAAAAGACAAGGCCGCATGAGACGGGAGAGCCCCGCTCGTCGCAATGATAAGAAGATGAGACACGCGAGACGGACATACCCCGCTCGCTGTGATGACAAATACAAGGCCGCATTAGACCGGAGATCCTCGCTCGTCGCAGTGACAAAATAATGAAGATATGCCATTGTCAACAACTCGGTGACGTCAGAACCCTCGCCGCGCGAGGTCATTACCAAGTTGTTCATGCAGAAGCCAAACCAAAATAATCAAGATACACGAGACGGGAGAACCCCACTCGTCGTGATGAAGGCTGCGTGAGATGGGCAATCCCCGCTCTGTCGCGATGAAAAGACAAGACACGCGAGACAAAAAATTCCCGCTCGTCGCCATTAACCAAAATCAAGAGCAAGAGTCATGGTTGCTCCGCTTATCGAGAAAAAACACAAGTTGCCGCCGGAGCTCCTCTCGCCCACGCATATACATATGCAGCCATTGCTGCCCTCTGCTGCATCTCGCTGAGAAGCATTAAGCCGCTGCTGCTCTACTTCCTTTCTCTCCCAGAAGCTAAGCAAGCAAACAAGTCGCCAAGAAGCTAAGCAAGCAAACAAGTCGCCGAGAAGCTAAGCAAGCAAGCAATTCGTTGGTTCTTGCAACTGCACTATAGTATATACGTCATGCTGGCTGTTTCAATTCCTCACATCAGAACCCTCGCCGCGCGAGGTCGTCGTCGAGTTACTGATAATAAAATTGAGCCATGTAACAATCAAGACACACATGAGACGGACTCGTCGTGATGATTTTCTACGATGGCACATAGGTGGCATTGGCCTACTCGTTCCTGATGGCGGAAAGGTCGCATTAGCCTGTCCCTTACAATAATAGAAAGGTCGTATTGGCCTACCTGTTCCATTGGCAAAGACGAAGGTCGGCATACATGACTGGGCACCGACGAGGCGAAAGTCATCCCCTTCATTATCAACAAATTTTGTTTACCCCGACGTGGCGACGGCGATGTCATGACCGAGCTTCGGCGACATAAAGCCACCCATATTATTACTATGCCATATCTCGCATATGGTTAACACACTTTTACTACGCCATATATCGCCTATGGCTCATGATGATCATTTAATATTTGACGACCATGAAGCGCAGCTTAATCGGAGGTTTTCCGCAAGCTCTTCTTGCGGATGTAATTAACCGGCCGCGCCCAACAGGCCCCGGGAATCGGCGAACTACGCAAACTCTTACTAGTCAGACCTCTCCTTAAGCATGACGCTGAAGACGGAAGAAGACTACTTTTTCGTTGACCATGTATTTTGTATATTCAAGAAAGAATTAATGAAATATGTGGTTCTCGAACGTGTGATGTGTCTCCTTGTGCATATTACTTTTATTTATGTCTTCATTCAGTTTTCAACCAAACAGTGAGATTGCCGTAGGCGGTGGCAAAACCTCCACGTACTAGAGATCTTGACAAAAGAGAAAACCTGTGCGATCGCTGAGGCTGCATGTCGAAGGCTAGAGAAATCACATGAATTTGCAGAGTTGGCCTCCTGTATTTTTAGAGACTTTGAGTATTACAACTTCGTCGAATATTGAATTGCTAGCGAGTCTTTCGACATTTTAAAATGGCAGTCGTTCACCATTCAATGCAAAAGATTGATAGTCTCAGACAATACAAAATGCTAGTGCAAAAGTCTTATACAGGATTGTACTTCCAAGGTAACGCAAAAGCCTTAGCAATGCGACCTGGTGCCCAAGTATGTTTGGGACTTTTTCCAGGATTTCGATGAGAAGCTAACACAAAAGCCTTAGCTCTGTGACCTAGTGCCCAAGTAAGTTTGGGACTTTTTCCAGGATTTCTGGTGGGAAGCTAACACAAAAGCTTTAGCTCTGTGACCTGATGCCCAAGTAATTAAGCTTGGGACTTTTTCCAGGATATTTTGGTGGCCTTGGCCATGCAATACCATGGCTTACGGAGGAAACATCCGCTAATTTCCTGATGATCTTTGTTCGATGTGGCCTTGACACCACTTGGTTCGAGACAGAGGATTCTCCTCAGTTATCCGAAAACCTTCGACTTGGTGGTCGGAGCTTCCGCTTTGGTCCTGCATAAAAACGGGCAAAAGCCAAAAATGACTTATTAGTGGACATGCCGACAAACAAGAAGGTATGTGTGCTGCCTTCGCTGCTCCGATTTCTGATCCCCTCGTTCCCCCCTTGGGGGTTAAGTCCGGCGGAGGCGGGTTTTGGCCATCATCTATCTCGGAGCCGACATCGGAGGTTGTACCGGACATATGCTCGGATGCCTGGCGGAGCCTTTGCTACAAAACAAGAGCCAAAGTAGGATGTGTGCATTTATTGTGAAAACAAACGGAGGCTGATACTAAAACATTTGTATTGAAAAGGTTCACTCGAGACTTGAGACTCGAAGGTCTTGTGCATGAAGTCGTGAGAACATGATGTCCTGCTTTGAGCCTGTGGGTTCATTGCTATTGTCCTCGTCTCCTCCCCCTGGGCGGAGGCGTGGTGCTTCAGGTTGATCTTCTCGGCCTCTGCGCGTCGGAGGTTGTTGCACCTCCGCCTGAGCGGTGGTGCGTCTCCGCGCGGCGGCGGCCTGTCCTCTTGTTGGCATCTGTGAGTGATATTCTCGGCTAGACACACGGGTGGGCGCCAACCGTTGGAACACGGTTCGAGCAGATTTAGATATAGCTTGACAATGGTCTGACTATTATCATAATAAATGAGGGTTACAAGGTGGGTCCCAGGTAGGTAAGATCACAGCTACCATGGGACAACACAACTCACCTTACAACAGGGGCAGGGGGGCTCCTTTTATAGGCAGCTGCTCACCCTCTCACCCAAAATGACCACTTTACCCCTGAGGGAAAATCTAAACCCTAATCTCTGTCCCTATTACACGTGGGACCGGGGCGCCCTTGACCATCTTCTCATCTTGGCGGCTTCACATGGGCTGCGCATTGAGTGGGCCGCCTGGTGGGCTGGGGGCCCCCACACGCTCACAGGCCGAGTTGGGCCTCTTCTTCTCGGGCTTCACTGCGTCTCCACCGAGTTGGTGTTGTCTTCTCTTGCTCATCGGGGATCTCCGCTGCCGACCCCATATCTCCGCATGGGAAGCAGAGACAGTCCCTTGGAGGCTCGACCGAGACCTGCACCGGCTTGAGGAGACCTCCTCCAAGACATTGGGAACCTCCTCCATCTTGAGGAGGTTCCTTCCTCCTGATCATCTTGGGGGATCTTCGCCATCTTGGGAGACCTCCGCGGGTCTCCTAGAGGCCTCCGTAGGATCGCTGCATTTACTCAAGACTCATCGTGGAGCCTCAGCGTCCAATTAGACAGAAACAAAGTGAGTCAGTTTAGAGAATGTTTGTCGGGTCATTTTTACCTCCGTCGCTCTACTGCGGTCCCAACAGCGGTGTGAGCCATCTCTACTTCAGAGCATGGATCAGTGAACACGTACGTGCACACAACTTTATATACATAGGGCCTGTTTGGGAGGGCTCCAAACAGCTCCATGGAGCTATTGGGAGCTATTTTTTTTCCAAACTGCTTATTTTAAAATAGCTCCTTGAGTGAAGCTATTTTTTATCCTCTCTCACAAAGGAATGACATGTGAGAGAGCTGAAAATAGTAGCTTCCACCAGCTCTCTCATTATGCTCTAACCCACTGCCCTCCTAGTTGAAACAAATTTACACCAATTGCCATGATGTGGTCCCGTGACTCCTCCACCCGTGACCCCTCGTTTTGCGTTGGTTCAGTCATCTTGTGTGCTGCCAGGCATCAATCGCATGGATGCAAAGTCAAAAAAAAAAACGCATGGATGCATTTGCTGATTCTCTTCGAAGACATTTGAGCCGATGTGTGCTGCCATGTGTATTGTGAGTATCTGGTCTATAGTGTGATAAAACACAGGGGTATATTAGACTCTTTTTTTTTCTCTCAACCATGGTGAAGCTATTTTGCCAAACACCATTCCTATAACAGCTCAGCTTCACTTAGAAAGCTGTTGAGAGAGCTGTTTTATAAAAAAACAGCTTCGCTAGTGAAGCTAAGCCCTCCCAAACAGGCCCATATTTTTTTTTTGACAAAAAACTTTATATACATCAGAGAGGTGGAGCGGAGCTGACGGCAGCGCCGGCTGACTTGCCGGAGGACGACATGGTGGGCAAGGTGATGGACGCGGACGACAACGGCGCTCGTCGAGGTGCTCCGGTGGGGCGCGGGAGCACGCGTTGGGGGCACTCTTCGGGGCAGGCTCTCAACGAGGACAACCGCGCCGCCATCGGCGTGCTGGGCGCGGTGCCCCCCCCCCACTCGTGGACCTGCTCAATGGCCGAATGACGAACCTGTTGCATGAGTGGTGCGTGTCGGCGATGTGCGCAATGAGTCGCGGCAGCCTCCGGTTCCGCGGACTCGTGTGCGTGGCCGGCGTGTGGAGGACGGCGGCTGTGGTGAGTACTACAACGACCTGACTAGCAGCAGCGCGGGAGTGCGGCGCCGCCGCGCCAGCGAGGACTGCGGCGGGTGCATAGTGTCGGACGGGCCAACGCCTACCTGGACGCACTCCTGCCGCACGTACGGTACGGGCATTGCTCAGCATCACAGAACGCGAATGGCGAGGGGCAACTCGAGCGGGCACTCCCCTTACCTTAATGCCTGCACAGGGCACACGGCACAGCATCGCAACCAACGAAGATGCGCACAACATCTGCTTCCACATTGCCTCTGTCCCGACTCCCGAGCGACCGTGAGCAGGCGGCCACGAATAGGGGCGGCGGTGGCGGCGTGCTGGAGCCAGCAACAGCGAGGGGTCGCGTCGTGTGGGAGGTAGTGGCGGCGACCGGCACGGCAGGAGCGCGTCGGGGTCCGGCGCTCAGCTCGACGGAGGAGAAGCCTCGATACGTTTCCTCTGTTATTGCGTCCAGATCACGGATATGGGATTTTTCGCGAAGTGGCACGGGCATTCGTGAATAGAGGATCAAAAGTGCATTTTAGCCTGGTGTCTATGTTTCATAATGGCAAAATTGCGAATCACATTTGCACGATGGAGGATGGCTAAATTGCCATTTTCTCATGCATGCATCGGGAGTTGGGGACCAATGTGCAGTGACATGGGCTTTAGATGTGGTACGCTCGCTGGAAACACGCCGGACATGCATGCATGCTGTTGCTGTTCACTTCACGGGAGGTCGTCCACCCACCCCTCAGCGGAACGAGATCGTCGGCAGTTGAGTTGCGAGCTGCAGAGAGCAGTCCGTGCAAGGATTGCCGTCCGCCCAGATCGAATGGCCACGCGCGGCTAGCTAATTTAGACACTCTCGCTGCCTCTTCTATTCCGGCCCAAAAGGTGCCCACGGCCCAATCGAATGCAGCGACGAAAAGCCAACGAGCTGAGGCAATATATTACATTACAGTGACCAAAAAACGGCGGCAAAACAAGACTTTTGGAGGGAAAATTGACCTCGACGAGGCCGTCCGTCGCCATCTAAGACAGAGGTCTGTCGATCTCCCTTCTTCCCCATCAGATTGCTTCTTCCCTATTTCTATCGTGACCTTGCCTTGAAATTGATCATTCTTCTACTGCGCCATCTTATTTGGAGTGCAGAACCAAGTCATGCAAGCAGATCGTCATTTTTAGCCTCTCCAATACAGAATCTGCAATGGAGGAAGAAGAGAAGGGCACAACACATGATGGATCCAAGAAGTAAGTACTGCACATTCATAAACTAATTTCTGGCTAGACAATCTAGTATGGTTATTTAGTACAATATGTACTGACAACAATAATCGGCATTTGTGTGGTCTGTACATTCTTTAGGTCCAAGATTTTTTTGTTATAGATGGATGGCATCTCTGTTTTTTAGAAAAGGATTATGGATGGCATCTTTTGTATTCTTTTAGTAACCTGACAACAACGTGTAGGCTCATACTTGTATTATTTTTTTTCCAACAGAGAGAATATGGTGCCTTTTCTAGTTCCCCATGTTGGTATGGAATTCAGAAGTTCAGAAGAGGCTTGGATGTTTTGGCTTACTTATGGAGGTAGTTCAGGTTTTGAAGTCAGGAAAAGATATACAAACAAGAGGCCAACTGATGGCAAGGTTACATCATGTAGATTTGTTTGTGGAAATGAGGGTCGCCGATCACAAGACAAAAGAGATCATTTAACAAAGTGCCCTCGAGCTGAAACTAGAACCGGCTGTCTAGTTCGCATTAGTATTGTATTGGACCGAGCAAAGGACAACTATAAAGTGAATGATCTGGTTTTAGAACACAATCATGCCTTGCACTTACCACAGACCTTGCATTTGATGGCGTCGCAAAGAAAAATTTCAGATTTGCAAGCCTTTGAAATCGAAACTGCCGATGATGCGGGGATTGGGCCAAAAGCTGCACATGAGTTGGCTTGTCGCCAAGTTGGAGGACCACTCAATCTTAGCTACACGCTTCGTGATCACAAGAACTATCTTCGTACCAAGCGTCAGCGAGAGATGGCATATGGCCAAGCAGGTAGCATGCTTAAATATTTTCAAGACAAAATTGCTGAAAACCCATCATTCCAATATGCATTGCAAATGGACTGTGATGAATAAATATCAAACATATTTTGGGCTGATGCTAAAATGATTATTGACTATGCACATTTTGGTGATGTTGTTAGTTTTGACACCACTTTTGGAACAAACAAGGAGAGCAGGCCTTTTGGGGTCTTTGTTGGATTTAATCATTTTAGAGAAACTGTGGTTTTTGGTGCTGCTCTCATGTATGATGAAACATCTGAATCCTTCAAGTGGTTATTCGAGACATTTCTTAAAGCTCATAATGGAAAACAACCAAAAACATTCTATACAGATCAAGATGCTGCAATGGGAAAGGCAGTTGCGGAAGTATTTGCAGAAGCATGGCATGGATTATGCACCTTTCATATTATGCAAAATGCTTGTAAACATCTGCATGAAGAGAAGATCCAATGATGGGTTTCATGCTTCGCTACAGACATATGTCCCACAAGTTTAGTGCTTTGGCACACAGGGCAGCTGACTTTCCAGATTGCACCATGCTAGTAGACAACACGCTTGACATCCTTGCTAAGCAAATTGAAGAAAAAATCAGTACATTAACCATTTCTGGGTATCCTACAGTTGCTGACATCCTTGACACAGCTGCTGACCCTTCAAATGACTTGTTGTGTAATGCACGCCTAAAGAAAAAGGAGGTCCAAGTAACAACTTCAAAACGAAAAAAAGGATGGCTCGATAAGAAGCGCAAGTTCAGAAAAAAGAGACAAGACAGTGCTACATCACAAGCAAAACAAGTTGGGGAAGAGGCAAATAATGAGGGTGATCAAGAACAAGTACCACAAAGTTCAGTGGTATGCGGCTGAAAATATATTTCATGTGTTGTCAATAATCCATTTTTCCTCCAGAGCCTCATGTTTTGTTTCACTGCAAGGTACACGCGGTTGGGGAGCAGGAAGGTGGTGCTGCTGCTAGTGATGGACAAGCACAGGCTGCAGCTTATAATGCAATTTTTAGCTTCACTGAAATATTGACAGTAATCCTCTTTCATATATTCAATTTACAAATCTAGATATTATATAGTCTTTAAATTGTCTTACTTGTTTGTATATTTAATTTATAGGGACCTATCACAGATGATGTTTTAGATCTCTTTACCTGAAGATGTTTTAGAGATTGATGGCCTTTTAGAATGATTTTGGCATTTTGCAACCAAAGTAGCATCCTGGGAGAATGGAGGGCTCAGTATGCATATGCAGTTCTGTATGAAGCAAGCATTCTCTGATGTGTCACTTGGGTGCCTTTTGCCTGTTGAAAGTCTTTTGGCTCAGTTATGTATATATATCAAACAAAAATTAAGAGCACCCATTGATGTCCAGTTTACTAAATATTCTAAGTGTATATGTATGAATGCCTTTTGTCATTCAGTCTACTAAATGTCCAGTTTGCTAAATATTCAATTGTGTATGCCTTTTGCTATTCAGTCTACTGAATGTTCAGATCATTGAAACTGTCTCTTTTGTCATTCAGATATATGAAGTGACACAATAAACACAAACACAGACAATGTGCTTTGATGCAACAATCAAACTCAGAAAATGAAATATATTCAATCATTATACACATCAATTTACAGGACACACTCTACTCTGAAGCACACACTCTACTCTGAAGCTATGCTTCTCGGATAGCTTCTCTTCCCTCATATGTGCACACACTCTCCCATTCTTGCTTGCTGAAAGCCTTGGAGCTGTTGTCCTTGACGTAGAGCCCAATTCTTGACGATGGGGCAGCAACAATGGGATCTCTTCGCTCGTTCCAGTGCTGAGGAAGATGGCGAAGGACCAGCGCCAGACGGGGACTGGGTGAGAAGCCTACCGCAGCGGCCGGAGCTTTGGTGAGCAGCGTGCGGCGGCGGACGGATTGGGCGAGCCGCCGCGGTGCCGGACGAGGACTAGGCGAGCCGCCGCGGCGTCGGACAAGTACTGGGCGAGAAGCCTGCAGCGGTGGACGGAGATTTGGTGAGCAGACTGCGGCGGCGGGCGGATTGCGCGAGTGGCCGCGGTGGTGTACGGAGATTTGGCGAGCGCCGGTGGCGGACGAACAACAACCGATGGGATCTGGTGGTTTGCTTTTTTTTTTTTCTGGTGGCTGCGTTGGATTGGGCCGGAGGGGGAGAGGCTGTGAGCGAGCGGACGTTGGATCTAGACGGACGGCGATGCTTCCTCGAACTGCTGTCTGCAGCTGTGTTGCCAACTGCCGACGATCTCGTTCCCCCCTCAGCAGCCCAGCCCGTGACCACGAGCCGGGCCCCGACCCTGTCATCAATGAAGGACTCGAAACCGTCGTTAGTCAGCTACCGCTGGAACTCGGCGATGCCGGCAGGCTTCTCACCGCCCGGATGATGAACGGCCAATTGCTCGCCTGAGTTCAGACCATCATGCGGGATCACCACAAGCTGCAGCTGCGACGCGCGCGCCAGGCTGGGCAAAGGAGAAATCCAAATTGAATGTGGAGAGGTGCTCTGTTTTTTTCCCATAACATATCAATTTTATTCGTTTACAATATTTGCATGAAAAATACAAATTTATATTGACCCGCAAGTCCACGATATATCATAAGTAAGCAAACAGTAGGTACATTGACTATACAATGTTATCTACTATTATTAGACAAGAGCAACAAAGAATTGGATCATTATTCAGGCAGGAATTATTGTATCATTGCCAGATGGGAGCGCTAGCAACAGGGCGAGGCCCAGAGGTGCATGCACCTTGGCACCAGCATTGTAAGAGGTTACAGAAGCCTTTAACATTGTCGCTGCTTTCGTTTAGGCATACACTATATTGCAGGTGCTGTCGTCTATCAATCCAACACATACACCATCATAAGTGCCGCTCAAGTGTTCTCCACAGGAGTATTTCCTAACAGACTCCCACTCTGCTTGGTTCATTTATGCAATAAATATCAAAGTCACATTAAACAAATTTAAGGAAAAGAATTAATCTAGTGGCATCGCCACTTATAACATGTACTTTATGCATTTACGGGCATACATACCACGAGCTGCCATAGCGACGGGTAAGAGGAAGACAACGACTAGCAGGATGGCGGACAGATTCACCTGTGAAGGCGTCATTGCTTCTTATCTACTGGAAGTTACATCAAAAAAGATTGAGCGAGCAAATTTGTCACGTTCAAGTTTGGAGGATGGTAGCAGAAAGTAACTCAAAATTTTTGGTAACAGGCGACGTACTTTTAAATGACGATGCCTGCTCTCGATCGATGCAGCACGCAATGCAAGTTACCCTGACCGAAACAAGTGATAGTGCGATTGGCTAGGCGATCGTCGCTGTCCCGTGGACCACCCTCCCAAGAAAATGAACGACGGAGCAAGAGAATGGCACGATGACTGGTATAAATAGAATATATACTACAATGCGGCGGCGGCAAACTCTAAGGATGTGGGATCCACGGGCGGCCGGCCCCGACGTGTACCCGGTCGCTTTGCACGCGCAGGTTTTGGCAATTGGCATCAGTAACGCGGTCAGGCTAGATGTTATATGCATCATCATCGTATCGTGAGGCGGATTGTCTTTGTTTGTTTGCAATGATCGATAACGCCGGACGCTGGTGGGTGCCAGATCATCAGAGAGGTCCATCACTTGCTGGTCTTCCTAGAAGTTAACTATTTAAACTTTGATCAATTGTATATAATTAATATATCACTATCAAAAGGGTTGTGCGTTGCAACCGAATAGAAAAAACTAATAAAAAGAGGAGGAACTGCTTATTTTCCATTTATCCACAACATCCTCACCTCGCTCATCCGGTCCTCCCCCTCAGTCACCCATATACCACTACTACAGATTTTCATATCACAGCCGGTTCGCAACCCTCATCACTGACGGAAAGTGAACCGGCAGTGAGCAAGCGGCAGTGTTGTGGGTGGTGCATCACAGCCGGAATTTTCACTCCGGCTGCGATGAGCACACAACACTGCCGGCGCGTAGAATGCCCCGGCAGTGTTATTCGATGACAACACTGCCGGCTCTTCTTAGGAACCGACAGTGTTGTAAGCACGAACACTGCCGGCTCATTCCAGGAGCCGCCAGTGTTGTCAGGGCCAACACTGCCGGTTGGTTCTTCGAGCCGTCAGTGTTGTAATACACGACACTGCCGGCTCGTAGAATTAGCCGGTCGTGTTGGCTCTGACAACACGAACGGCTTGTGCAACGAGCCGACAGTGTTGTTCGGAGCCAGCACTGCCGGCTCGTTGCAGCCGGCGTGATGGTGGTTTTTTTTCAATTTATTTTTTTTAAAATTTTAAATAAATTAAATATTTTAGTTTTTATTTTATAATGCATAATTATAATTATATTAATTACAGTTACAATAATTATAATTATATTAATTACAATTATAATACAAAGCATCCGGGTTCCTTCTAACATGTTCTGTACAGCCCTCAAAATGTACTTCTAGTTCAATGAAATAAAAATTACATGAGACGATTAACTTGGAGCGGGCGGCCCGCTTGTGGGCCGAGAATGAGGCCGACGCGCTCCATGAAGCGCTGCACGCGGCGGCGCAGGCTGCCCGCGAGGTCGCCGAGGCGGCCGTGGCGGCGGCCCGCCGTTAAGGCCGTCGGCGGGCGGCGGCGGCGGCGGCGGCGTGTGATCGGCGGGCGGGCCGTCGTCGATCTTTAATAGTATTTATTAAAATATAATCAATCCTCTATGTAATGCAGAATTCGTATAAGAATTCTATTCATATGTAATGCAAAAAATTATTATTAAGTTGGTCTTATGATTCTTCGTTTTTATTTATTTATATGTAATGAAAAAAAAAAGATGAGGAAGAAAGCAAAAAATTCATATTTTGTACTCGGTGAGGAAGAAAGCAATCCGGTAGAAAAAAAAAAGATGAAGGTTGCAGCCATCTTAGTGCTGTCAGGTGGCCATTGCCGGTTCTTGCCAGACGCCGGCGGCGATTGATGTTACCACGGCCGGCGCCTGGCTAGAGCCGGCGGTGATAGTTGCCATCACTATCACTGCCGGCTCTACACACGAGTCGGCAGTAATATACTCATCACTGCCGGCGCTAGACACGAGCCGGCAGTAATATCCTCATCACTGCCGGTGCCTTCGCTGCCTGACGCGAGTCAGGCTCCGTCCAGCTTGGCACCGGCTGTGATGAGACATCACTGCCGGTTTTGCCATTTTCGACGGTGATACGGTGGGCTGTCATGTGCGAATCTGTAGTAGTGTGCAGCCACAAATCCACTTTTCTTCTTTCTACGTGCCATGTGAGGGAGATCGGAGGTATGCGACCAACGTAGCAGTCCGCTCGCATGAGTAGCGCACAACAGATCTGGTGTGGCTCTGGCACACGGTACAACGGACGTGCGGGTGGCGTGAGGAACCTTGTGCCGTGCTATGCATTAATTGGCAGCCCAGCAGCTATATGTCCATATTGTGTTGTGAGCGAGCGCAGCGAAAGATGGACCTAGAAGGCAATGGGGACCACCGCCGGCCATGGCCGCATGCAGCAGCCTGCGGATCACAGTGCCCGGTAACAACTGCCGCTTCCCGATAACGATGATGGCTGTGTTAACCTCGTCATTGGCAATGGCCACCATTCTTCCCCTACTTCCAGTTTTGTTCGCTCCGTGCCTTCTCGTCGTTGCGACCATACGTCGCGGTGTCGCTGCTCTGCGTGTTGCGAAGGATTATCTAAGAGGCCTCTCCGCCTACGTACGGGTCCATGTCTAAATTGAGATATCTATATATGTACTTTGATGGCTCGACATGAGCTACGCAATGGAGAAATCCCGTTTTCATTTGGAGAGGTGTGCTTCGTTTTTTACTTGACATGCCAGTTTTGGTCATCGATGAATGCTGCGTGGCACCTGGCTCCTTTAGTCTCGCAGGTCCAACACACGAACGTACAGGAACAGACAAACGACACGCGGCATGCATCGCGCACCCAATTTTTTTCCGTGCAACAACGGGTGCCCCATGATCCCAACGAAGCGGACATGGCGGCGTGTGTGAGGAGCTGTTCACTTCACGGGAGGTCGTCCACCCACCCCTCAGCAGCCCAGCTCGTGACCACGAGCCCGTCCCCGGCCCTCTCTCCTCGATGAAGGACTCGAAGCCGTCGTCAGTGAGCCACCGCTGGAACTCGGCGACACCGGCGGGCTTCTCACTGCCCAGATGATGAACGGCCGGTTGCTCGCCTCCAGAGGGCAGCATCTGCACTTTTCCCACTCTCGTTTCAGTTTTAGAGATATTAAAATGTTCAAACATGTTGAAGCAACGTGTATACTTGAGACTGTTTCTTGTTCATTACACATAGAACAGAAGATGTTGTGCAACTTACGGACAAGATTATGTGGCTACAGGTTTTATCCTGAGGCAGCTGATGCATTGAAGATGTGTTGCCTAACTTTTTGAGGTGATGGACTGATTCTAAAAATTAGTTTTGATAGATTCTTTGCATTATTCATCAAACTGATTTCGAGTCACATATATGAGGCCCATAAAATCTGTTACAACTTGGAGCAGCTTTGTTCATTGGCTTTTCATAAGGATAGAACCTTTGTGACTCAGGCAGTTCGGATCAATGGAAATTAGCAGGGGTGGAGACTGGAGAGGAGCAGACACTGAACTCACTGGAAGGGCTGGAACTTAGGTGAGCACACATTCTGAACTTTAGCTAATAAGCTGCTCTCTATACTGAAAACCACATATCTGAACTTTAGCCAAAACAATGAATTTAGAGATTAGACAGTGAACATTGTTTGAATAATTTTATTTTGGTGAAGGCATATTGAGGTGTGAATACTGAAACTAGTATCCTTTAGAGATTGCATAGTATCAGCATGGATTTTGCTAGATATGTTTTAGATAATGGCATAAATCATTTGAGATAGATAGCTTCTGGTGGTATTCATCTTGCTGATATTGCACACCACATATCAAAAATCACCACTTAAACAATCAGGACCCTTTCGAGTTATATCATCTCTTCGCCAACTTGATGCTTAGGTAACAAGCTGCTTGTCTAATCTATCTGCATCCATTTGAAATCAGCTGCTTATGTTTAGTTTCTGAAGCAAAATGCAGATTCCATTGCGCTTCAAGGCATAGCATGCTAGTTGTGGATTAGCAGCTACATATTGCTTGTTCACTGCATGTGTGCTTGTGCAGGAGGCTACATACAACATGCCGTGCTTGTGCTGAAGTGGTTGCATCCCGCCATCAAATAGCAGCTAGGTTAGGAGTTAGCACTTTTAACTTGTGCTGCGAGTTTGCACTTGTAACCTGTGTTGCCTGTTATTATGTATCTAAGTAGAAGGCTAACTGGAGCCTGGAGGCACCAAGTCACCAACTATATTATATATATCTTTGTATTTATGAACAATTTGGATGATCTAAGATTATTAAATATAATGTTAGTACTGTGTGGATGAATGATTAAATGATATGTAGACCATTGACTTGAATGGGTAAATTATGATATATGGATCTGTGCAATTTTTTTTAAAAAAAAATAAAAAACAGGCTTTGTCGAGTGCAATAGCTGTTGCACTAGGCAAAGTTGGGTCTTTGCCGAGTGCAATAGCTGTTGCACTAGGCAAAGTTGGGGTCTTTGCCGACGGCGTCAAATCTTTGCCGAGTGGCCGCGCGGCACTCGGCAAAGGCTTTGCCTAGTGCCCGAAACTTGGCACTAGGCAAAGAAGGCTTTGCCGTGGCCGAGTTTGCCGACACCTCTTTGCCGAGTGTTGCACTCGGCAAAGGCTTTGCCTAGTGCAAAAGCCTCTTTGCCGAGTGCAACAGGCACTAGGCAAACCTCTCGCCTGCCGTAGTGGTTCATACCATCCATGCGGGATCACCACAAGCTGCAGCTCCAGCTGCAACGCGCGCAATTGCATGTGGAGAGGTGCTCCGGTGTTTTTACGACATGTTTAATCATTAACAATATTTGCATAAGAAATACAAATTTATTTTGACCCACAAGTCCATGATACTTCATAAGTGATAAGAAACCGGTAGGTACATCAAGTACACAATGTTATATATTATTATTAGACGAGAGCTAGGAAGGACCGAATCATTGTTCAAGTGAGAATCATTGTATCATTGCCGGATCGGAGCGCTAGCAACAGCACGAGGCCAAGAGCTGCATGTATCTTGGCACCAACATTGTAAAAGGTTACAGAAGCCTTTAGAGTCGTCGCTGCTTTCGTTTAGGCATTCCCTATTGCAGGTGCCATCGTTAATCAATCCAACGCATATTCCATCATAATTGCCGCTCAAGTGTTCTTCACAAGAATATTTCCCAACAGACTCCAACCCTGCTTGGTTCATTTATGCAATAAATATGAAAGGCACATTAAACAACTTTTAGGAAAAGAATTAATCTAGTGGCATCGCCACTTGTAACATGTAGTTCATGCATGTGCAGATATACATACCTCGAGTTGCCATGACGACGGGTAAGAGAAGGGTAACAACTAGCAGGATGGCGGACAGATTCATTTGTGAAGCCACCATTACTTCTTATCTAGTAAAGTTACGTCAAAGAAGATTGAGCGAGCAAATTTGCCACGTTCAAGTTTGGAGAATGCAAGGAGAACGTAACTTAAAATTATAGTTAAGAGGTGACGTACCGTCAAATGACGATGCCTGCTCTCGATGCAGCACACAATGCAAGTTAGCCTTTGTGAAGCCACTACTTCTTATCTAGTAAAGTTACGTCAAAGAAGATTGAGCGAGCAAATTTGCCACGTTCAAGTTTGGAGAATGCAAGGAGAACGTAACTTAAAATTATAGTTAAGAGGTGACGTACCGTCAAATGACGATGCCTGCTCTCGATGCAGCACACAATGCAAGTTAGCCTGACTGAAACAAGGGATCGTGCACTTGCCTAGGCGACCGTCGCTGTCCCGGGGACCTCCCTCCCAAGAAAATGAATGACGGAGAGATAGAATGGCACAATGATCGAGCACATGACTGGTACGTATATATAGAAAACATACTACCATACGGCGCGGCGGCAAACCCTAAGGATGGGATCCATGGGCGGCCGGCCTCGACGTGTACCCGGTCGCCGTGCACGCGCAGGTTTGGCAATTGGCATCAGCGACGCGCGCGGTACGGCTAGACGACGGTATATGCACCACGTATCATGCATATAGGCCTGTTTGCAATGATCGATAACGCCGGCAGCTGGTGGGTGCCAGATCATCACAGAGGTCCATCACTTGCTGCTCTTCCTAGAAGTTAATAACTTTTAAACTTTGATCAACTGTATATAAAAAAGACCACTAATATTTATAATACATAATTAATATCACTCCCAAAGTGGGTTGAGCGTTGCAACGGAATAGAAAAAAAAAACTAATAAAATGAGGATCGGAGGAATTACTTATTTTCCATTTATCCACAACATCCTCGCCTCGCTCATCCGGTCTTCTTTCGTCGTGCCATCTAAGGGACTGGTGATAACGGCACGCAGGAACGCGCGACCAACCTAGCAGTCCGTTCGCATGATTAGCGCACAACGGATCTGGTGTGGCTCTGGCACACGGCGCAACGGACGTGCGGGTGGCAAGAGAAACCTTGCGCCATGCTATGATTACGTCCTATGCATTGGCAGCAGGCCAGCAGCTACGTCCATATTGTGTTTTTTTTTTTTTTACACAAAACTGTGGGGGAGATCCCCACAGTGCCTTTTTAATTTTATTTATAAAAGAGGGAGTACAGGTACACGTACATAGTTGATGCTTCCAGAAGTATGATGAACCCTCAACTTTGCACGATTTGCACAAAAAACTGTAACAATATCTTTAGTACATTCCAACACTTCCTCCCCAGATAGTACAGTCCAACACTTCCTCCCCAGAGAGTGGAGTATGTGCCTGCCTAAATTCTGTTGAACCAAACTTTTCAACATCGAACCTAAACGGGTGATTTTCATCCAAAAACTTATGACGGCCCATATAGCAAGTCTTGCCGTCCAGCCCATCCTTACCAAGTCTATGTGAACAAATATATGAGTGGCAATCAAGACATGCCGCTTCACCAGCAGTGACACAACCAGATACATAACCTAGACCCGGGAAGTCTGTAATAGTCCACAACACTGCTGCCTTTAATTGGAACCACTCGGCCTTTGATGCACCATAAGTTCCAACCCCCGTGACAAACATATCTACCATATCATTCACAAATGGCTCGAGAAAAGCATCCATATCACGACCAGGTGCTTTTTTTTCCAGGAATTAGCTAGGAGTATGAAAATTGATTGCTTCATGCACATTGATGGTGGAAATTGTAAGGAATACATATACCAAGCCAAATGCTATAGCTATACTTTGGGTTCTATAAGGATTAAAACCATCGGTGGCAAATGCAAGACGTATATTTCTGCTATCCTTAGAAACTCAGGATGTTTTCGATCAAAGTCTTCCCATAAAGGAGAATCAACAGGATGCCTAAGAACATCATCTCTTGTTCTCTCCTCATCATGCCATCTTGTTAGAGCTGCTTTTTTAGAATATAAAAACAATCTTCGGAGCCTTTTCTTTATCGGAAAGTACCAAAGAACCTTCTTAGGAACCCTGTACACATGTTTCCCATCTAGACTCTTCCTAACTGATTTCCAACGTGAAGCCTCACAGGTTGGACATGAATCAGAATTTTCATGTTCCTTCCAATATAGAATGCAATTATTCTCACAGGCATCAATACTATTGTACCCAAGTCCTATGGACTTAATTAATTTCTTAGTTTCATAGTAGTTTATGGGTAGTGTTGAACCCTCAGGTAAGACATCATTAAATAGATCTAGTGCAAGGTCAAAACTTCTATCAGTCCATCCTCCTAGGAGCTTGATGTGAAGAAGCCTAATCAGGAAATGCAGTTTAGTGTACTTCTTGCAATTAGGAAATAATTCTTGACTATTGGCTTCTCCCAACTTTTGGAGGTCAACTAGTTCTTTAGGAAGCTCAACAGAACTGCTGTCTTCTAAATCCCCTCTATCATCTAAACCACAGGCTAGGTCTCTAAGCAAGGTAGATATGTCATCCTCTTTAGTAGACTCTTCCACAAGATTAGCACCATCACCATTGTCAGTATTCACATAAGAGGAACTGGCTTCCCCATGTAAGTTCCAAGTTGTATAACCTTGTAGAAACCCATGACATATCAAGTGCTCACGTAGATCACTTGAGTCTCTCCAAAATGAGTTAACACACTTTCTACAAGGGCATAGGATCGTGTCCCCTACTGCTGAATTTCTAAAAGAAAAAGCTACGAAATTGTTAACCCCTTGTAAGTATTCCTTTGTGTGCCTAGCATCACTACTGATCCATGATTTATCCATGAGGAGCCGCTCAAAGATTATATTTGTTCAGACTACAAAATTTCATAATGGAGAGAAATTAGAAATTAGATTAACAAACTCACAACAAGCTTTTGCATTGCCAACAACAAGCAACACAAGGCGCTACACATGAGTAGCATGGGCCATCCTACACCAGATCAAGGAGTGAGCCCCTCTCGGCGAATAAGTATTTGTGCTTCCACTAAGTTACCACCTGCACGACGGGATGACGAAGCAGTACACTTCCCCGTGGATAACATCACGGAGCCCTTTACGGCATGTGAGCTACACATCCCCAGCGGGGTAGCACGGTGCTAGTGGCTCATGGTTATGTCTCTCCCGAGGATCCTAGCAAGACACCAAGGCTCCATGCTGGTCCGATGATTCCACCTACACATTATAGAGTCAGTGTGGATAGAGTTCTCGAAGGCCACAGGGGAGTGGAACTTGACTTTCCTGGAGGTGAAGGGGAGACCAAATTAGGAGATGTAGAGCATGGCGTCATTATGTGGCGCAAGCTCTACATCATCATTCCCGGCCTTGCATCAGCTACGAAGGAACCTTCGCCACCGCTTGATAATAGAAGGTGCGGGATGCATTGTTTTTTTCAATATTCATTTTCAATTGTTAGTATTCATATATATATATATGCTTCTATATATCACAAAAAACTAAATACTAGCGCTCAATTTAATTAATCTCTCAATATATATATACAGGTCTCCACCAGTTCTTCCAGCACAAGAAGATCATCATAGTGCTATTGACGACGCTGCTGATCTGGATGATGATCATGCCGCTTTTGACGGTCATGACGATGCGCCCCAAGGCGCAGGTGCATCTCCACCTCCATCTCCAGTCCTTCCATCTCCAGCTGCATCTCCATCCCCGTCTCCAGCTCCATCACCCCCTGCTCAGAAGAGGCAGCCGAAGAGGACCTTATCGCAATCGATCACGTCCCCTATGCCCGAGAAGAAATCAAAAGGGGGTCGTAAACGAAAGGCAAAAACTGCGGAGCCACAACCTGATGAGGAGGTTGATCCCTATAAAAGGGACACTGCGAGATGGAAGAAAGGTATTGAGGAAGAGCGAGAACGGGCGCTTGAGCTCAAGAAGAACCCACCACTTCCTCCGAACGCACTAAGGAGAAAAGTATTGGAATATCAGAGTAAGATGCGTCAGAGAAATAAGTCCCCGCCATTGTCAGACTATGAACGCACACTTGTAAAGTGTCACGAGTCCTACAGTAAAAAGGGGCAGAAAAAGAAGACAGGGAAAGAGGTTGCTCAGCTCGGCCAACAAGCAAACCAGTCTCTCGTACCCTTAATTATTCATAATGATCGGGCCCCACCACAAATTATTGGTTCTTCGGGGTATAGCACCAATGATATTTCGGCTGCGTATGGGGGTCCAGTTCCCCCAGAACAGCTCGCAGAGTTTCTGGCGTCCGCAATGATTACAGAAGAATAATTACGTGATGAGAACTCGATTGAAAGAGCAAAGGACGTTGATTTATTCAGAACATATAAAAGGGGCAGGAGTCTAGTCGGCAAAAAAGACTGGCCAACTATGGGCACACAAATGAACAACTTGAACAAGTGGTACATGGTTAGGTGTAAGGCAGATGCGCAAGAGAAATACTTAATTGTCAGACTTCGTCCTCACCATTGGTATAATACGCGTGGATATTCAGCTATGCCGATTCATTTTAAAGACTTGCACCTCCTTCTTTGGCGGGATTCTCTCAACAAAGCATTGCTTAGCTCCTTTTGCTTGTAAGTGTGACAAATACATATAATATATAATTGTCCTTTCATGCATGTTAAGAAGTTAATTAGTACTGACATATATAATATATGCAGACTGCAGATGCAACTACTTAGGGGGAATAAACAAACGAATCTTGGCTACATCGATCCGGATTTAATATTCAAGGACCCGTGGACTACCAAAGAAATTTGGACGAACACAGTAGTGGACAATGTGTTCAAATTCATGGCAGCCCTACGAGAGACGGAACAAATCCTCATGCCTTATTGTGCCTAGTGAGTACTAATTCAATTTTACTTAATGATTTTCACACACTTTATTTTGCTTAGCTGCAACCATGTTTTCACACTTGGGTTACTGATCGGAGTTATTCCCCGTAGCAATCACTGGATACTGCTGGTCATCGATATGACCAAGTGCAGCATAATAATCTGGGACTCATTAGGTCGCCCTATAGATGACAATGCAGAAATACTACATCTGATCCAAGAGTAATAATAATTTACATATATCAGATAACTCTCTGTGCACGCATGCATGAAATCTAGTTGATATATAACTACATTATTTTAATTAATTTTCTTGGGCATGCGCAAAGCGTGGCTTAGGTTCATAAAATATATCAAATGTCGACATGGAGATTGGACCGTTCCACTAGCGGTGAACCAATACCGTGTAAGTATATATGTACTTAGATATATCCTAACAATAATATACGTATTCACTGCATGCATCTTTGTTATGTTGATCATTATTAATAAAATGTTTCATCCATTGACGATAAATCTTTTTTCTCATAAAGTGGGCTCGTGAAGGGACACGGGAACAACTTATGCGGATACTACGTTTGTGAGTTCATTCTGGCACACATAAATAGAACTCCAGACGAAAACCTAAAGTTATATGTAACAAAAAATAATTTGTTAGTTTTTTACTCATGCATCAGACGACATATATTCATGTATATTTAAATTGCAGGAGTTATTTCTAAGAGAAAGGTGCATGCAGCCTGACCAGATCAAAGCAATTCAAGAGTCAATCGCGGGATTTCTTGTTGATCATGTCGCAAACCCCAACGGCGAATTCTACTATGACGGAAAAGAGCTCCTTCCTAGTAGCGGCACTAACACGACGATGAGCACCCGGCAGCAGGAGTGAGAGTGCATTATTATTCCCGACCAGGCAGAACAAATTCATGCAGTACTTATTATTATTTCATGTGCATGTTTGGGATGTACTAACACATTAAGTTAAGCTTTTGTATGTGTAAGAACTTTGCTAGTGTGAGATTCATGTATATATAAAATGCTCGAACCAATGTATATTATATTATTAGCAGCATTGAATTCGTACACGACAATCTAATTTCAAATATAATTGAATGCAATTGAAAAGAAACTAGAAAAATAAACCCTAAACCCTAAATCATATTGTCCCGGTTGGACACACCAACCGGGGTTAACAAGGGACTAAAAACGCACGCTCTCGAAAGGGAATTTATCCCGGTTGGTGGCTACAACCGGGATAATAGGCGCCTCTCTAGTCCCGGTTGCCTAACCGGGACTAAAAGTACCCCTTTAGTCCCGCATGGCTAATCCCGGTTGGGAAACCGGGACTAAATGGGGTTTCCCAACCGGGACAAGAAGCCGATTCTCTACCAGTGCCAGTTAGTCCAAGCCAGTACCATCAACCATGAATTTTGACCTTCTGCCCATCTGTTTCTATATGAGATTTATAATTTATTAATTGACAGTTATGGGAACCTTCTCATATAAAAATTACATGTGAGTTTTGGATGCTTGCCTTGGTTCTGTTCCCGTGGCCATTGCAGTTATTTTTTTCCGATGTACTATCGGTCATTCCCGAGTCGCGGTTCAGATCTTCAGAGCAAGTAGGGTTCTAATGGACATGTCTATTATATTATTAATACTAGGCCTTGATAGCAATGGGATGCGAGGAGAAGGACGCACTCTGCTCAGCGATGTAACGAACATATCTAGATATTTTCATACTCATATTTTTTATATAAACCATCATCTATAAAAGTAAATAAACAAGGCCATGCCCACATCTTGCAGCGAAGAACAACGCAAGAGAGAGGAAAGAAATAGGAAACAACGTAAGTATCACGCTAGGATTAGGACTCAGGAAACAAGCCAGCAAAGGGACTGTTGGGAAAAGGCATCTCAGCAGCGGAGACATGGCACACGCTCACGGGCGTTTGACCCCACATTTACCCTATTTTGTTACACATGCTTTAACCTGTTGTGCAGGAGTAATCGGAGACCACACCGACCGGTGCGTCGCAGTACCTCCGATCGGAGGGCGAAGACATCGGGACGGCGATGAAAACTGTTGGAACACGGTTCCAGCAGGTTTAATATTGATACGTGATTGCAATTACAATACTAGAAGGTGAGGAAGAAAAGCTCTTCCACTCCAATAATCTCCCCCTTTACAACGGGACCGGGGGCTCCTTTTATAGCCGGTACTGACTCCCCAATATAAAAAGACATTACAACCCCAAAGAAGAGACGGGGAAACCCTAATTTTAAGACTCGCCGGGTGGGGTCGACGGGGGCAAGATCGTCCGCCGTGCCGATGGGCCCGCTGGACCTTTCCGGGCCTCCTAGGCGTGTGATGTCCTCCTCGCTCCCGGGCCGGCGGCGGGCCGCCTCTTGGGCCACCGGATGTCTCCGCTCCCGTCCCCCGTCTCCGCCGCCGCCCGGTATCTCCGCTCCGGATCGGAGGCTTCCGCCTCCGTCCGGTGCCTCCGCCGGTGGCCGGAGACCGGGGTCTCCGCTTCCGGCTCGCTACCTCCGCTCGGAGGCTCGAGGCGGGGTGCCGGCTGTTGTCTCCCGGATGGCGACCGGAGACCTTCTCAGCGTAGGCCGGCATGGTCTCCGCCGGCGGTCACAATACCTCCGATCTCAACCCGCATAACAAGCAAAGACAACCGTAGCAAATAAGATAAATGGGGGTTAGTTGACCGTAGGCTCATGCCATGTCTCCGCGCCGAGATGCCTTTTCCCAACATTCCCCCTTTGAGGGTTAGGTCCAGCGGAGGCGGGCCCGGCCATCAACTCTTGGCTTGATCGGCGGAGACCATGGCCCCCCCCGGCTCGCCTTTGGTGGACCGAGACTTCGGGGTAGGAAAAAAGGTATTCTCTCTTTTGCCTTCTCTCTCTTTTCCGGCCGTTGGATCCGGCGTCCGGGGCTTTTCGACCGTTGGAGTTTTTACCGTTGGCGTGGGGGATGTCCACCCCACGACCGGCCGTCCGGCCACTATAAAAGGGGAGGGGCGGTAATAGTTTTTTACCCCAAGCCGTGGTTTTCTATTCACTCTCTCGTGCCACCTCCGCATCCGACGGTTGCCTCCGATTTCCATCGTGGCACCTCCGCTGCGGCGCGCTTGCCTCCGCCACCGCTACACCGGTCCTTATTCCCGGTTTCAGGGAGTGAAGGTTGGAGATTGGCTGGATCTTTTTGAGAAGTGTATGCTTGTTGCGGCGGAGGCTAGGGACCTGGAAGAGTCTCTCTCTGACGTTGAAGCCTCCGTTGAAGACCTCATCCCTTCACACAGCCCCGGAGGTATGGCGGCTATTACCTACGATTTTGGTCCTAGCAAAATGACCAAGGCGATGATCGAAGACCTTGAGCAACAGGGCGTTATCCCGGTCGGACGTGCCAAGCTCCCTGTGGTCGGCGAGCCAACCCCCGCTCGGGGGTATGCTATCGTCTTCAGGGATTTCTTTACTTGCGGCCTTCGGCTGCCGGCCCATCCTTTTCTGAGGAGAGTTCTGGGGGAGTTCAATGCTCAGATTCACCACCTTACGCCTCACGCCTTTTTGAACCTTAGCAAGTTTGCCTGGGCAGTGGAGTCTTATGGCGGAGAGAGGCGATGTCAATGCCTTTGTGCGGCACTATGAACTGCGAGAAACAGCCACGGTCGTTTGGCGAGGACAAAATGAAAGCACAATTTGGGGCTGTACCTTTATGGCGAAAAGGTTTCAGGAGGAACGATTGGAGATCTCATGGTGTCAGAAGGGCAAGTGGGAGCCGGCCAATTGGATGGAGTATTGGTTCTACGTGCAGACCGTCGGTGTCACCGGGGAGGATGACGATGGCAATAAGATTGTGAGGTACCCCCTGGCCTCCGCTATGACGGCGATGAAGCCGCACACCAATTTGAAGCCCCTTCCAGCGTCTTCCGCTGCAGCCGCCGCTCGCGAGAAGTCGTGCCGCAAGGCCTTCGCGCTGGCTTGCAAGTACTCCGGAGGTCGCGACCTTCTGGAGGAGATAGTGGCCTCCGGCTGCTGGCCCTTGGCCAAGGACAGGCCTAAGTTTGAGATTGTCCGTAAGGAATTGCTCTTTTCGGAGAGGCTGCCGGCATACCGTGCCCTGTCTTCGGTCTCAGCTTACCTCGAGGGGAGACTGGGACCAATTTCGTCAACCGAATTGAAAGGAAAGTTGTGGAGCTGATCGGAGAGGTCTCCGAACGTGAATACCTTGCGCGGAAGGCGGAGGCTGGTTTCATGCCGCGCCTGAACCGCGTCTTTGAGGAACTTCAAATCCCCTATTCCTCCGGCCCGTCCCCGGCAAGGTTCTCCGGAGGATAGAGTCAAGGGCGTTGAAGAATGCCTCCGCTATTGCTACGATCAAGGCGGAGGCGTCAAAAAAGAGGAAACGTTCGTGCGTTGGCCGCGGTCCTTCCAAGAAGGGGAAGACCTCCGAGGCGGAGGTTGTTAAAGCTTCCGCGTCTGTATCTCCGGATGCGTCTGAGGCTGGCTACCAGGGCGACGACGGGGGAGAAGAGGTTGCCAAGGATGCGGGGGCGTCTGATAAGCCCTTGCCTACGGCGGAGACAGAGTTGGCTTCACAACCTTCTGCTTCCGCACGAGCTCCGTCGCCGGAGGTGTCTGTCCATCCCTTTCCTAGTGCTTTTGCCGAGCTGTCTAGCTCTGACGACGGCGAGGCTGGTGAGGAGGAGGAAGAGGCGGGGGAGGACGATGAGGCCGGGGATGCTGAGGCATCACTCTTGCCAACCCATCAGGTTCGTGACATCCCCGACGAAGTCTCTGATGATGATTTTGTTGGGAGTCCTGGCCATAAGCTGTCGAGAGGCACATCTGATGCTGAGTTTGTTGCTGATAAGGCTGCCGCCGGGCAGGCCTCCGGCGAAGGGCGGGCTTCCGCTCCCGGTGACAAGGGTCCGGTGGGCGGGCTTTCTCTTCGTAAGCTAACTTCTACCCCGGTTGTTTTTCTTGGACGTTTGTTGTAACATTGAGTCCGAGGAGACCTTTAACCTTTTTGTTCTGCGCACTGAATTGGCCGGTATTCTTTGGGAGCATGAGGCCTCCTCCCGGTGTTGACTTGGCGCGCGTGTTCCGGCGCGGGGTGCTCGGACCCTTCCTACGGGCGGAGGTTACGCTTCCGCTGCTCGTGCTTCCGGAGGTAAAGATTTGTTTACTTTCTTTGTCTTATTTTTAATTCACACGTTGTTTGTGTGGTTGGCTTGCTAAGATGTATCTTCGATTTTTTTCGATGCCTCCGCTACGTTCGGTGCGTGGGGCTTGAATGTTCACGATATTTTTGAGCATTACGGAGGTTTTTGCCTTATAGTTTTATTCTTTGTCTCCGCGATTTTGCGTCGTTACGTGCTTGTATTTACAATCATTTTTCCTATGGTTTTTGCTTTGACCCCGGCCCAAGTTGATAACTACCTTGATGCGCGCCCTACGAACGCCCTTCGCGCCTTCAACCGGAGCACCACCGCATGGTGAGTGTACTTTGGGCTTTTTACCTTTTAATCTTTTCCTTGTTGTTTTTTTCTCACTCTTATTACTGTCTATAGACTCATCACATGGCCTTCGCTATTGAGCACCGGGGTGCTGTGGAGCTTGCCCAGCGGACTCGGGCCATTGAGGTCCTGAAGGGGGAAGTGGAGACCCTTGGCCGTGAGAAGACTGACCTTGCGGCCAAGGTTTCTAACTTGGAAAACGCGCTCCAGCAATCGGGGCCCCGAAGAAAAAGGTTGAGGATTTGGAGGCGAGGCTTAAATCTGCCAATGAAGCCAAGGATGTTGCTGCTGAGCGTGCCAACAAGGCAACGGAGGTGTCTGAGAACCTCCGTACCCAGCTGGCCTCAATGGAAAAGACTGCGGAGACCTTTCAGAAGGAGGCGGAGGGATTGGTCGGAGATTGAGGAGATCGAGTTGCCGCACCGAGATTGCGGAGACATATCTGTCTGTTCTTGAAGAGTTTGGCGGTGTTGCCTCTCCTCTTCCCGCTAACTGTACTGCCAGTGGGTTGATGTCTTGGATCAAGTCCAATCTGGCGAAGCTATCCCTTTTCGTTGGAGGCTTGTCCGATTTTGCGGCAAAGGCCTCTGCCACTGGTTTACTTAAGAGCTTGGTTCGCGGAGGTCCGGACATCGCCGTTGGTCTACCCGAGATCTCCGATTCCTCGAGCTCGGGGAGACCTCCGCCCAATCCGCAAGACCGTTCAAAAATTCTTGAAGTCTTTACGGGTGCCTTTTGGCGGGCGGAAGCCGTTCTTTGCTGCTCACGCTATGCGGAAGGTGAACTTCTCTTCCTTTGTCTTTTATGTTTATCTTTTCTTTTGCTTCCTCATGGAGCTAACGTTTTTTGCGTTTTTAAGGTCGCTTGCCGCCGGGGCGGACACTGGTCCGGCTTGTGATGAAAGGTGTCCCCGTCCTTGGTGAGACTTCCAAACCGGGCTACGGCGGAGGCACTCCAGTTCCTCGTGCAACGGTGTCTCCGGCGAGGACACAGCCGAGGCGGAAGTTCCGACGGAAACCCGGGCACACACCGAAGCTCATGCCGGCTCTCCGCGGAGACATTACAAGAGAGGCGGGACGGAGATGCCGATAAAGCCGCCGAGGCCCACGACGTCCGCGGGGAGGAGGTAGACTAGGGTCTAAATTTTTTGTCTTTCTTGATGTAAAAACACTTGTTACTTTTCCGTGGCGCCCGGGGTGCGCGTATTGTAATGAAACTTACGGGTCAATCCTCCCGCGCAGTCTCCGATTTAGGGCTGTGCAAGAGGTGGAACCCGCAACCCTTATGCGCGATGGTGTTTACATTAGCGGTTTTACAGGGGATTGCCGGCGATCGGTGTTCCCTCATCGCGGCGTTGATGATATGTTTGAATTTGTTCGCGCTAATTTGGATGATAGGCGCGACACCTTCGTTGGGTCGCTAGCATGGAGGGGCCTCTTTGAATTTGGCGCGCGTCGGTTTTTTTCATGAGATGTTTCTTTTTTCTCGTTGCCTTTTTGTTTTCGGAGGCTATGTATGTGTTTACTTTTGGCATTTTACCTGAGATTTGTCTTTGTGTAATGGAACTTAGATGTATTCATTTCATACACGGAGGCTATGGGAGGAATCTTAGATTATCGTATACATGTTTTTTTTTTGGTGTTATATGCCAGTGTTACCTGATTCTGAGCTAAGGTATTAAGACGGAGGTACTTGTCTTCGCTAAGACGTAGTTTTTGAACTTGTCTTCGCGCGCGCAACGTTAGTCCATACTACGTTTGAATTGCGCGCGGAGGTTACTAGTTGGATTCCGGAGACTTTCGTCGGGAACCTTTTATTGATCATTTTGAATGGTCGGCTTGTTAGGTTACATGGTTCCATGCTAAGGCATGGAGGTTATGGTCTTAGTTCTGCCTTTTCTCCGACTGTAGCTAATTGGACATGGTCCCTTGCTAATGGGGACTCTCAACTTGTGACTAGGTACCACATGTCCTTGGGCTCACTTTCATGTGACATTCCACGCTTTTGTTGAGCGATTTTGACCGGGGATGGGGACGTTACGAATTCTTACGCGGTGTCCCCCTAGCCCGTTTTCTTCCCTGAGGAAAGGCTTGTTGGTGCATGCTCTGAAGAAAAGGGTGGTTTGCATTTTGGTCTATGTGGCCCTCTGCTTACGAATTCTTACGCTGTCTCTCTATTTGCTACTGTGAAACTCTTGTAAATAAACATCCACCTCCATCCCCCCTACTCTTGATACGTGCCTTGTGTGATGCTGGGGGTGGATGCTGGAAGCGCCTTCCTTTTATAGGCCTTGGTATGGCTAATTGGTTTAAATGCCTATGACCTCTTTGGTACACTTCTTAGTAAATGCTGGGGATCCTGTGTTTGATTTCTTGTGATATGCTCCCCTGATTGCTTGAGGATCAAAACAATCACTGCTGATTGTACTCTACGGTTGGATGAGCTTGATTGCTGCTATGGGTTATGGTACAGATCTTGCTCCTTTAATGCATTAGTTTGCGAGATCAAGGCATTCATTTGCCTTTCTCCTCCCTAGGGCTATATAAGGCTTATGGTTTCGGTGATGCTTGGTCATTTGGGGTAGTGTTGCCAACACTTCACTTTCGTTAGCGTATGGCGTTCTTTGTTAGATGTGCTTTGAGGCGATACTGCGAGTAAGAATTCGTAAAGGCTATATCACAATGGTGTGTCGCTCTTCTGCTGAGAGGTCTGGAGTGGTATCCGGCTACGAATACAACTGTGCTTGCTGCTTGGCCCATTCTTCTGAGGTGTGTAGTGGGGCGGGCTAGTCCGAGGTGTGTCGGTTGGCAGTTTGTGTTTTGGGTACCAGGAGCCGAAGTCCGTCAGTATTAAGGCTCCCTCCCTTCTCGGAGATGGAGAATTGCAGCGCTCTTTGCTCTTTTGCAGGCTCGTTTGCTGATTGTAATAGTAAGAGGTGGCACACCTTCTCTAGAGTCTACACTAGTTGGAGCTAGGGCATTGGTGATTCTTGTAGCCTTAATTTCATATTTGTATGCAAATTAATGGACGGAGTGGCTTGCTCGGCCCGCCGTGTTACCTTCTCTTTGTTTCCGGTTGCCTTTTTTGCTTATGACGATTAGATTGCTCGATTTCTTCAATTTTCAGTTTTCGTGTTTGGCATGCCTCCGCCGATCTTGCGGAGGCATGAGAAGCCTTGGGCGATCAAGCGATCTTTGCTTTAATATCGGTGCCCTAGCCGCTTCTTTGGGTCTTTTTTCGATTTTGGTGATGCCTTTTTTGGCTTTTTGTACCCCTTAGTGCACGACTGATCGGGTCTTTTTCCAAGGGTTTTCAACCTTTTTGGAGGTCGCTTACAAATCTTTTTGAGGTCCGCCGGTCAAGGCGAAGTTTGAAGTGACCTCTTCCGATGCTTAAAGCACCGTCGAATATTGCGGCCGCGTTGCCGGCCGCTTTCGACTTTGCTGCATTCGTCTGCCGTTTCTCGGGGCCCTCTTTATATATTGCGAGAGGTTGATTACAACGGAGTTGCCTCGTTAAAAACCTCACCTCCAATAAGGAGTCCCCGCGTGAGGAAAAGAGTGCAATCCGGTTTGAAGGAAAGAAAAGAAACAAGAAAATGATCTCTTTTGGATGCCTCCGCTTATAGATTTACGGAGGTTCCTTACATTTTAGATGTAGTATTTCCCGAGGTTGTCCACATTCCAGTGTGGGTTGATACTTTCCCGTTTTCATCCCGTAAGAAGAACGATCCTTTCCTTCCGCTTGGTGAGCTAGGTAAGGTCCTTCCCACTTTGGTTGCGGTTTCCTGCGTTTGGTGCATTTGGTTTCCGGCGGAGGACCCAGTCTCCTTCTTTGATGTCTTTGATTACCACTTTGGCATCCCTCCATTTCTTCGTTTGGTTTTGGTACTTGATTATGTTGTCCACTGGCCTCTAGTCTTTCGCCTCTATCATCTCTTTCTTTGTACTCTTCATTTTACGCTAGCGCTGTTTTGTGACCCGAAGACTTTGGTTTCTTAACTCTTCCGGCATCATAGCTTCTTCCCCATATAGCAACTTGAAGGGTGTGAAACCGGTGGCCGTGAGATATTGGTGTTGTGAGACCACACGACCTTAGGCAACTCCTCAACCCACTTTCCTTTCTTCGGGCCGTGCGGCGTTTTTGAGATTCCGAGAATATGATCTGTTGGACCTCTCAACCGCCCCGTTGCTCTCCGGGTGGTATATGCGAGGCAAAGGCCAGCTTTGTGCCAATGCTTCGCAAGTACTCTTTGAACTTGTCGAATCGAATTGCTTTCCATTGTCTCTTGTTAGGGTTCTTGGAACACCGAATCTCGCACACTATGTTTTGCCAAAAAAACTTTTTTTCTTGTTTTCGAAGTGATGGTTGATAGTGGCTTGGCCTCAATCCACCTTGTGAAATATTCTACCGCCACAACCGCATACTTGCTACCTCCTTGAGCTGGTGGGAGCGGCCCAACGAGGTCCATACCCCATCTCTGCATAGGCCACGTTGGTGGGATGAGCTGTGACTCCCCCCTGGCTTGCTTTGGTTTGGTGAGAAATTTTGGCAGGAGCTGCACGTCTTCACTATGCGTAGGGCATCTTTGATGTGAGTGGGCCAGTAAAAACCTTGACGAATGGCCTTTGCGGATAATGCCCTTGGGCCTATGTGGGATCCACAAATCCCTGCATGAATGCTGCGTAGGAGTTCCTGGCCTTCTTCATTGCTTAGGCATTTGAGTAGTGGTCGCACTATGCCTTTTTTGAATAGTTTGTCCCTCTATTATGGTGTAGCTTCTTGCTCGAGCCGCCGGCCTTGCCGCTGGGCTTCATCTCGAGGTTACATGATTGCCAGCGATTTGATCTATGATTGCTTGCCTCCGGTCTTCGGAGTGAATTAGTAGTACCTCCGCAAATGCTCTGTTTAACCTTGCCGTGGCTGGTTCTTTGTAGCTCTTGGTAAAAGGTGCCTCTTGGCATGTCAAGCTTGTTTCTTTGCTGCCTTTGCCAACTCATCGGCCTCCATGTTTTCTCCTCTCGGTATGTGCCCGAGGGTGAAACCTTTGAATCTCTTCTCAAGGCTTCTCATGACCTCTAGGTATCTTGCGAGTTCAGGTTCCCTTGCGGTGTACTCTTTTTCCACTTGACCTGCTACCAGCTGTGAGTCTGTGTTTACTAGCACGTGAGTAGCCCCGAGTGCCTTTGCTTTTGTCAACCCCAATATGACACCTTCATACTCTGCTGTATTATTTGTGGCTTTGAAGCACAGTCTAGCTGCATACTTTGTCCTGACTCCTGATGGTGAAAACAGAATTGCGGAGGCCCCGGCCCCCTGGACTCCCCAGGCACCATCTGTGTAAAGCGTCCAGTGGGATACCTCCGATTTTGATTCGGAGGTATTTGTTGGCACCCATTCTGAGAGAAAATCCGCTAGTGCTTGCGACTTGATTGCTGTTCTTGCAACAAACTTGATCTCGAACTGAGACAGCTCTGTAGCCCACTTGCCAATTCTTCCCGAGGCTTCTTTGTTGTTCGGGATCTCGGCGGCGCTGCTGGCTGTCGGTATCGAATAGTGTGGTCCGAAAGTAGTGCTTTAGCTTCCTTGATGCCGTGATTACGCATACGCTATCTTTTCAATCTCTGTGTGTAATTCAGCTTTGCTCCTTGCAATGCCTCGGACACATAGTATATCTACGCACCTCGCTTACCATTTATCTGTCTCTCTTGCACGAGTACCGCACTTACCGCCCCGCGATGCCGACACGTACAACGAGGAGTGGCTCGTCGCTATTCGGGGCTGCCACCATTAGGTCCTCGGCCATGTATTTCTTGAGCCGCCCGAAAGCTTCCGATTGCTCGGGTCCCCATTCAAACTTTTCGTTGGCCTTGAGTGCCTTGAAGAAAGGGAGGCTGCGTTGGTGATTTGGAGATAAACCTGTTCAATGCCGCGATTCTTCCCGTGAGTCGTTGGACCTCTCTTTTGTTTGATGGCTCGGGCATGGCCGAGAACGGCTTTTGTTTTGTGCAGGGGCGGCCCGAGACCTTCGGGTCCGACGACGTATCCCAACATTTTTCCCTTGCCGACTCCAAAGACACATTTTTCTCGGGTTTAGCTTCAATCCGGCCTCCCTAAGGTTTGCAAAGGTTTCCTTGAGATCTTCGAGATGGTTCTCGGTTCTTTGCTTACCACGGCAATGTCATCTACATAGGCTATGATGTTTTCTCGCAACCGAGACCGTAGTACGGCTTGTACCATTCTTGCGAAGGTCGACCTGCGTTCTTGAGCCCTTCGGGCATTCGCACAAAGCAATAGGTTCCGGTTGGTATAGTGAAACTTGTCTTTTCCTCGTCTTCTTTCCCGAGCCGGACGATGATATCCCGAAAAAGCTTGGTCCGGGAGGAGAATCTTTTGCATCCGGCGGCTTTATCAACCGAGGCGTCTATTCGGGTAGCGGGAATGGGTCTTTTTTGCATGCCTTGTTCGGGTCGGTGAAGTCGATGCACATTCGCATTTTGCCATTCTTCTTTGGAACAAGCACCACATTTGCTAGCCATTCCGAGTATTTGACCTCTCGTATGACGTTTGCATCCAATAACCTCGCACCTCCGCCTTCGCGGCCAAGGTTCGTTCTTCCGACATTTTCCTCTCGCCTTTGTTTCCTTGGCTTTACGTTCTCGTTTAAATCAGGGTGTGCTCGATTATGTCTCTCCCGATTCCTTTAAGGTCTTCTCGCGACCATGCAAAGACATCTCTCGTTTTTGGACAATAGGCTAATTAATTCGTCCGTTCTTTTTACGATAGATTTGCTCCGATCGTGACCTTCTGTTTAGCGTTTGGCCTCGTCAAGGGGCACTTGTTATTGTGTCCTCCTGGTCCTTCATGTCCGTCTTTCCTCCGGCATATCGGTGGGTCATCTCGATGCCACCGTGTTTATGTTTCGTGGGCCTTGTATATTGCTCTCTCTATGTTCCCGGCTTCCTTCGGCTTCCTCGAACCGCGATTATTCCATGCGGTCTTGGCATTTTCATGCAAAGGTAACCCATGTGGATTGCCACATTGAACTTGTTTGCGAATCCTCTTCCTAGGATTGCATTGTATGGGTAATATATGTCTACTACATCAAAGGTGATGTATTCTCGTTCTCGCGTTGTCCCCATCTTGAAAAGACACGGGCAGGGAAATTTTTCCGAGGGCGTGAATCTTCCTTCCTCCGAATCCTATCGAGGTGTATCTCGGTGGTTGCGGCGAGACCGCGAGCTTCATTTGATCGAACACACTTGCGAAGATGATATCCGCTGAACTCCCGAGTCAACCAAGATTCGTTTATCTCCCATCCCGCCACATTTGCTTTTATGACCATCGCGTCGGTGTGAGGGTAACTCTCCAATCGGAGGTCCTCTTCTGAAAAACTGATTTGGGCCTTAGACCATTCTGTTATTCGGTGTGCTCCCTGCACAGCCACATTGTTCACCAATCGGAGGTGATCTTTTTTCTGTTTCTTTGTCTCGAATTCCATCGCTGAACCGCCGGCTATTGGTAGTATCATTCCTATTGTGGGTAGAGCGAGTGGGGGTTCATCGATTCTCAATCGGAGGTTCAGCCTTTGGCATGGCATGGGGGCGGGTGACTGCTGCGGAGGTCCGGTAGTGCCTCGAATTGCCTTTGTTGCGGAGGTGGAGGTAATGCCGCGTCGCCTCCGCCGCTGTTGATGTGAAGACCGAGGTGTTTCTACCATGGATATCCGTGGGGGTCGAGTGTTGACATAAGTGACCGCACTCTCCGCTCCGACGGGTGCCCGGTTGCCGTGCGAGACATCGGTACGCACAGCCGCCATCTTTGGTAGGGACGGTGGATAGTGCTGGCGTGCGACGTTCGGCGAGGGAAGACACCGTTAGTGTACCCTGGATAGCTTGGGTTGTGCTGGCGATGGTGTTGTGTGGTGAAGGTGTGATTCACTTGTGCGGTTGGCTCCGGAACGGGTGGAGGCGGCTGTTGCTTGTTCTTCATCCGATCCATTGTTTCTTTGGTTTCGGGGCATTCCTTGGTGCTATGCCCCTTTTCTTCCCCATGGAAGATACAATAGTGCCTTCTTGGTTTTCGGTTCCTATTCCAGTTCTTCAACTTGCTCTTGTTGAAATTCTGGTTATTCTCGAGCCTTTGTGTCTTGGCCGTTCCCGGCTCCTTGTCGCCGAACGTTGAGGCCGGGCTGTTTTGCACATTGAAGACTTGCCTTTGCCGAGCATTCGCTTGTCATAGGACTGTTGTCTCTATTGTTGTTCCTACCGGAATACCTTTTGCTCCGGCCTTCTCCTTCATCCGGTCTTTTCCGGAGGTCATTGTACGATCTGCGGTATTTTTCTAACTCTTCATGCGGCTTTTCCATGGTAGCCGGCTTTTCTCTCGCTAGGTGGCTTGCGAAGGGTCCAATGCGGAGACCTTTAATTGCTGCCTCTATCGCGACGTGTCCGGGCACGTCCCGCGCCTTCGCCCGAGGTGTAAGAATCTCTCGGAAGTAATCCCTTAACGGCTCTCCCTTGTCATGTTTGTTGCTTTGAACAGTCTGGCGACGACAATGACTCACTTGAGAAACCTTTGAAATTGGCGATTATCTTATCCCTCAGGTTCTCCCATGAGTAGATTGTGCTAGGCTGCAGCATGGAGTACCATGTTAGTGCGTCGCCCTCTGCGGCGATAACGAAGGATTTTGCTAAGACACTGTCATTTCCTCCCGCGGAGGCGACTGCCGCCTCAAAACTCATCAGGAACTGCCGCGGATCTGTTTTTCCATTGTACCTAGGCAGGACCATGGGCTTGTAGCCCGGAGGCCATGGTGCTTTCTGTAAGCCTTCTGACAGTGGGGATTTCGGGTCGAACGTCCTCTCGGTAAACCATGATCTCGAGGTATCTGCGGGGGTGTTGCGGCCATGTATTGGCTGAGTTGTGGGGTTGTCATAGTATTGTTTTGATGCATTGTTATGGGTTGCATGCTCGAATCTCCGCTTGCAATATTGCCATTTGCTGCCTAATCTCCTCTCGCCTTGGGAGGTGTGTATTGCCCCGTGCGTAGCGCTTGCTCGCTCTCGGCTGTCTCGTTACGCTTCCATGCGCTGCATTTCGGCTCTCGGCCGACTTACCTCATTTTCCCGGTGCTTGGTCACCGTCCCGGCTTGCCGGAGGCTGTTCATCTTCGCCGTGGTCATCATCGTTCGCTCATCTCCGGTTGCCTCGCCGGAGGCATACGTGCTTCGGGCGGACCTTCGCGGTCCGCCCCTTCGCGGTGGTTCGGGTGCCTCCGCGGGTGTCTCCGCCCGGCGGCGGCACGTTTTCGTCGGCGGCGGCGGCCGCTATCTGTTTTCTTGTTGGCATCTGTGAGTGATATCCTCGGCCAGACACACGGGTGGGCGCCAACTGTTGGAACACGGTTCCAGCAGGTTTAATATTGATACGTGATAGCAATTACAATACTAGAAGGTGAGGAAGAAAAGCTCTTCCACTCCAATAATCTCCCCCTTTACAACAGGGACTGGGGGCTCCTTTTATAGCCAGTCCAGCTCCCCAATATAAAAAGACATTACAACCCCAAAGAAGAGACGGGGAAACCCTAATTTTAAGACTCTGCCAGGTGGGGTCGACGGGGGCAAGATCGTCCGCCGCTGTGCTGATGGGCCTGCTGGACCTTTCCTGGGCCTCCTAGGCGTGTGATGTCCTCCTCGCTCCTGGGCCGCTGGCGGGCCGCCTCTTGGGCCACCGGATGTCTCCGCTCCCGTCCTGCCGTCTCCGCCGCTGCCCGGGTATCTCCGCTCCGGGATCGGAGGCTTCCGCCTCCGTCCAGTGCCTCCGCCGGTGGCCGGAGACCAGGGGTCTCCGCTTCCGGCTCGCTACCTCCGCTCGGAGGCTCGAGGCCGGGGGTGCCGGCTGTTGTCTCCGGATGGCGACCGGAGACCTTCTCGGCGTAGGCCGGCATGGTCTCCGCCGGCGGTCACAATACCTCCGATCTCAACCTGCATAACAAGCAAAGACAACCGTAGCAAATAAGATAAATGGGGGTTAGTTGACCGTAGGCTCATGCCATGTCTCCGCTGCTGAGATGCCTTTTCCCAACAAAAACCTTAGCCCCCCAAGCGGAGGCATCGGCTCGGGGGCTAAGGCCTCCGGCCTCTGTCGAAGACACCGGGCCGGAGACGAAGACCCTGGCCTCCGTCGGAGGCATCGAGTCGATGACCTCAAGGCGGAGGCATCGGGACGATGGCGGAGGCCACCGGCCTGTGCGGAGGCATCTGGCCCATGGAAGACAGCCCACCAACGGCCCGGGAGCAAGGGAGACGTAGAACGCTTGGGAGGCCCGGGAGGAGCCCATGAACCACCGAATACTCCGGTGGACGACCTTGCCCCCGCCCCCCACCGGAAGGGTCGTAGGATTAGGGTTTCCTGTTTCCCCTATGGGGGTGTAATGTCTTTTTGTACTTGGGAGCCGGGCTGGCTATATAAGGAGCCCCCAGCCCCATTTTGTTGTAGAGGATGACGGGCCGGAGTGGAAGAGCCTCTCTCCTTCACACTCTAGCTTTGTAACCGTAATTACGAATTAATATTTAAACCTTTTGGGAACCGTGTTCCAACGGTTGGCGCCCACCCGTGTGTCCGGCCGAGGATATCACTCACGAGATGCCAACAAGAAAACAAGTAGCGGCCGCCGCCGCTCGGCGAAGACGTGCCGCCGCCGAGGTGGAGGCACCGAGCCACCCGAAGAGGCGGACCGCGGAGGTCCGCAAGAAGCACATATGCCTCCGAGCGGGCAACCGAAGGTGAGGAAAACGGTGATGGTCACGGTGAAGATGAACCACCACCCGCGAACTGCAGTGAGCAAGACCGGGAAGATGAGGTAAGTCGGCCGAGAGCCGAAATGGAACGCATGGAAGCGGAGCGAGACAGGCTGAGAGCGAGCAAGCAGCCACGCACAGGGCGATGCATACGTCACAGCAAGCCGAGGAGATAAGGCAGCAAATGGCCATACTGCAAGCCGAGATCCAGAGCATGCAGCCCACAACAACCCCACAGTTCGGCCAATACATGGCCGCAACACCTACTGGAGTCCCGGCAACAGAAATACCTCAGATTATGATTTACCAGAGAACGTTTGACCCGAAATCCCCACTGTCAGAAGGCATTCAGAAATCACCATGGCCTCCGGGCTACAAGCCCATGGTCCTACCTAGGTACAATGGAAAACAGATCCACGACTGTTCTTGATGAGTTTTGAGGCAGCGGTAGCCTCCGCGGGAGGAAACGATAGTGTCCTAGCCAAATCCTTCGTCATCGCCGCAGAGGGTGACGCACTGACATGGTACTCCATGCTGAAACCTAGCACAATCTACTCATGGGAGAACCTGAGGGATAAGATAATAGCCAATTTCAAAGGTTTCTCAAGCGAGTCATTGTCATCAGCAGACTTGTTCAGCAACAAGCATGACAAGGGGGAGCCGCTAAGGGATTACTTCCAGAGATTCTTACACCTCAGGGCAAAGGCGCCAGATGTGCCGGACAGCGTCGCAATAGAGGCAGCAATCAAAGGTCTCCGCATCGGACCCTTCGCGAGCCATTTGGCAAGAGAAAAGCCAGCCACTATGGAAAAACTGCAAGAAGAATTCGAGAAATACTGCAAGTCAGACAATGATCTCCGGAAAAGACTAGATGAAGGCGAAGGCCAGGGTAAAAGGTACTCCGGTAGGAACAACAATAGAGACAACAGGTCCTATGACAGGCAGAATGCTCAGCAAAGGCAAGTCTTCAATGTGCAAAACAGCCCGGCCTCGGCGTTCGGCGGACAAGGAGCCGGGAACGGCCAAGATACAAAGGCTCGAATAACAGAATTTCAACAAGAGCAAGTCGAAGAACTGGAATAAGAACCAGAAACCGAGAAGGCATTATTGTATTTTTCATGGGGAAGAAAAGGGGCATAGCACCAAGGAATGCCCCGAAACCAAAGAAACAATGGATCGGATGAAGGACAAGCAACGGCCGCCTCCACCCGTTCGGGAACCGGCCGAGACAAGTGAATCACACCTTCACTCGGCAATACCATCGCAGTACAACCCAAGCTACCCAGGGTACACCAATGGTGCTTTCTCTCAGCAGAACGTCGCACAGCAGTACTACCCACCGTCCCTACCAGCATGGCGGCCTGTGCAGTACCAGATGTCTCAGTACGGCAACCAGGCACCCGTCAGAGCGGAGAGTGCGATCACTTATGTCAACACTCGACCCCCACAGATATCCATGGTAGAAACACCTCAGTCTTCACATCACCAGCCACAGAAGCATTACGCAGCATTACCTCCACCTCCGCAACAAAGGCAATTCGAGGCACTACCAGCACCTCCGCAGCAGGTCACCTGCCCCAGTACCATGCCAAAGGCTGAACCTCCGATTGAGAATCAGATGAACCCCCATTCTGCTCTGCCCACAATAGGAATGATACTACCGATAGCCGGCGGCTCGGCGATGGAGTTCGAGACAAAGAAAGAAAAAAGATCACCTCCGGTTGGTGAATAATGTGGTGTGCGGGGAGCACACCGAACAACGAGTGGTCTAAGGCCCAAATCAGTTTTTCGAAGAGGACCTCCGATTGGAGAGTTACCCTCACACCGATGCGATGGTCATAAAAGCGAATGTTGCGGGATGGGAGATAAACAGAATCTTGGTTGACTCGGGAGTTCGGCGAGATATCATTTTCGCAAGTGTGTTTGATCAAATGAAGCTCGGTGCAGGTCTCGGCTACAACCACCGAGATACACCTCGATAGGATTCGGAGGTAGGAAGATTCACGCGCTCGGGAAAATTTCCCTACCCGTGTCCTTTCAAGATGGGGACAAGGCGAGAATGAATACATCACCTTTGATGTAGTAGACATATACTACCCATACAATGCAATCCTAGGAAGAGGATTCGCAAACGGGTTCAATGTGGCAATCCACATGGGTTACCTTTGCATGAAAATGCCAAGACCGCATGGAATCATCACGGTTCGAGGAAGCCGAAGGAAGCCGAAACATAGAGAGAGCAATATACAAGGCTCACGAAACATAAACATAGTGGCATCGGATGAGCCACCGGATATGCCCGGAGGAAAGACGGACATGAAAGATCGGGAGGACACGATAACGGTGCCCCTCGACGAGGCGGTGCCAAACGGGAAGGTCACGATCGGAGCAAATCTATCGAAGAAGAACGGAGAGAATTACTTAGCTTATTGTCCAAAAACGAGAGATGTCTTTGCATGGTCGGCGAGAAGACCTTAAAGGAATTGGGAGAGACATAAGCGAGCACACTCTGGATTTAAATGAAAACGTAAAGCCAAGGAAGCAAAGGCAGAGGAAAATGTCAAAGGAGCGAACCTTGGCCGCGAAGGCGGAGGTGCAGAGATTATTGGATGCAAACGTCATACGAGAGGTCAAATACTCAGAATGGCTGGCAAATGTGGTGCTTGTCCCAAAGAAGAATGGCAAAATGCGAATGTGCATCGACTTCACTGACCTGAACAAGGCATGCAAAAAAGACCCATTCCCGCTACCTAGAATAGACACCTCGGTTGATAAGGCCGCCGGATGCAAAAGATTCTCCCTCCCGGACTGTTTTTCGGGATATCATCGAGTCCGGCTCGGGAAAGAAGACGAGGAAAAGACAAGTTTCACTATACCGACGAGAACCTTCGCTTTGTGAGAATGCACGAGGGGCTCAAGAACGCGAGGTCAACCTTCGCAAGAATGGTACAAGCTGTACTACGGTCTCGGTTGCGAGAGAAACATCATAGCCTATGTAGATGACATTGCCGTGGTAAGCAAAGAACCGGAGAACCATCTCGGAAGATCTCAAGGAAACCTTTGCAAACCTTAGGGAGGCCGGATTGAAGCTAAACCCGAGAAAAATGTGTCTTTGGAGTCGGCGGGGAAAAATGTTGGGATATGTCGTCGGACCCGAAGGTCTCGGGGCCAACCGAGACAAAACAAAAGCCGTCCCGGCCATGCCCGAGCCATCAAACAAAAAAAGAGGTCCGGCGACTCACGGGGAAGAATCGCGGCCTTGAACAGGTTTATCTCCAAATCACCGAACGCAGCCTCCCTTTCTTCAAGGCACTCAAGGCCAACGAAAAGTTTGAATGGGGACCGAGCAATCGGAAGCTTTCGGACGGCTCAAGAAATACATGGCCGAGGACCTAATGGTGGCAGCCCCGAATAGCGACGAGCCACTCCGTTGTACGTGTCGGCATCGCGGGGGCGTAAGTGCGGTACTCGTGCAAGAGAGAGAGATAAATGGTAAGCGGGTGCAGCAGCCAATATACTATGTGTCCGAGGCATTGCAAGGAGCAAAGCTGAACTACACGAGATTGAAAAGATAGCGTACGCAGTAATCACGGCATCAAGGAAGCTAAAGCACTACTTTCGGGACCACACTATTCGATACAACAACGCGGCCATCGGCCGAGATCCGAACAACAAAGAAGCCTCAGGAAGAATTGGCAAGTGGGCTACAGAGCTGTCTCAGTTCGAGATCAAGTTTGTCGCAAGAACAACAATCAAGTCGCAAGCACTAGCGGATTTTCTCTCAGAATGGGTGCCAGCAAATACCTCCGAATCAAAATCGGAGGTATCCCACTGGACACTTTACACGGATGGTGCCTGGGGAGTCCAGGGGGCCGGGGCCTCCGCAATCCTGTTTTCACCATCAGGAGTCAGGACAAAATATGCAGCTAGACTATGTTTCAAAGCAACAAACAATACAGCAGAGTATGAAGGTGTCATATTGGGGTTGACAAAAGCAAAGGCACTCGGGGCTACTCACGTGCTGGTAAACACAGATTCACAGTTGGTAGCAGGACAAGTGGAAAAAGAGTACACCGCGAGGGAACCTGAACTCGCAAGATACCTAGAGGTCATGAGAGGCCTTGAGAAGAGATTCAAAGGGTTCACCCTCAGGCACATACCGAGAGGAGAAAACATGGAGGCTGATGAGTTGGCAAAGGCAGCAGCAAACAAGCTTGACATGCCGGCAGGCACCTTTTACCAAGAGGTACAGCAACCAGCCACGGCCAGGTTAAACAGAGCATTTGCGGAGGTACTACTAATTCACTCGGAAGAGGCGGAGGCAAGCAATCATAGATCAAATCGGTGGCAATCATGTAACCTCGAGATGAAGCCGGCGCGGCAAGGCGGGCGGCTCGAGCAAGAAGCTACACCGTAATAGAGGGACAGCTATTCAAAAAAGGCATAGTGCAACCACTACTCAAATGCCTAAGCAATGAAGAAGGCCAGGAACTCCTACGCAGCATTCATGCAGGGATTTGTGGATCCCACATTGGCCCAAGGGCATTATCCGCAAAGGCCATTCGCCAAGGTTTTTCTTGGCCCACTCACATCAAAGATGCCCTACGCATAGTGAAGACGTGCAGCGCCGCCAAAATTTCTCACCAAACCAAACCAAGCCGGGGGAGTCACGGCTCATCCCACCAACATGGCCTATGCGGAGATGGGGTATGGACCTCGTTGGGCCGCTCCCACCGGCTCAAGGAGGTAGCAAGTATGCGGTTGTGGCGGTAGAATATTTTACAAGGTGGATTGAGGCCAAGCCACTATCAACCATCACTTCGAGAAACTTGGTAAAAAAGTTTTTTTACGCGGAACATAGTGTGCAGATTCGGTGTCCCAAGAACCCTAACAGTAGACAACGGAAAGCAATTCGATTCTGACAAGTTCAAGGAGTACTGCAGAAGCATTGGTACTCAGCTGGCCTTTGCCTCAGTATACCACCCGGAGAGCAACGGGGCAGTTGAGAGGTCCAACAGGATCATATTCTCAGCAATCTCAAAAACGCTACACGGCCTGAAGAAAGGAAAATGGGTAGAGGAGTTGCCTAAGGTCGTGTGGTCTCACAACACCAACATCTCACGAGCCACCGGCTTCACACCCTTCAAGTTACTATATGGGGAAGAGGCTATGATGCCGGAAGAGTTAAAAAACCGAAGTCTCCGGGTCACAAAACAAGCACTAGCGAGAAAATGAAGAGTACAAACAAAGAGATGATAGAGCGGAGAGAGACTAGAAAATTTGTGGACAACATAATCAAGTACCAAAACCAAACGAAGAAGTGGAGGGATGCCAAAGTGGTAATCAAAGACATCAAAGAAGGAGATTGGGTCCTCCGCCGGAAGCCAAATGCACCTAACGCAGGGAAACTGCAACCAAAGTTGGAAGGACCTTACCTAGCTCACCAAGCGGGAAGGAAAGGATCATTCCTCTTACAAGATGAAAATGGGAAAGTATCAACCCCACACGGAATGTGGACAACCTCGGAAATACTACATCTAAAATGTAAGGAACCTCCGTAAATCTATAAGCGGAGGCATCCGTAGTTCGTTTTCATGTTTCTTTTCTTTCCCTTTGAACCGGATTGCACTCTTTTCCTCACGCGGGGACTCCTTATCGGAGGTGAGGTTTTTAACGAGGCAACTCCGTTGTAATCAACCTACGCAATATATAAAGAGGACCCGAGAAAAAGAGACGCAGCAAAGTCGAAAGCGGGCGGCAACGCGGCCGCAATATTCGACGGAGCTTTAAGCATCGGAAGAGGTCACTTCAAACTTCGCCTTGACCGGCGGACCTCAAAAAGATTTGTAAGCGACCTCCAAAAAGGTTGAAAACCCTTGGAAAAAGACGTCGGTCGGGCACTAAGGGGTACAAAAAGCCAAAAAAGGCATCACCAAAATCGAAAAAAGACCCAGCAGGCAGCTAGGGCACCGATATTAAAGCAAAGATCGCTTAATCAGCCAGTGGCCTCTCAGGCCTCTGCAAGAATAGCGGAGGCATGCCAAACACGATAAACGAGAATTGAAGCAATCAAAGCAATCTAATCGACATAAGCAAAAAAGGCCACCGAAAACAAAGAGAAGGTAACACGACTGCTGAGCAAGCCACTCCAGTCCATTAATTTGCATACAAGTACGAAATTAAGGCTACAAGAATCACCAATGCCCTAACTCTAACTAGTGTAGACTCTAGAGAAGGTGTGCCACTTTTTACTATTACAATCAGCAAACGAGCCGCAAAAGAGCAAAGAGCGCGCAATTCTCCATCGCCGAGAAGGGAAGGAGCCTCGCATGCGACGGACTTCGGCTCTTGGTACCTAAATCATAAAGCGCCAACCGACACACCTCGCACTAGCCCGTCCCACTACACACCTCGAAGAATAGGCCAAGTAGCAAGCACCGTAGTATTCGTAGCCGGATACCACTCCGGACCTCTCGCGAGAAGAGCGACACACCATTGTGATATAGCCATTACGAATTCTTACTCAGTATCAGCCTCAAAGTACATCTAACAGCAAAGCCATGCGCTAACGAAAGTGAAGTGTTGGCAATACTACACCGAAGTAACTAAGCAAGCATCAGAAACCACAAGCTTTATATAGCCCCACGAAGGAAGAGGGCAAATAAATGCCTACCCAGAATCAGAACAAATAAACGCCTTGATACGCAATCTACCACATTAAAAGACTAAGCCCCGTATCTTAGCCTTTAATGGCAACCAAGTATATCCAGCCACAGTGTGCCATCAGTAGCAATTGTTTTTTGGCCTTGAGCAATTAAGAGAGCATATCAAGAGAAATTAAACACAACATCCATAGCATTTACTAAGAACTGTACCAAAGAGGATCAGAGACAATTAAGTCAACCAGCCATACCAAGGCCTATAAAAGGGAAGCGTTTTCAACATCCACCCCCAGCATCACACACGGCACAAGTCAAGAGTAGGGGGGATGGAGACTGATGTATATTTACAAGAGTTTCACGGTAGCAGTAGAGAGACAGCGTAAGAATTCGTAAGCAGAAGGCCACATAGACCAAAATGCACACCACCCTTTTCTTCAGAGCATGCACCAACGAGCCTTTCCTCAAAGAAGAAAACGGGCTAGGGGGGACACCGCGTAAGAATTCGTAACGTCCCCCCATCCCCGATCAAAATCGCTCAACAAAGGCGTGGAATGTCACATGAAAGTGAGCCCGAGGACAGGTGGTACCTAGTGACAAGTTGAGAGTCCCCATTAGCAAGGGACCATGTCCAATTAGCTATAGTAGGAGAAAAGGCAGCACTAAGACCCTAATCTCCATGCCTTAGCATGGAACCATGTAACCTAACAGCTGACCATTCAAAAAGATCAATAAAAGGTACCTGACCAAAAGTCTCCGGAATCTGACCAGTAACCTCCGCGTGCAATTCAAACATGGTATGGACTAGCGTTGCAACGCGCGAAGATGAGTTTACAAAACTACACATAAGCAAAGACAATACCTCCGTTTTAATACCTTAGCTCAGAATCAGGTAACACTGGCATATGACACACAAAAAAAAACACGTATACAATAATCTAAGATTTCTTCCATAACCTCCGCGTATGAAATGAATACATCGAGTTCCATTACACAATGTCGACAAATCTTAAGTAAAAGGCCAAAAGTAAACACATACATAGCCTCCGAACAAAAGGCAACGAGAAAAAAGAAACATCTTATGGAAAAAACCGACGAGCGCCAAATTCAACAAGGACCCCTCCATGCTAGCGACCCAACGAAGGTGTCGCGCCTATCGTCAGCTGAGCGCGAACAAATTCAAACATATCATCAACGCTGCGATGAGGGAACACTGATCGCCAGCAATCCCACAGAAAACCGCTAACGTAAACACCATCGCGCATAAGGGTTGCAGGTTCCACCTCCTGCACAGGCCCTAAATCGGAGACCTGCGCAGGAGGATTGACCCATAAGTTTCATTACAAATACGCGCACACCAGGCGCCACAGCAAAAGTAACAAGTGTTTTTACATCATGAGAGACAGAAAAGTGAGACCCTAGTCTACCTCCTCTCCGCGGACATCGTGGGCCTCAGCGGCTTCATCAGCATCTCCGTCTTGCCTCTCTTGTAATGTCTCCGCGGGAGAGCTGGCACGAGCTTCAGAGCGTGCCTGGGTTTCCGTCGGAACCTCCGTCTCGGCTGTATCCTCGCCGGAGACACGGTTGCATGAGGAACTTGAGTGCCTCCACCGCGGCTGGTTTGGAAGTCTCGCCAAGGACGGGGACACCCTTCATCACAAGTCTAAGCGGTGTCCGGCCTCCGGCGGCGGCCTTAAAGCACGCAAAACATTAACTTCATAAAGAACCAAAAGAAGAGACAAGCGTAAAAGACGAAGGGAGAAAAGGTTCACCTTCCACATCGCGTGAGCAAAGAACGGCCTCCGCCCTACCAAAAGGTAACCGAGAAAGACTTCGGGAACTTTCGCACCGTCTTGCGGATCGGGCGGGAGGTCTCCCCGAGCTCGACGAATCGGAGATCTCGGGAAAATCTACGATGCTTGATATCGAGACCTCCGCGAATCAAGCTCTTCAATAACCCAAGAGCGGAGGCTCGTGCCGCAAAATCGACACACCTCCAACAAAACGGGGACAGCTTTGCCAGATTAGACTTGATCCAAGACATCAAGCCCGTGGCGGTGCAATCAGCGGGAAGAGGAGAGGCAATGCCGCCGAATTCCTCAAGGGTGGACAAGTACGCCTCCGCAATCTCAGCACCAGCAACCCGGATCGCCTCGATCTCCGCGGTCAATCTCTCCGCCTCCTTCTTGAAGGTCTCCGCGTTCTCTTCCATGGAAGTCAGCTGAGTGCGGAGGTTCTCAGACACCTCCGTCGCTTTGTTGGCACGTTCAACAGCAACGTCCTTGGCCTTGTCGGCGGTTTTAAGTTTCAGCTCCAAGTCCTCAACCTTTTTCATCAGGGCCTCCGACTGTTGCTGTGCGGCCTCCAAGTTAGAAACCTTGGCCGCAAGATCAGTCTTCTCGCGGCCAAGGGTCTCCACTTCTCCCTTCAGGACCTCAATAGCTTGAGTCCGTCGAGCAAGTTCCACGGCTCCCGGTGTTCAATGGCGAAGGCCATGTGGTGAGTCTGTAGCCAATAATAGAGCAGTGAGAAACAACAACAAGCAAAAGATGAAAAGGCAATAGGCCAAAGCATACTCACCATGCGGTGGTGCTCCGGTTGAAGACGCGAAGGCGTTCGAAGGGTAGCCCATCAAGATAGTTGTCCACTTGGCCGAAGCCAAAACAAAAGAGAAACCAAAAAACAGAATAAAATGAGTGCAAACCCAGAATAAACGAAAACATACGGAGATGACGGTGAATCTTTTGGCAAAAACCTCCGTAATGTTCGAAAATATCATGCACATTTAAGCCCCACGCACCGAACGTCGTGGAGGCATCTGAGAAAACAAAGACATGTAAACGTATTCTCGTTAGCAAGTCGTACAACACCGCGTCAACCAAGATAAGGCGCGAGTAGAAGGCTTACCTCCGGCGAAGTGAAACCTCCGCCGGAGGCCGAGTACGAGCACCACGCGCCGGAAACACGCGCCGGATCAATGCCGGGTGGAGGCATCATCCTCCCAAGCAATACCGGCCGGCGGCTCGCCCGAGAACAAAAAGGTTAAAGGTCTCCTCGGACTCAATGTTACAACGAGATGTCCAAGAAAAACAACCAAGGTAGAAATTAACTTACGAAGAGAAAGCCCGCCCACCGGACCCTTGTCACCGGGAGCGGAGGCCCGCCCTTCGCCGGAGGCCTGCCCGGCGGCGGCCTTGTCAGCAACGAATTCAGCACAAGATGTGCTTCTCGACGGCTTACGGCCAGGACTCCCAACAAAATCATCATCGGAGACTTCGTCGGGGATATCACGAACCTGGTGAGTCGGCGAGAGTGATGCCTCAGCATCCCCGGCCTCCTCGTCCTCCCCCGCTACTTCCTCCTCTTCACCGGCCTCGCCGTCTTCAGAGCTAGACAGCTCGGCAAAAGCACTAGGGAAGGGATGGACAGACACCTCCGGCGACGGAGCCCGTGCAGAAGCAGAAGGTTGTGAAGCCAGCTCTGTCTCCGCCGTAGGCAAGGGCTTAGCGGACGCTTCCACCTCCTTGGCAACCTCTTCTTCCCCGTCGTCGCCCTGGTAGCCAGCCTCAGATGCATCTGGAGATGCAGATGCGGAAGCCTCAACAGCCTCCGGCTCGGAGGTCTTCTCCTTCTTGGAAGGCCCGCGGCCAACACACGAACGTTTCCTCTTTTTTGACGCCTCCGCCTTGACCGTAGCAACGGCGGAGGCATTCTTCAATGCCCTTGACTCTATCTTCCGGAGCACCTTGCCGGGGACAGGCCGGGAGGAATAGGGAATTTGGAGTTCCTCAAAGACGCGGTTCAGGCGCGGCATGAAGCCAGCCTCCGCCTTTCGCGCAAGGTATTCATGTTCGGAGACCTCTCCGATAAGCTCCACAACTTTCCTTTCAATACGGTTGACGAAATTGGTCCCAGTCTCCCCTCGAGGTAAACTGAGACCGAAGACAGGGCACGGTATGCCCGCAGCTTCTCCGAAAACCGGCAATTCCTTCGGACAATCTCAAACTTGGGCTGTCCTTGGCCAAGGGCCGGCGGCCGGAGGCCACTTGTCTCCTCCGAGAAGGTTGCGACCTCGGAGTACTTGCAAGCCGCGCGAAGGCCTTTCGGCGGGACTTCTCGCGAGCGGCAGCTGCAGCGGAAGACGTCGGAAGAGGTTTCAAATTGGTGTGCGGCTTCATCTCCGTCATAGCGGAGGCCAGGGGGTACCTCACAATCTTATTGCCATCCTCATCCTCCCGAGGTGACACCAACGGTCCGCACGTAGAACCAATAATCCATCCAATTGGCCGGCTCCCACTTGCCCTTCGACACCACGAGATCTCCAATCGCTCCTCCCGAAACCTCTTCGCCATAAAGGTGCGGCCCCAACCGTGCCTTCACTTTGTCCTCGCCAAACGACCGTGGTTGCTTCGCGGCTCATAGTGCCTCACAAAGGCATTGACATCGATCTCTCCGCCATAAGACTCCACCGCCCGAGACAAACTTGCTAAGGTTCAAGAAGGCATGAGGCGTAAGGTGGTGAATTTGAGCATTGAACTCCCCCAGAACTTTCCTCAGAAAAGGATGGGCCGGCAGCTGAAGGCCGCAAGTAAAGAAATCTCTGAAAATGACCGCATACCCCCGGGCGGGGGTTGGCTCAGTCTCTGACCCCGGGAGCTTGGCACGTCCGACCGGGATAACGCCCTGTTGCCTAAGGTCTTCGATCATCGCCTTGGTCATCTTGCTAGGACCAAAATCGTAGGTAATAGCAGCCATACCTCCGGGGCTGTGTGAAGGAATGAGGTCTTCGACGGAGGCTTTAACGTCGGAAAGAGACTCTTCCAGGTCCCTAGCCTTCGCCGCAACAAGCATACACTTCTCAAAGAGATCCAGCCAATCTCCGACCTTCACTCTCTGAAACCGGGAATAAGGACCGGTGTAGTGGTGGCGGAGGCAAGCGCGTCGCAGCGGAGGTGCCACGGTCGAGAGCGGAGGCAACAAGCAAGCGCGGAGGTGGCGTGAGAGGCGGTGGAGAAAACTACAGCGCGAGAATTACGGCGCGGGGTAAAAACTCTCACCTACCCCCTCCCCTTTTATAGTGGCCGGGCGACGGGTCCGAGAAGGAACCGTCCCTCCACCGCAACGGTCACATATCGCACGTTCAGAAATCAATGGCCTTAGATCCAACTGACGAGAAAAGACCCTCAATATGCCAAAGAAAAACCGAGGTCCACCAAAGACGTGCCGGGGGGGGGGGCCATGGTCTCCGCTGGTCAAGCCAAGAGTTGATGGCCAGGGCCCGCCTCCGCTGGACCTAACCCTCAAGGGGGGAATGTTGGGAAAAGGCATCTCAGCAGCGGAGACATGGCACACGCTCACGGGCGTTTGACCCCACATTTACCCTATTTTGTTACACATGCTTTAACCTGTTGTGCAGGAGTAATCGGAGACCACACCGACCGGTGCGTCGCAGTACCTCCGATCGGAGGGCGAAGACATCGGGACGGCGATGAAAACCTTAGCCCCCCAAGCGGAGGCATCGGCTCGGGGGCTAAGGCCTCCGGCCTCTGTCGAAGACACCGGGCCGGAGACGAAGACCCTGGCCTCCGTCGGAGGCATCGAGTCGATGACCTCAAGGCGGAGGCATCGGGACGATGGCGGAGGCCACCGGCCTGTGCGGAGGCATCTGGCCCATGGAAGACGGCCCACCAACGGCCCGGGAGCAAGGGAGACGTAGAATGCTTGGGAGGGCAAGGAGGAGCCCATGAACCGCTGAATACTCCGGTGGACGACCTTGCCCCTGCCAGCCCCACCTGGAAGGGTCGTAGGATTAGGGTTTCCCTGTTTCCCCTATGGGGGTGTAATGTCTTTTTGTACTTGGGAGCTGGGCTGGCTATATAAGGAGCCCCCCAGCCCCTGTTGTAGAGGATGACGGCTGGAGTGGAAGAGCCTCTCTCCTTCACACTCTAGCTTTGTAACTGTAATTACGAATTAATATTTAAACCCGCTTTGGAACCGTGTTCCAACGGGGACCAAAGAAATAAGAGGCAGCAGGAGTACCAGCGGGAGTACGGTGCTCGGCGAAATGCACAAACAACGGGACCTCCTAATGCACCAGAGATCAGCCAGGTGCTAAAAAATGCTCTTTGCAGTGATTGCTATCTATTTATTATTAATATTTACTTACTAACCTTGTCTTGTTACATCCACAGCGTCGCAATATCCAACTTATGGGACAACGACATCAACCGTTCTGCAACCAATTCATGAAGGATATATTTTCACACCAAACATGAATTCTATGGATGTTACTGTCATCCCATGGACCTCAATTCAAGGAGTGCAGGAATCACCCTTTCGGGGAATTCTGGAATTTTTACTGGCTCAACATCGGTTCAGGACAAAGAAAATCAAACCCCATGCGATGCTTTTGAATGGTTGCATCGAAATGATAGCTACATCAGGCCAAGGCAACAAGTATGTGGAGATATAGCAATGCAGCCGTCTGCTCAAATGGTTCAGGATCCAGATGAAATAATAAATGCATTTTATAATACCTACTACTACTGATGCTATTTTCCAATTTTATTTTTTATTCATATCTCACCATAACAAGCAAATGATTTAACAGGATCCAGTTCAAGTGCAGATCAATTGCGGAGAAATAGAAAGGTACAATAATCTTGGAGAATCGAGAAAACAAGAATTATTGGATAAAATGGGAGGCTATACATGGGACAGGAGAAATATTGGACATCAGTCCATTCAGCATACGCCAAGCAGCAATGCCCAGCCCACAGGTTGCTTCATTCATTTTTCTTCCACTCCATAGTTTCATATATGTAAATTTCTGATGTTAATTATATTATTTTAACCTATATAATAGCTTCAATACAGAAGATGGGACACCAGTTCTTCGCACGTTACATGGAAACATCGATCGGGTAGATGAATATGACAGTACCTTGTTCCAGCCGGCAAACAACGAGAGATACAAGAATCTGATGACAAAGGAGGTGGGTTGCTTTTTAATGACACGAACATGACTGTAAATGAGTTAGTTTTTAACATACCACGTGCTGCCCATGCAACAGATCCCTTGGAAGACATGGAACATCAGAGCGATGACGAGGAAGCAAGGCAATTCCACAGTGAGTTAGGCCAAATGTAACTTAGGCTACAGTATAATTGTGTAAAGATTAAACTACTCAAAAAAAATTGGTTGATTTTACGAACATTTCCTAGATAAAACCGTTGCGTTAGCACGGGTATTATACTAATGGGGACCGGTGTGCGGCTGCTAGTTTGGGGTTTCTAGGGTTTCAATGAATATATGGGCCTGGCCCAAATTTCGCGCGCCAAGTGTGTAAGCTAAGCGGGAAGCTGCGCGGGCTTTCTAAAAAGAAAAAAAACTGAGCGGGCAGGCAAGCGAGGGTGGGGATCATTAATGTTTCACGTCAGACAGTCGGCGGCGTAGCTTGTTTTAGCCTAAATGGAGATTTAGTTGGACCCTAAATTTCAGAACCTACAGATAGTAGCTCACTAAATGGAGATTTTGTGTCGGATGGTCTCTAAAATATGTTTAGCGTCAGACCATCTAATAGTAAAAAATACATTTAGCATCAACTGCATGACACTATAAAAGTGTGTTGTGGTGTAGTGAAAAGCATCTTTTTCATGGTTCATGCGCTTGCAGCTGGCGGTTAACTTGCAGTCAGCTTTCTTCTCTCTTTAATTCTCTCACCTCCACATAGGATTTTGATGACATGGATGGTCAGCCTGCTGAGTATGACCTATTGTACTTGCTTTGAGGCAAAGAGGCAAAGTCATCGGTCTCATGGGACCCCGACGCATGAATGTAGCTTCAACGGCCAGTCAGTCGCCTACGCGAGGTCAGGAGGCAGTCGTGTTAATCGTCGTGGTCGGTGGCGGCGAGGAGAGGGCCGCCGGCATCGGTGAGGGACAAGAAACATGCTGGGGGCGAATGTTCGGGTCGGATGATTGCAGCGGGTTCAGACAGACATTTGCTTGCTCATCACATGCTCACTCTGTCCACGTCCAGAACCAGAGAGATGATATGACCCGTGCGTGTAGTTGTGTACCCAACTTCATATACACCTATAGAGTAGTCGATCTTCCGTAATACAACTACTGAAATCCGGCTCTTTGCGTAGTGTTTTTTGGCACTCGACCAAAAAACTCTTTACCGTGTGCCAAGAAAAAACACTCGGCAAAGAGGCTGCTTAACCGAGTGCCAAAAAAACACTCTGCAAAGACCTTCTTTGCCGAGTGATTCTTTACCGAGTGTTTTTTTGGCACTCGCAAAGAGGCTTTGCCGAGTGTTTTTTTTTAGCGCTCGACAAAGCAGCCTCTTTTCCAAGTGTTTGTTTCTGGCGTTCAACAAAGAAGGTCTTTGCCGAGTGTTAAAAAAACACTTAGCAAAGAAAATTTCAATTCAAATTTTGAAGCTCTAAACGAATTCAATTCAAAAAGTTTTTTAACTACAATGTTGTATAACTTCTCAAGATATACAACCTTTATTTTGGTCATTTCTTTATTTGACAAAGTGAAAATAAATTTGTTCATAAATTTGACATGTCTCTTTTATAGTTTATGAAACTACTAGAGAGATATATAAGATTTTTGAACAATGTTAGAACCATCACGCCGGATGAATAAATGAACAAACACTCAAAATAAAGTTTGTAGACCCTAAGAACTTACTAAATATTGTAATTGAAAAGTTTTTCATTTGACTTCATCTTGACAACTTTTTGATTTGACTTCATCTTGTCATGCAAAACTATGATCGAAATTCAAAAATTTACAATTGAAATTTCATAAATGACCTCGGATGAAAAGACTTCCTATACGAAGTTTGTAGATCTCAAAGCTTTATGAAACTTTATAGTTGACAACTTTTTTATTTTACATCATCTTGTCATGCAAAACTATGATCGAAATTCAAAAATTTAAAATTTAAAATTCGTAAACGACATCGGATGAAAAAATAGATATTGAAAATTAATGAAACTTTGTAGTTGCTAACTTTCTTATTTGAAATCGTTTAGGACCTCAAATAAGCAACTTATTCTCGGTTGAGTACAATATGTGGGAAACCAAAACTATCTATAGACAAATGTGATGGTGTAGTGCACTTTGGTCAAGAGAGATATGGCAAGAGATAGGGATCACGAGTTCGAAATCTTTGTCGATGCAAAATCTTGGAAAAAAAAACCGGGTTAGGGGCTTGTATGCGCAAGCTAGTGGGTCCCTTCCCCAATATTTTTAAAAAATCCTATTATTTTGGTTTCTTTATTTTTAACTTTGCCGAGTGCTTTTGTGACACTCAACAAAACAGGCTTTGCCAACGGATTTTTTGCCAGAGGCTCTTTGCAAAGTGCAAAAGGGGGGCTTTGCCAAGTGTCTAGGCACTCTGCAAATCTAGTAGTGTACTGAGCTACATACATATTATTGAAGTTACTTGTGTCTTGTATCTGTATGAGCACCTACATAGTATTCAGACCATGCCGTGTCTGCATGGGACATGCTACATGAGTGTGTGCCGTATGTGTGTATGTGCGTTCTGGGCAGCTACCCGGCACTATCACTTGGCCTTGGGGGCGGGGGCAGGGGGGGGCATAATTAGGCCTTGTTTAGATTGTAAATTAGAAAGCTGAAAAGTATTGTAGCACTTTCGTTTGTATTTGATAATTATTATTCAATAATGAAATAAATAGACTTAAAAGATTTGTCTCGTCATTTACAATTAAACTGTACAATTAGTTATTTTTTCACCTAGATTTAGTGCTCTATGCATACGTCCAAAAATTAATGTGATGGAGAAAGTGAAAAAACTTAAAATTTTATGACAATCTAAACAAGGCCATACTTCCTTTTCTTTTTGAGATTTTGGAGCATATATACTACGTACCTCATTGGCGGATCCACACCCCCCCCACCCTAAGCCTCAAATTCCCATAGGATCAATGTAGCAATTAGCTCTAAATTACCCTTAAATCTTCATTGTTAATCACGATCTCCATTACTTAGCCTCCCATCTCATCCTGGATCCGCCACTGCCTAGCTTATATTACCTGGGCAGCGGCTATCTATACCAGCTGTATGTTTTAGTTACCAGGTGGATGTAATGTACTCTCGCTCGTATCATACGATCCACCTCTTTATTTATTTGCCTATTTCCTCGCTTCTAGCTGCTTCCTTTAATTCAGGCACGAGAGGCGGACAAGGCCACGCATGCTCCGGCCGGCCAAAACGAATTTTCTTAACAGAAACACTAGGCCAAAACGAGAGGCTGCAGTAGATGATGTACATGATTTAGTACTATGAAATTTAGGTGGATTCACCAATATTTTGTACATGTCCATGGAAAATAGTTTTGTCCTGAACCAGAAATTAATTATTGATATTTATATTTTACTTGAAGTTATGTCGATCCATAGTATTAGTGTAATACTTCCTGCTCCAGTCTCAATCCTGTATTATTTTTTACTTGTATTTAGTCATAAATGATAACATGTCAATAGGATAGAGTTGAATCAAAATAAGAATCAAACTGTGAGATTATATCCAGGCCTAGCGACCTCTGTCCCCTGCACCACCAGATGAAAACTACATTTGGTATAATTGCATTAGCAGCAAGTACAATTTGCACTATGTGAAATCTGCAATTCCCATTTATGCGATTTGTAATTATTAGCAATTGGAATATAGTAAATGCATAATATATAAGGGTTAGTGGCATGAGGTTGCAGAATTACTTCTAGAAATTAGCCCAGAAAATTGCATTTGCATGTTGTGTGATCTCATGCTCTTTGTTTGTATTTGTGTGTGTGTGTGTGTGTGTGTGTGTGATTACACAATGTACTGGATGCAACTCTCATCTCACCTAATGTATGCTGGATCCTCTCCTTGTTCACAGTGAGAGTGAGGAACCAGGGTCTGCCCTATTGCTAGATGAAGCACAAGTGTTGATGACCACAACTTCCTTGGATCTAAAACATACAAGCATTCAAATGATGGGTGTGCTAGCTGTTGAGGTTAGTGCTTCCTCTTCGATCTTTTGGGTTTTGCCCTTCTTGTGTTATGAGTTCATAGTTTGGGATTTGATTCCCATCCATGTTGTCAATTGTGTCCTGAAAACATAACAGATGCATAAGATATATGAATTTGGTTGCCTGGATTTATTAGGAACATATGCCATGGTTATTTTTCCCACTGCAAAAAATTGCACATTGCACTTATAGAATTTGCAATAAACGAAATCTATGATTTGAGTTATAAACATGTGCAATAGTCGTCGCTCGCAGATCTAAATTTTAGCAAGTCCCTTGTCTGATTAATATTGAGTATAAAACACATAGCCTTATTACTATTACACTTGTTTATGGTATTTTGGGGGAAAAATGTGTCAGCTTTTGTGCTAAAATGTTTTCTCTGATTCTTAGTGATGGGTTCCATTGCATCCTAATTCAAGTGTGCCTAGACTGGGTGTTTGTTAGAGGTAAGCACTTTGGACTGCCCTTTTAGTACTACTAGTACCTGATTTTAGTGCCACATGTTATTTGTGGAGATCTCCCTTTAGCATAACTAGAAGAAGCATGCACCACTTGTCTTTTTCACAGGCACATTAGCACGACATGTTTTCCTGTAGGTTCCCTAGTACTAATTTACTATTTTTCCTATAAATTCTTCCTCTAACAATCATTTAATATAGATACATCTAGAGGAGAATGTGCTAAAATGAAATCTAATCAGGTTTCTACTCTGTGTTTGTTGATTTGCAAAACTAATGAGGTACATTCTTTTCAGTAGATTGTTTGAGATCAAGAAATTAGGGATCTAACACAAGGATGGGTCGGATATTAGGTGTACTAACCTTGGATGATGTTGAGGTGAGTCCTACCACCTTGGATTTTGTGATGCCCCTTCCTTTTCCTCTCCTTTGATCTTGGGTATTTTCCTCCCCCTGCTCTGATCTAGGGAATGCCCCCTTTTGCCCTGCTCTCGTGAGGAGAGCAGAGTTGCTCCTTAGGAAAAGAGTGATTGATCTGTTTAGTTTGCTTCTTGGTCAAGTAGGTCTTTATATGATAGGCATTTGTTTTGTTGAGCTGATGGATCTGAGAGTTATTAACAGTAGTATTTTTTGGTTGGTTTTTGGGCTACAACAGGGTACAAGTATAACAAGGACAGACTCATTGTGTTTTTGGGCTGCATCAGGGTACCAGTACAACTAGGACAGACCCGTTGTGTTTTTGGGCCTTTGTTTGATACAGAAAAAAAGACAGATGTACAACTAGGACATGCCTATTGTGTTTTTGGGCCTTTGTTTGATACAGAAAAAGACAGATTAAAAGTACAAGTACAAGTAGATCCATGTGTTAGTTTCTTGTAAAACACATGGATTGTCTCCAACTTGGAATCTGTGTGTTATGTTGTCTAAAAACACGGTTTTTGCTTTGTTTGTTGGGACATGTTGGTTTCCTAGGCTGGTGAAAATCGTGTGCTTGTTTAGCCAAAAACACACGGTTCTTGGGCTTAGTCAAAGTCGTGTGTTTTTTTTGCCACAAAACACACATGTGTTGATTGGCCTAAAAACACATATGTATTCAGTAGACAGGTCCTTTCTTAAGGGCTCGTGGAAAGCACACCTTTGGATTATTGTTCTTGGATTAATTTGGTAGGCTATCAATACGAAGGGAGAACATAATTTAGGGTTTAGGAAAGTTGTAGGGCAATTGAAGAGGTAAAAAGGATAATGTAGATGTGATTTTTGATCGATTGGATGCCCTTGGTCGGCCACGGCCCTTAGTGCAAATTCAAATACATTAAGAGATGCACTCAGACGAATATAGGCTCAGATTCGATTCAAAAAATGAAAACCAGATTGGTACAGATTTATGATTAGCCTTACACTCACTTTCCAAGTCTAAATTGAGCAATCTATATATTATGCATTTTGATGGCTTGACATGAGCTACGCAGAGAAATTCAATTTGTATTTTTAGAGCTGCTCTATTTTTTCCTAACATGGTAATTTTGATTGTAAACAATATTTGCACAAGCAAATAGAAATTTATTTTGACATTATACAAGTCCATGATATAATATAAGTAAGCAGCTAGTAGGGTATATCCAGTATATACCCTACTAAGAAGAATCAGATCATTTTTTAGGCGGGGGGTCATTTTATCATTGCTGGGTTGGAGTGCTAGCAACAGTCTCAGTCCCAAAGGTGCAGCCGCCTGCGCACCAACATTCTGAATTGGAACAGAACCCACGAGAGTTGAAGCTTTCATATATGCATGCACTATTGCAGGAGTCGTCAATGCATGGACCTTCATAATAGGGGCTCAAGTGTGCGCCGTTGCAGGAAATTTTCCCAACAGACGCCGACTCTGCATGATTCATTTATGCAACAAAAGTTGAAAGCACATCAAACAAATTTTAGAAGAAGAGTGGATCAAATGACAGTGCCGCTTGCAACATGTAGTTCATACATGTGTACGCTTAATTACATACCACTCGCTGCCATGATGACGGCGGGTAGTAGGAGGACGGCGACTAGGAGGATGACAGAGAGATTCATTTGGGAACGTGCCATTGCTTTCTTATCTGGTGAAAGTTAGTACGTTATAGAAGACTCAGCAAGAGAAGATCTGTTGCGATCGAGTTTGGATAATGCTGGGAGAAAGTTTGGGCAGCAGGAGATAGGTCACGTACTGTTAATGCCGATGCGTGCTCTCTAGGCTGCATGCAACACAAGTTATCCTGATGATTCAAGAAATGGTAGGTGAATAAATAGAGTACCACTACGGAGTAGATACTATAAGTCTGCCGTAGGCCAAATGCATGCGGACAGGCAGGATGGGTTGGATGCATGAGCGGCGCCCGGCCTCGACGTGTACTCGGTCGCAGCGCGCGCGGGTTTGCCAATTGGCATGAGCAGTGCCGTCAGGCTAGACGGTATATGCATAATCATCGTATCGTCAGGCGGATTGTCTTAATGTCTTGTCTGTTTGTAACGATCGATAACAGCAGCCACTGGTTGTCGCTTGCGTGTAGCTAGGTGGGCCAACGGGGAAGAGATCGCCGCGGACAAGGGCTCCTAGTCGTCTTTGATGCCGCCACCCGCGATTAAGGAAGATGATTTCAACGGGTTTTGCGGTCTGGAACCGGCAGCTCCCTTTCATTCAGAACCCAGCATCCAATGCGGCCATGGCCATGCATGCTCCTGCCCAAACTATTATTTTGTTACGGATGAATTAATGTGTTGGATCAAGGTCACATTCATTATGATTGTGTAATAAGGCTTCATCCAGCTTCCCTATGCTCTTCTTCACTCGGTTGTTAGTAATCTCCGTTTCGCAAATAAAAAAATGAGCTTTTGTAGGACCTTATTAGGGGCCGATTTTAATTTGTTATGTATGAGATCGCCACCTTAGCTGTTTTCTGACGACCTTGTTAATGATTTCCCAAATTTAGGATGCCCGACAGTAACAGTGCCACTTCAAGATCAAGTGCTTGGTACATTGGCGCTGTGCTTCGTTTGTGTCCTCAAGTGCATGGTACCTTGAGTGCCTTCAGACGCCGTCCAGACAAAGGTAGAATATTACCCCCTTCAATCCGGCCCGGGCTCCTCCAAGGAACACCGCTCCACGTGGCCAGAAAAAATTGGCACCGTTAGATTCCACCGCATGCGGTCCAGCAGGTGGCACCGTCCTGTTGATGTGCTGCATGAATCACCTCGGGTTGGCTTCTTCTTACCAGCTCCTTCTCAGGACGTCTAGATTCTTTGTTGGATTTTTGTGGATTCTTACTCAGCTTCTTGGATTCTACTTCTACTAGATTAAAAAAAAAAGGTCCATGCTTATCTCCACGGTGAAAATATCTCCCCCCACCTGCTCCACTCGGAAAAAAAAAATCCCCGTCCTTTCTCCTTCTCCTCGGCCCGATGCGATGCGGCGCGCGCGGGGCGGGAGGGCGGCGCGGCCGGGTGTGGCGGCGGCGGCGGGCAGCGCCGCGCGGTCGACCCGCCGACGCGGCCGCGGCACGGCCCGGGCAGCGCCCCTTCCCTTCCTCTCTCCCGCACGGGCGGCGATCTAGGGTTCCGCGACGGCGGTGCGGTGAGCTCGGCGTGGCGGCGGCGGCCCGGGGCAGCGCCCCTTCCCTTCCTCTCTCTCGGGCGGGCTGCGATCTAGGGCTCCGCGACGGCGGTGCTGCGAGCTCCCTCTGCTTCTTCTCCGCATCGGCACGCCGAGTGGCACCAGTGACGGCCACTGCTCCGAGGAAAACCTAGCTGCCGGGCCATGGACGCGGGGTGGCGGCTTGGTCATGGTGCCCGCCTCCTTCCTCAGCGGCGCAGCGATGCGGGTGCGGCCAACCCCCTTTCGCAGCGGTGAGCTCCTTCGCTGCAGCCCTGTCTGCTCCATTTGATTGTTGCTGTATCCCAGGTGAGGCAAGATCATTCCTCTTCCCTGTTCTATTTCCCTCTTCTGATCCGTGGTAGAGATTGAAGGATTCAGCAGGAAAAGCTAGCCGCTTTCCATTAGTCTCTATCCCGTGTTTCCATTTATTGTATGCCGATGAGCATATGAATAGATCCGTCCGTTTCGTTTCAACGCGAACACATATCGGTGGCACTGTTAGTGCATTTATTTTGCTTGTGCATAAAGTTCAAGGTTTTCGTTGTACCATAGAAATCTAACCATGTCTCGATGCGTTGTCTTTGGTGTTGTAAGCTTTTTAGTATCTACAAACATGTGCCTATGGTCTTGCTTTATTTACAAACCGAGCATATGCCACCGCCGATGATGTAACTTTCCGTGCGGTGCTTTCGATAAATCTCACCACATTTTCATAGCATTGCTACTTTGCATTTTTGTTGACCATATGTCAAGGCCAATGATGTTGGAAACAAATAGTCTTTTCGAAATATAGCTTTGCCATGTGCCAAACATATGCTATTTCGTCCTCCCATCCTGGGAATTTCCTCCGGCGCCCGCCTAGGCCACATTGCTCCGAATTCCCCCCTCCATCCCTGGCCGGACTCCCGCAGAGAACACCGCTGCACGTGGCCACAAAAAATAGCGCCGTTTGATGCCACAAAGATGCGGTCCGGCGCCAGTGGCGCCGTCTGTTGGGTGGCCCATGAATCGCCTCGTCTTTACCGCATCCCTCATGGTGTCTAGATTCTTTGTTGGATTCTTAAGACCACCGGCAGATTCTTACTTTTCGCTTCTTGGATTCTACTTCTACTGCTTCCTTTCCTCTCGCGAAAAAACACTCCCTCACTCTTCCTCCTAACACGTACGGCCGGGGGTGGGCACTGGTGTTTTATGATGTTTCAATTCTGATTTTCCTGAACTGAGGCTTCTGGCATATGGAGTGATACAAACTAATGCATGTATATGGTCCGTTTTGTATTGCCAGCTGAAGCAATTTGGCATATGCAATGATGACCTGCTATCATTGCACAATTCACACATCCGGAGCTAAAGTTGTCTTTGTGTCCGACCGTGGTGGCATAAGCCTTCCTTAGTGGCATATTTGTTGGTGTTGTTTATCTTATTGCTTGGCTTTAATCCTGGTTTCCATGGAAAATGGGATCTCGGTCCCACGATTTCATTATGCATTGATTCCTACTTCATTGTTCTACAAACATTCCTTTTTGGGTCACTCTTTGAGCTTAGCGAGAGAACTTATCACCATCTTCCTTCGTCATAAGCATCGCAGTTTGCTATGGGCAAGAGACCTTAGCAAACAACTTATCAAGCATCTTCCTTTTGTCATAAACATTGCTGTTTTTAGACTCGACAATGCCACCGATTAGCGGCCTAGAGAACTACACTGCATGCCGGTAAATATCTATGCTAATTTACCAATGCAAAGTGCATGCCTTTTTATTGTGTCAAATTTACTCCTAAATAAAAGGCCATATATTCTATGCATGCAGGAACTACATAACACCAAGCTCTCGGTGCCTATGCCACACACGCGTCAATAGTGGTTGCTTGTAAAGTGAACCACCGATTGTAGCTCCAGGTAACATCTGTGCCTCACCTATTCTTTTTAGCTTCGATGGTGGCAATACTATGGGAACGGGCCGAGAGATGTCTCATGTAGCCAAAACTAACTTGCGGCATTTTTTGAAAAAATATCCAGCACTTCGTTGTACCATAGTTTCCTTTTTACTTGAATATGCATGTTTACAAGCATGGGTTCTGTTTTTGGGGTTTATCACCTTCTCGGTGTAGCAATTAATGATCCCGTGCTTAGATGACCACATTCTTCTTGTTGTAATGCCCGCCCGCAACTTCTGTCCTATTTAGTATTTTTCGATTACACGGCATTCGAAGATATATTCAACTAAACAATCGATCTTATGCGAGACACATTATTGTTATGGATTAGGGTCCTTCAGTTTGTTCCCAATGATTTACGTATTTCATTTGCTCTTCTATCATTTGTTAACTCAACCAAACAATTCGCTAAAATTGTGCAAGTTGTCTCTTCTCAGAATCTACATAAACCATGTACAAGACCACTGAGTGAAGAGTATATTTGTGACCTCGTTTTTGCAACTTATTAATTTTCCTACATATTTGTAGAATGTGGATTATGGTGATACATCCCGCTAACAGCTAACCCCACTGTACAATCATTGCTGCTAAATAGATCTCGCATTATCATTGTTTATGAATAACCTCAACTATTCATTTTACCCTTGCAGGTCTTGGTTCCTATCGCCAACAAATGATAGGATTTTGGTTTGCTTTGTTTTTACTCCTAATTTTGAAGCCCTACGTACAGAGGTACCAGCTTTCAATTTTTCCATTGCCAATTATCATTCCCTCCACTGACCAAGCTTTGGTGCTATCATGAACTAGAGCCACCGATGCGTAAATCTCTATGCTTGGTATAGTTTGTTTTAGATTTAATATACACGACTTCTCTATAAAGAAAAATAAAATAAGGCTTCTGTACCTGTGCAGCAATTACTGTAAAATTGCATTCCTCTTCTCTTCTTTTTATCATTTCTCCATAGGTAATAACCTACAAGTAGCTATTCTTCTACAAAATTTTATTGTGAACCGTCATCTACATTTTTACCCTGCATTTGATTGGTCCTTGTTGGGAGCTCAGAAAATAATTAGTCATTTTCTTTGGTACAATTTATAGTTAAACTGAAACAATATAGAAACTACAAGCAACGAAGGCTTAGTCTTGTTCTATATATGACATATCCCTTCTATAGCTTATTTTCATGCCAATATTCCATCCTCCCTACATCAGTTTGCTTGTGTCAGATTGTTTAGTCAATATGTTAGAGCATGGTTCCCAAAGATCTGCTCTACATTGTCTACCTATTTTGGGCGTCTATTTTGCAACCTAAAGTAATTGCTAAGGTTATGTCATTACAATTTTGTCATCCCTTAACTTTTATCTCTGAATGTTGATATGATTGTTGCGTCAATGCTAACATAGGCATGGTTCCAATTTTTTTGCAGAAAGTCGTTATGTGAGAGCTCCAATTTTGTGCAGAAAGTCAAAAGAGGTTACGTGTAAGCTGCAAGCATCTAACTACCGGCACAGAATTTCAACCTCATGTTCTCTATTGCTACAAGCTGCACTTTGTCACAATATCAATTCACAAAAATATAAGGTCCTCTCATATATCTTTGCAGGTCCTTGGTTTCTATTTTATAGGCTAATATAATTCCTTGATTCTCGTAGTGCCGATTGCCGGTGTCTCCATAACTACATTTTTATCTACTTCAAATTAACGAATATTGATATGATTGTTTCACCAATGCTAGAATAAGACTGGTTCCAATTATTTGCAGAAACTCAAAAGAAGCTATGTGAATGTTGGAAGGACCAAGTTGCTGAGACAAAATTTTCATCTCATAGGTAATGCCTTTCATGGTCATAACTTAAAAATGTAGCTGAGGTTGTTAATTTCTTGTAATGAATACTACAAACTGTAGCTGTACATGTTTGTTATGCTTGACCATGAACTAATTTCAAGGTCGCAGGCCTAAATCTTGGGAACTTATTTGGCTCAAACCAGATGGTAACTTGGAATGTTCGGATGCGAGTTGTCGATAACCTTAAATTCCCATGATTTTCTATGGATATAGTATCATGGTTGTTATACGCACTTCAACTTCTTTTATCAAGGCGGTGAATGTTAGGAATTATAGTGAATGCTACAAACTCTTAGCTGTACTTTGTACATGCTTGTGTGATTATGAGTTGGTTCTAAGAGTTCTATTTTTTGGTCAGTTTACGATTTCTTTTTGTTAAATTATCTTGATTCTCTAACGTACTTTACCCTTCTCTGATTAGTTTTAACTAATATTCATATTTGTACCTCAGAATGCAGGTCCTTTGTGCTCATGGACAGCATGCATTGCATAATACAGCATGTTGGGAGCCTAGCAAGGTGTGCATGTTCTGCCCGATGTGCTAACACCCATTGTGGAGTATCTAGATTTATTATGGGTCTGCAATTCTTTACCCCACTACAGTGATTTTGTTATAACCTCGCTTACATGACTTGTCGACTCTCTGTTCTTTGGACCCGAATGGTCAGTGCATTAATTAATGATGGTGCTTGTTTGAATTTTTTGACTGTCGCATATTCCATAAAATTCAACAAAGCATCATTCATCTAAGAAATTGCTGAGCAGCTTGTGGATAATAACACAGTAATGTCACATCAATGCTTAGAAATTGAGATAACCATCTATTGAATAATTAAGCATCTTGTCCCATCTAGGGTGCCGAGGGATTCCTTATGGATGTAAGATTATTTATATTTTCTGTTTTGTCTAACTTTGCAATCTGAAAACTGAAGTTGATATAGTTTCTTTTCTGTTTTTTATGTTGTTTGGTACTTCACTCGGGTCTAAATTGAAAGCAGCAAAAATGTTTCCCGCCGCTTTTTAAGTACCATTATGACATTTTCGAGAGACGATGCGATGGACATCAAATTTGGAAGTGATATCCGAATAGCCGATGAACTTTTTTTTTTTTTGAAGGACGGAGGGGTTTGCACCCCAGAATAGCCGATGAACTTTTCGCAAGTTAGCTTCCAGTGACAAGAGCTAACCGTCTGCGCTTTGTCTTGCCTCTTATTGTTGATGATGTAATATTATTAGAAATAGGGTGCAAAAATGAGAAGTATCGGTTTTGTTGCTCGATTTTCCTTGGTAACTTATAAATTAAACTACCCGTTTCGATGAATTTTCAACAACCTCGGTACTTTTCGAATAGTGAATTTGACATATACAGCATTACCAAAGCAACACTCTCGAATTTACGGAACTATGATTCCTTCCCAAAGAACGGTTACCTACCCAATGCCCTTATCTAATTTTCCACATGTGTCGGTTTTATTTTTTGTGGTGAATTTAGGAGTTTTTTTTTTTTTTACTTGTTTCGAAAGGTATTGAGAACCGCCAATTGCCAGCCGCTTAGTTTGGTTTCTCGTTCACTGGAATGCAGCCCAAGAGCTGCATCTTCCTTTAGTATTTCAGAATAGGTACAACCAGCTAGTTGTAGCTGGGCAAATTTGTACCTCACAGCCTCTGTAACAAATTTGTACGGTTCTGGAATTCTGGATACATGTAATGTTGTTTCAATTTGCTTCTTTCAGTTCCTAATTCCTATATGACTCTAGAGAAACGAACTTAATAGTCATGGTTCTAACTATCTTTTTTACCTTGCATCTTGACATCCAATGTAGGTACAAATCTATTGTAGAATGCTTATGTGTGTTTTCCTGTTTGAAAACCGAAAGCTGAATGCCGATAAGATACTTTTATCCCTTATAATTACGCTGGTTTAAAAAGCATTTCCCTTTATTAAGATTGATAAGAGTACACATGTAAATAGGGCTATCTCACTTTTGTTCAGCTTATTAGTTACAACTGTTCTAGATTTCTTCCTAATAATAATTGACAATTTGTTTAACCATTTCGGATGCAGTTACCTTCCTTTCTAATTACGACATTTACCTCGATGCTATTACCTCTCCTCCGCACATCACAACTACCCAAATCTGACAGTAATCAACGAGATGGACCATACTATATGAAGAATGAAGAAGATATCGAAGTCCGAACATCGATGAATTTTTCCTTAATTTTTCCATATTGTACTTGAAGACAAAGCAGCAACATAAATCTGTGATATAAAATGTAATATACATGGTCCTTTTTTTTGTCTTCAAAATATTTTGCTGTGCCCACCTACGTTGGCGAGAACTCTGATCAACCCCCAATACACCTCCCCAGTGGGCGCGCGAGGGCGCGCCGGACCACTAGTATAACTTAATTAGGGTCTGGGAAAGTAAAGCAAATGAAAAGGTAAAGAGGCAATGCAGATTTGATTTTGATCCATATGTATATCATCAACCGGACATGGGCCTTAGTAGTTTTTGGGTAGGAAGGTCTTTGCCTCGTAAAGAATTAAAATACTCTGTCCGTCCCTAAAAGACGTCATTTGTGGGAAGCATGCCACAAGTTTGACTCAATTTATTGAAAATACGTGCAACATTTAAATATTCAAATAAATTTATAAAAAACTAGATTCAAAAATCTTTCTAATGATACTAATTATATGCCATAGATACTTATATTTTTTAATATATAATTAGTCAAAGTTGTTTCTCGGGAAACGTAGCGACGTCTTTTAGGGACGGAGGGAGTACATCAAAAGATGTGCTGAGAATAAGCTCACATTCGATTCGGGAAAAAAAAACCAGAATGTCAGGTTTTCCCATTAGTATAGATTACATAGTTAACTATCTCCCTTATTTTTTTAAGGCAAAAACTGTGGAGGAGTTCCCCACAGCACAACTATCTCCCTTACTCAAGTCTAAATTGAGTGATCTAAATATCCATTTTGATGGCTCGACATTAGCTATGCAACAGAGAAATTCAATTTGCATTTGGAGAGGTCCTCTGTTTTTTCATGACATGCATGACAATTTGATCTTCAACAATATTTGCACAAGAAAATACAAATTTATTTTGACCCACAAGTCAATGACACATCATAATTAAGTAGCCGGTAGGTACACCAAGTATACGGTGTTATATATATTAATTATCATTACTATATAGACGAGGGCCAACAAGGATCGGTATACAATTGCTTGATCGGAGCACTAGCATTAGGCTTAGTCGATCTTAGAGGTGCATCTGTTGTGGCACCAAACTGGAAAAAGGTACAGTAGCCGGCATCATTGTCGTTGCTTTCTTCTATGCATAGTCTATAGCAGTTGTCGTCGTCTCTGAACCAAATGCATGTCCCTCCAAAACTGCCGCTCAAGTGCAAGCCGCAGTAATCTTTCCCAATAGATACCGGCTCTGCATATGGTTCATATCCAGACATGGACATTTATGGAGTGAACGTCGAAGGCATATGAATTAACTTTTACTAATGGCTTAATCAAATGGCATCATCGTTTGCAACATGTAGTTCGTGCATGTGCTAAAGTACATACCACGAGCTGCCATGACATTGGGTAGTAGGAGGACGACGACTAGGAGGACAACAAAGAAATTCATTTGTAAAGACTTATATGATGGAAGTTATTAGTACGTTGAAGAAGAATGAGCAATGATATTTGCTGCGATCAGGTTTGGAGAAGTCTGGCAATAGCTTCAGTAAAAGGGGGCGACTACTACAGATTCTTATATCACAGCCGGTTCGTAACTCTCATCACCGCCGGAATCTGAACCGGCGGTGAATAAGTGGCAGTGATGTGAAGGGTACATCACCGCCGATTCTTACGCACCGGCTGTGATGATGAATCAACACTGCCGGCTCATATCCCACACCGGCAGTGTTGTTGATATCAACACTACCGGATCCTATCTCACACCGGCAGTGTTGTTGATATATATCAACACTACCGGATCCTATCTCACACCGGCAGTATTTGGTATTTAGAAAAACAAGAAAAAAAGAATATCTCACACTGACGGCTCCTATCTCACAAATCAACTCAATCACAAACTGATTCTTACATCACAGACAAAAGGAGAATGGCTCAACACATCACACATCTAACTCATCCACAAATCTGATTCATATCCAACATATATACACGGAGGAGAGCAACCAGAGATTGATGCAAAAAAATTCTTTGTATTCTTACTTTATTTCCTCCTAATCTCAGAGAAAAACAAGAAATCTTGTTGCTTCAACCCAGAAGACCAGGGCTATGGGTGCTGCTGGCCGTCCCAAGCGCTGCCTGCCCGTGGCACGCAGGTCCACGGCGACGGCGGCGTGTTCGGCTCAAACAGGAGGCCAGGGCTATGCTCGTCCGGATCCCGCATCCTGCCTGCCTGCTACATCGGCAAATGAAGGAAAGACAACGCGATTATTACGGTGGAAACAAAAGCATGGACTATCTATACTAAGTGAAATGTATTCATGAGGCAAGTATCTGTCTACAGAGAAACAAACAAACTCTACTGAGCTTGAAGCAAATTTTGCTACAAAATCTACATTACATTATCTGTCAATGTAGTAAGCAACAATTACTATGTGTTTATACTAATTCTTTATATGACAACAGTATAATTACTTATCAACAAGGAGATTCTAATCCAGTGGATACCACTGGATTAACCTTCAATGGTTCAAATCAAGAAAAGTACATTGCACAATATGCAAAGATGCTTCCATAATTTTAGCATTGAAAATGGCTGAACCAGTAAAACTTGAGAACTACAGAAAAGATACCAAAATATAATGTACTAACAAATATCTTGAATATACTGAAGAACAATATGCACACTCTACAGATAAAGCAGAACTGAAATTGCAAATATCCTGAATAGATTCATGAATGTTGAATTTATTATGTCATGTTAAATGAATGGGCAACTCAGAAGTGAGGAAGAGAGGCAACATGGGTTTGGTAATTGGTAGGCCTGCAAATAAGATCCTCTATCCAAGCATTTGATAGAAATGCAAGTTGCCAGTAAAGCCTTCAAGTATACTTAAGCACATTTATATTGCTGGCTGTGGTGATATATATGAGACATTTATATATGACGGTGATTCAAGGACCAACCAGACAATGAATCAGCAGATCAGTACATGGACCAAGCAATCATTATTTCCTTACAGTTCTGCGCTCGTCCGGCGGTGCTACGGCCCGATCTGCAGAACGGCAGTGCTACGGCCCAATCTGCACAAACAAAATCATCAAACTAAATCAACACAAAGAAAGGGAGAGAGTGGAGATGCCACCGGAGAGGAAGAGAACATTGGGAAGCCCGCGCGCCGGGAAGCGCTCGCGTCGGGAAGCCGCTGCACCTGGGCGCCGCCGCCACTACCTGACCGCGCCCGCTCCAGTCGCCGGTAGACCGTGCCGCAGAGGACTCGTGCCCGCGCCGAGGTGGATCCGCGCGCCGAGGTGCATGCGTGGGAGGAACGGGCGGTGCGAAGGAGATGCATGCCGATGTTCCTAGCATAGAATTAGACTCAAATTCAATTAGTATTTCCCAGGTTCCACAACATAAACTGACATGATGAGCTGTAACATTCAGGAGAAGATGGAGGAATGGACCATACTGTTACACATATTCCTGAACTTTCTGTTGGTTTGCTTAATTTAAAAGTTAAGATTAGATCAAAAGTCAATCAACTTAGGATCCCTAAAAGCATTTTTTATTCCATATTATCGATTAGAGCCTCACAAGCAATGCAACAGCATAAATAATGTGCTGATTACAAAATACTGAAGTTCAAACGGCATGTGAAGGAGAATGCCTAGCAGACAGTTTCTGGGTTTATTAAACAAATAGCATGAGCAACATATGGTTTCTGCTTCAATTCCTTATTCAGTGTATACTGACAAATACTACATGATGTTTGCTCTTCACTGTATACTAATAATACACTTATTTCAGTTTGATGCACATGCATGAGGAGCAGCAACTAATACATCAGTTTTTTTATTGTCTAAACACAGATGACATTTTATTTGAAACTTAAATACAGTACATCATTGAGGAGCAGCAAATTGATCCAGTGTCATAAGTTGTGCCATCGAGTAGTTTAGTTTCAAATGGGTGAGAGATCAAATCGACAGTCGACCATGAATGCTTCATAGATTATATATATGTGGTGGACAGCAATTGGCATATATTTTGGACAACTAAAGCCTAACGGAGCTATTTCATTCTATGCCTGAGAGTGAAATGGTAGCAACTGCAAGCAAAATATTTTGGAACCGAGATAAACAGAACAAAGAACAGAGCATAAGTTAGCTGACATACATACTTGAGAATCATATGTGCTGTAAATTTGAAATCTGTTGTATGGTTTTTTAAAGAGGTATAGCCGTACGTACACTAATAGATCTAGTAGATATTTCAGCTGTGCAAAAAAATTCAGAAGAATGTGGGCATGGTCTTCATAACTGTTAGAGAAAGTTGTGATCGAATGATCTCTCGGTGTTGTATTGATGAACAGATTTACATATATATACATGAGGTAGTTTCCTTTGTCAGAGAGACAAATGGAAAAGGTGCCTGTTGGTGCCCAAAGGGCCTAAACGGTTAGGCCTACTAATGACATAATTAGCACATGCTAATTATGGGATTTACACTAATTGATCAACTAATTAATTAATTCTAATTAATCTCAACACTCCCCCTTGATCAATTGATCTTGTGTAGGCACCATTTCTTGTTCATCTGTAAATGTCTTGAAGCTTTGGAAAACCCTGTGGGAAAAACCAAAGTAATACTAGTATACCAGGCAAAACTCCTTAAAACCCTGTGGGAAAAATAAGGAGAAACTCCATGATATACAATCACCAATGTTATTAGACCCTTTGAGTAAACCCAAAGACTTAGTCTAAAAACACCTTGACCATAGGGTCAATATGCCTCAAATATCATCTTCCAAAAAACCCCGGTGGGGAAAAACTAGATGATATAGCATACAATTTATGGTTGACATTGCCTCATCAAAAACTTTATGTGAGAAACCTTTAAAAGGAAAAAACCCACACAAAGAAAAGAGTACAATGCATCCTATGTCCTAATATTATCCGTCAAAAACCCCTGTGGGGAAAATGGATAATACGACATAATCTTGTGTTGATATTGCCTCATTAAAAACTTTTATATGAGAAACCCAATGGGAAAAACTCATACAAAGAAAAGAGTGCAATATGATATTTGCAACAAGTTATTAATCAAGGAGACTCTCCCCCTGATAACAAGTTATCAATCAGGGAGATTCCCCCCCTGATACTTGCAAACGTCAAACTAATTAATCAAATTCATATCAATGTACTCAACACATAAGAAATGTGGAGTATGGTAGACTTTGTGGATATCTTTACAAGATTATCACAAGACTTAGTTTGCAAATGTTCGTATGTCCATATAACCTATAGGACAGAACAATCTTAATGCAAAAATATTGCATTAAGTATAACTTGTTCTTATCTAGACAACACAAGATGCATTACCTTTTCAAGATAATGACTTTTGATTCAATGGAATCAATATCACACAATATCAATATGTGATATATCATTCTGACTAGCTATACACATTCATGTGAACCCTTATGAAAACAATATCAGAATGATTGTTATGTAAAGCTTATTTCAATGATCTGGAATTTGGGGATCTTATCAAATGACCAGAATCATAATATCCACGTAATCGGATCATGGGTTATACCAAAAACCACATGTGCTATTTTGAAATATCAAGAGATATTCATAACTTCAATCTACCAACAAATGGTAGAATAGCGCTGCTATTTGGATAGCAAACCATTGCAAAAGATATCCGGCCGGGAACTTTTGCAAGATATGTTAGCACATAAATAGCACCGAGATAATGAACAACTTGTGCCAATATCTCGTCTCAATCACAATGGTATAAAACAATCTTCCTCTATCGTGAGGTAGAACAACCACAGGATATACATTCATATCGAATTACTCAATATGATGTGGATATAGATAGCTTTAGTACAAATCCTGGGAGAAGATACTTGGATCTTAAACACAAAATAAAAATTTTAGTTTAGACCATATCTCCCATCTCAAACTCCGTATTTAGATTACAAAGTGTTCATTCCCAATGATGTCAAGATTATTGACAATCATATAATACTATGAAATCCAATCAGGGACTTCAAAATGAACACCACGTGTAATCAATCTTGTATCCCTATAATTGATCAAGGAATACTTACAAAGTCGATTGTACCAAATCTGACTTATCTGCTTAAAGCCACATATTGACTTAAGCAATACACGATATATGTTGCGATTTTATATCTAAAGATTGAGTATGCGAACTCCTTTCCGGAAGCTTCACAAATACTCCAAATCTAGTGATCATATAAATATATGCAATCACTACATCTATCAACTATCAACTGCAATGATAGATGCTTTTGTACTGCCAATCAAAAGGTAGTATCGGAAAATTATAATTTACTATGGAGAATAACTTGCATTGGGAATGAATGCTTGGGCTTTGCGTAAAAACCCCTTGTGCTACTAGTCTTGCTTTGTAACTCACCACCACATTGTTCTCGATCCAATCTTAGGATGAAAACATTTTGTACCCTGATAAGGTACAATGAGGTGTTGGCATCATAGCCCAAAATACCTCTTCTCCGGTGAGCAAGACTATCTCTCGTATGTACTACAATTACTCAACAAGTTCCAATCCAGTAAGAGTGACAAAGCACTCTGCCATGGTCTTAGTAACTGGATGACTTGGAATATTGTATACAATTTGTCTAGAGAAGTATTTGTCGACAAATGTAGACTTTCTATTATATAATTCTCCAGTCTATCAAAAACTCAAATAACCCTGAATGACTCATCGTGACTTCCTCAAACGAGAGTCAGGGCTTTCTGATATCCCAGCATCAGTTTGGGTGCACCTCTGATCTGGGTTTGTGGATAGCATCTATCCACAGGATAATAACAAATGTTTACCCAATAGTATTGCCAACCATATAGGTTGACCTGCATTTACTATCTTAGAAGGAAAGCCTTCTATTGCTAGCATGAATAATCCAGCTTTATGGCCATACTACTCCCCTTGTTATTTACAATAGGGAGTTGAGTGGTTTACTAATACCACTACTCTTTCTGGCACATACTTGCAACGGATTTGCATTTGACAGATTATTTGCAATAATTATGCAAATCAACAATTCTTTGAACTCAATGTTCAATTCATTTAGTACGTGATCCTGAGCTAAAAATGCTTTATGCATTCTAGTTTCTGGGCATTATATATGGTACTAATCTCCCCCTAATGCCTAGAAAAAGCTCAATGAAACCAGCATACAGGTTGTAAATATATCTCCATAAGAAATCTAGATACCTAACTATCGACGGAGATTGAAATCTCTCATTGATCCCCAGTTTCTGTGTCAACCCATCGATGTATGCTGTGGTGGTGAGATTGGTACGTATACAACGTAACCCAAATCTTACGCAAATAGGAAATCTTCCTGGATTCCCACGTACTAAATGCATATAGGGGATATGCAGTTAATCATAAATCAGGAGTGTGTAAATCTACCTGAATCGAACACGAAGTTGGCGATAGCAATTTACTAATAATGGTCTTCCTATGACGTTAATGTCATACTTATAGATTCCATTATCTTCTTTTAGATATCTAACTAAACTTGTATTATACCTTACAATCGTCATTGTAGGCACAAAAGTTTAGTAATGTTCAGGATAATGCTCATATGAAGAGGCATTATCTACCAAATGCATGGTTGAGTGTGGATACTTCTACACTCTAGATCATCTCGCGGATATATCTTTACAACCATGAAATGCCTGAACTGTCCATACAATCTTTGTATCGGACCAATACATATTCTTTTGAATATGCTATAGGAATCTAAGGTATTCAATCTGATTTTAAGATAAAAGGTTCTTAAAATCTGTTTCCCTATGGCACTTATTTTGACCTTATTAGGGGATAATCTAGACGAAAAGAATTGCCAATAATTTTTCACGTATCCTTCTACATGGCCAAGTTGATCATTCTAACTCTTTGAAGAAATCAACAATGTGAAAAATTCTTTTACGCAACAAGTTGTACGGGGAATGGTTGTATGCATAATACAACCAAAATGAGACCTATCTCATTACTTATGTGCCATATCCAATGTTGTCCTTTTGTGTTTCTATATGAAAACACATTTGGATATTTCAATATTTTGGTAAGATACAAGTGTAATTAGGACATAATTAAATATTCTCAGTTACTAACTTAATATCGATAAGAAGAATGATAGTGGCAAACTAGGCCAAACAATCATTGCATCACCTTGGTGATGACCAAAATTATTCCCTCTTCTTGTCATAAGAACCTGGAATATTTTGCTTTTTAAATTACAGAGTTTGTGGTACAAATGTCCACTAGGCACATATCATTCCACATTGGAATGATTCCCGTACAATCTATATGACAAAAAATCAATGAAATTCTCGTCTGATATATAGAAATCCATAAATATTGTTGAGTATCAAATTCATCAATATGATACCGACAATATTTATGCGTTGACAACAAGATTGTTACAAAATACTTCAATGGACAATATGAAATAATAGCAATGGACCAATGGATTATTCCAAATCTCGAACATATCGGTCGATTTATTCGCGATCATGTTGTCCATATATTTGATGTTCTCTAATGAGAAACAAAGGAGTGTTGTTATGTGATCCCGAAAGATCCAACAAAATCAACCTCCTTAGTAGCTTCAAATTAAGATTAAAAATACTTTAAATCTTATGTCTTAGCTACTATTTTATCCCTTAGTAACTTCTAATATGAATCAATCTCAAAATTATAAGTATGACATTGTTTAGCACAATGCTAAACACGACCACCTATATGACATTATTTTGTCATTGTGGGGTTCAACCTGTCATAAATTATTTGCACATTTGGCCTTTTGCTTCCTTTCTTGGAAGCAATTTGTATGAACAAATAATCATAGTCTTCTAGTTTTAAAAAACTAGAGACATGTCCTACTCATGGTTAGCTTGGAGCTATATGAGCCTATCTTTTGTTCATAATATTCCTGAAGAATATGCCATAAAATATGTGCAATCCCTTCCACAAGATTTTCTCGTAGATAATCAATATGGATTTAGTACCTAATAGTAGTAAGGCACAAGTTTCTCTGATCTATAATAATTGACCCTTAATTAAGGGCAGCAATTTTGTTATTAGGGGTGGGATAAAACTAATGTTAAAATCCATTGTCCATGTGGGATATTGATGTCATCGAGAGCGAGTTCAATCTAACTCCTCTGAAGTCAATATCAACAACATGTGACAAACCATTGATTTAATAAATTTACTCCTAAGGTAAATTTAAAATCACTATGGTGATGTTGTAATCTCAAATGCAATACCATAAACTGATTATTTAACTAATGGTAATTTTGAAAACAATATGGTAAATTTATAATGTGAAGTGCAATATTTATAGAGTTATATCTTATCATAGTGTTGGATTGTTGTAGGTAATCACAAAATTGTGTGAACCATACAACCAATTCAACAAAATTTTTGAGGAACACAAGATAGATAGTCTCTATGTGAAAGACAAAGAGTAGATCTTTATAGTAGGCAAATATATTGTTGCCTAAGCACGGTCTCAGGGCAAGGTAATTCACAAGTGAATTAAATGCAGCCTTTGCTTAGAACTCTACTATCTTGTGTAACATCAAAATAATATGATGAAGATACCAATCCAAAACCTTTATTTCGGGTAAAAACACAGCGTAGATAATCATCAAGTTTCAGAGAAACAAGATGTAGACCTCTCATTAACAGGTGATTTGATCACTGTTATGGCACGGTCTCTAGGCAGGATAATTCACAGGGAATTAAACGCAGCCAATGCCATAAACTCCATTACCTTGTGTATATAACCAAAATAAACAAGATATATATTGCAACTCAGATTCTATAGTAATTAAAATTCTCTAATACTATAGATGACATAGTTAAATTGCAACTAAGTCAACTAGCAAATTTAACTTGTATGTGGTGCTAAAAATGTGGTTTGGGGCACCCACATACCCAATTCTATCATAAAATTACAATTGCAACTAATATGTTGGTGCAAAATAGGGGGTTTGGGTGAACCAACATAAGCCAAAAACAAAATTAGCAAGTCACAATGTAATATGTATGTGGTGCGAAGGGTGATTTGATGCACCACATACTCCAAAAATATGATAGAAATACAAGACATTGTACAGTAATATAAACAAACCACACTTGCAGTATAGAGCAACAACAATCAAGATAAAATACTGATGTTCTTGCAGAAATTAACTAGCAATTATTATGCTAACAATACTAATTTATCGCTGAAATAGAAAATAATAAAAGAAGAAGAAAAAACAAACTAAACAGGCCAAGGCGGGGCGGCCCAGCCCGGCCCGGCCCAAATGACCGGCCCGGCCAGCCCCAGCGCGGCCCGGCCCGGGCGGGCGTGCGGCCCAGCCAGCGGCCAGGCTCGCGGCTCGGCCAGCGGCCCGGCCCAACCGGCCAACCCAGCCTAGTATAAAGCCGGCGGTTAGGGTTTCAATCCTAACCGCCCGACTCCAAACCGCTGCCGCCGTTTGGCCGCCGCCGCTGCTTGGCCACCGCCAGCGCCGCCGCCGTTGTGTCGCCTCGCCTCCCAGCCGCCATCTGCAGTCCTCGTCTCCTCCCCCTTTTCTCCCATGGCGAATCAGGCCCCACGCCCTTCTTTCCGGCCATGGAAGCCGGCCGGCAGAGCGCACCCCACTCGTCCCCGGCGAGCTCTGGCCCCAAGGGCCGTCGCAGCGTGCCGGGAGCAGCGGTGGCGCCCCCACCGGCTCCCCCGAAGGCGCTTCAGCGGCGGGAGGCCGCCTCCCCCTCAACCGAGGAAGAAGCGACGCCTGCTCCAGTGGCCCTGCGCGGTCCCTCAATGGGGCGAATTCCGTCCATGTCCAGCGAGCTTTGGCCGCATGGCCATCACTGCAAGCCGGGAATGGCGGATTCGCCACCGCCGGCCCTTCCCCAACCGCCGCGACTACCGTCGGGGTCGGTGTGGTGCATTTGCAGGAGCGATGACGCCGTAAATCTGACGCGAGGATGCCTTTCGCAATCGTGACGCATCAAGACCTCCAGCACGCACTTCCTCGAGTGCGAGGGCCGACGGAGTCAGGCCGCAGCCGCTGTCGCGGAGGCCGCTATCCACTGCGCCCAAAACCATCGTGGAGTCCACTCGTGACGCTGCAGTCGAGCGTTCAGGAGCGCGGGGACTTCCACCGATGGGAAGGCCATCAACCTCATCGGAGGAGGAGAACGCGGTGGCCGGGGATGAAGGAAAAAACAAATCCTTCAACTGCATAGCAGGTACGAACTTTACCAATGAAAAACTTACTACTCGATTTTCAGTGATTTGCAAGAAATGATAACACCTCCGTGTTTTTCTTGCAAGGCCAACGATAAACAAATTCGTCGTGATGCCTCTCCAATTCATCCTCCGTGCACTTTTCCGATGGAAACAGAGAGCGTGGAGCGATGCGTTCTGGTTCTCGATTGGCACAGCGGCCGGCAACCGTAACTTCTGTGGCGAACTGCTCGTCGGCCTTCTTCTCAGGGAAGAACAACGATGCCGGTGATCTTGTCTCCGGCAAACATTCCATCGCCTATGCGCTACAGCGGTGTGCAGAACAATGCGTGCTGATAACGTGTTAGAGAAAGTTGTGATCGAATGATCTCTCGGTGTTGTATTGATAAACAGGTTTACATATATATACATGAGGCAGTTTTCTTTGTCAGTGTCAAAGGGAAAAGGTGCCTGTTGGTGCCCAAAGGGCCTAAACGGTTAGGCCTACTAATGACATAATTAGCACATGCTAATTATGGGATTTACACTAATTGATCAACTAATTAATTAATTCTAATTAATCTCAACAATAACATGAGCAGACGGCGAGCAGGAAAATATATGTTTTTTAAAGTTAACAGAAGATAATAAGCATATATACTTTTGGAAAAGAAAAATTAAAAGACTGTATACATCTATTATCGACATTTGACTGCACATATATGTGATTTACATCTTCGTAACATGCATACAATCATTATTGACATCTTACTGCAGATGTCTGCGATCTGTATCTGCATATTATTTGTAAGATTGGGAAAATAAAAAGAAGGAAAGACAGACCATACCTCGCGTTGACGCAGCTACAGTACTGAGGGACAGGGCCTTAGGTGTGGTTGTTGCTGCTGCGGGGATTGCGTGAAGATGACGTCCTGTCGAGGGAGATGGCCGCAGGAGGTGTGCCCGTACACGGCGTAGACATCCTAACCGCAACAGAAGTAGTTGTCACCACCGCGCTAGATCTGAATAAGGTTCTAACGGGATCTAGAGGAAGGAGACGGGGGAAAAGGACGTGAGATAGAAGCAAGTTGAATCCAGAAGCTCGATCTAAGTCCCCCACTCACCTGCGTGCTGGAGCTCGCCGCATGTACACCATAGGCTTCTAGAGGACCGGCCAGATCAGGGGGCACCCAGATTCGGAGATTGCACGGGCTCTTCTACTCCCCTCGTCCCTCGTCGAGTCGTCGTGGAGGTCTGCTCGTGCCGGCATTGAGGCGAATCGGGGAGGAGAGGGCAAGGTGGGGGCGGCGGCGGTGAGAAGGGAGAGGTGGATCATGCGTGGGAGGAATGGGCGGCGCAAAGGAGATGCATGCGGGGTGGATCTGCGCGGCCACGGTCGTGCCGAGGTGCATGCGTGGGAGGAACGGGCGGCGCGAAGGAGATGCATGCGGGGAGGAGCAGGCGGCGCAGGGGAGATTCACGCGGTGGAGTGGTGAGTGGCGCAGAGGAAACCAAGGAAGGAGAAAGAACTCTCCAGGACGACGGACGCGAGGAAGAATTAAGCGGAGCGAATAAAAATTTTGGGTCCAGATCTGTTTATCACTGCCGGATTGGGTAATACACCGTTACTAAACGACACAAATAGACATCACTGCCGGATTTTTATACGAGCCGGCAGTGACGTGCCCATCACTGCCGATGCAATTGCTGCCCGACGCAAGTCGACTCCATCAAACTTGGCACCGGTAAAGTGAAGACTCATCACGCCGGTTACGTCATTTCCGGCGGTGATGAGGTGGGCAGTGATGTAGAAATTTGTAGTAGTGGCATATACATATATGTACTCTTGTAACAAAAAAAATGAAAAAAAAACCATCACTTATTTGCTTCTAAGAATGCTACGAAAAATTACTACTATAAAAATTATATTGGCTCAAGGTGATGTGATATACTGTTCAAGGTGATGCCTGCCCTTGTTACTGCACACGGTCGTCTTTGTCCCCTCGACCTCACAAAAGAAATGAAGGATGGAGCAAGAAAATAGATCATGAATAAATAGAGTAGCACTGCACTACTGGATCATCCGGGTCCTTTGCCAAGGGCCCAAAACGTTCGGCAAAGAGGGCTTTGCGATTGGCAAAGCCTTTGCCGAGCATTGCTCTCGGCAAAGGCATCTAGGCAGTGCCTAATCGGCAAAGAAGCCTTTGCCAAGCCTCAGTCGCCCTTGGCAAAGGAGTTCGCCATGACGTCCGGGGATGAGGGTAACGTTGGTTTTGCCGAGAGCCCAAGGTGGCACTCGGCAAAGAATTTTTGTATTTTTATTTAAAAATCTTTGCCGAGAGCCTGGGACCACACGGCCCTTGGCAAAGATTATTTTGCCAACGGTCGGCTCTCGGCAAAGATTACTTTGCCAAGAGCAGCAGGCTCTCGGCAAAGTACGTGTTTCTGGTAATGCTGAGTATGGTCCAACTCAACGCCTGTAAACACTAGGAGATGAATAATTCCGCTCGGGTACCCGGCCACTGCCACCAGGAGCAGGTTTGGCTATTGGCATCAGCAGCGCGGTCAAGCTGATTGCTCTTGCCTGTTTGCAACGATCGAAACGCCAGCCACAGGTGGGTGCCCGATCACAGAGTTCCATCCTGGTCGTCCTCGTCGTCACCACCCACGACAAGGGAAGATGATTTTGAACGGGTTTTGCGATCTGTAACCGGCCACCAACCAAATCCATAGAACAGCTTTTAGATACTGTCTGTGGCTTGGTCCAAGAGGGAGTACACAACAGTGCCGTGTATGTCTGTCGGACGAGCCCCCGCCCTCCACCCCCGTGCGCCATGCACGCCTTAAGCCGCTGCCCGCCACTCGTAGAGAGCCGCGCGTTCGGTCCTGGACAACGGGTGATCAGCTCCTGAGCTCCAGCCGCAGGCGCCCTGGCCTGAGCACGCCAAGGACCAAGGAGGAGATGATCGTCGGTGGACGGACGGATTGAGCTGAGTAGAGCATATATAGTTGGTCGGTCAGTGGTCCTGGTCGAGCATATGCCTCACCACGCCGCTAGTTGCCCCAAGCCAACGGCGATGGCACCGCCGCTCCTGCGTCGCGTCCGATCCGCAACCAGCAGCCTCCGGATGCTGCCTACCTGATGAGTGCCTGTTGCGCGCCCCCGGCCTCCGCCCGCCTCTGTGCCACGCGCCCCTTGAAGCAGCTGCCCGCCACTCGCCTGAGAGAGACGCACGCGGCCCCAACCCAAACGCCCCGTAAGAGCTAGTCGTAGCCTCAGGTGCCCCCGGCCACGCGCCGCCTAATTAAGCTAAGCTGAGCACGTCCTTGGCCTATGCTGCGCGTGCAGATTATTGTAGTATAGCGAAGGATGCGTTTGCTAGGATTACGAAAACTGCAGCCGGATCATCACTATGTAATCTGACTTATGGTGGCAGATCTGGTGAGCCACCGGTGGTGGCAGCTCTAGATGGGCTCGGCGGGCCTATCTAGGGCTATTTTCTCTTTTTTTTTCAAAATAATTTATTGTAGCACCCGCTGCGGTGGCGCCACGATTTATCGTAGCGTTGCCTCCGCAGCGGACGCGTTTGTCCGCTGCGGTAAAGCGAACATGCCCGCTGCGGTAAGTTTTGTAGCGTAGTGTTTGTTATGAATAAGATCGACATCAACTGTTTTCTGCCTTGTTAATTACTTTCCACGCTCAGGATGGCCTGAAGCACTCAGCCCTATAGACAATAACAGTGCCATTTCAAATGAAATGTGCTGTGTGTATTGTGGTCGTGTACAAAGCCTTGGTTTGGCATATATAGAAGACCCGGCTATGTATTCCTCTGCTTGTTGACTTGTATATTTGAATTAACTAAAAGCATCTCTCCAAGAACTTTGGCAAATTGACTTGGCATTTGTTGTTATTTGCAAACTCACAAAACAAAATGCAAAGGATAAAAATAGGTCATCTCCAAGGGAATTGGCATTTGGACTTGGCAATTACCCAAGGCAAGTGCACTGTCGATCGAAGAAGAGAAAGCACCTGAGACACCGACGAACAGCGCCGCCATGCAACGCTCCGCTGACAGGATGTTTTTGCTGGAGAGGAAGCGGTCGCTTTCGCTGTCTCTGGACGGGAGCGTGGTGAGCGAGATGGACGGTGGCGGCGGCGGCGAGCCTTCCACCGTGGAGCAGCTGAGGTCGGCGCTGCAGGCGGAGTGGAAGGCGCTGGGCGCGCTGTACGCGGAGCTGGAGGAAGAGCGGAGTGCGGTGGCCGTCACGACGAGCCAGACGATGGCGATGATCAACCGGCTGCAGGAGGAGAAGGCGGCGATGCAGATGGAGGTGCTGCAACACCAGCAGAGAGGAGTCCACCATGTGCGGGAGACCGGCTGTTGTGCAGGACTTGCGCGCTATCGGGATTTGCCAAGCGGTGTGCGGCTTGGCAATTATGCCAAGTTTGCTCCCTCATTTGCCAAGTTGCCCAAATTGAAAACTCCAAATGCAAAACCGTTGGATACCTATTTTGGAGCTTTTTGGCAAATTACTCAAATGTAAACCTCAAATGCAAAACCCCTGAAGATGCTCTAACTAACTTATATTTCAGATTCAGAGGAAAGAAAACAGGTTTATTGATCCTGAATTGATGTTATCCTGAATCCAAGCGAGAGACGAGCGAGGCCAGAGAAAGCCGGAACCTAGAAGATAACGGCCAGCCTCCCTAGAGACACGCGCATGTGCACGCAGCGTGGTTGGGCAGGTGATGACCGAGAGGAATTGGAATCCGGCGTGGCGTAGATGGTATCGATGGGCGGCCTCGGCGTTTACGTTACGTGTTACCCGGCCGTGTGCGTGTGTTTTGGCTTTGGCAGATCAGGCTCCAATCGACGGTAGTAGGAGTTGGGTACGGCGCGGCATGCATGGCGACGAGGCGATGGCAGCGTCACCACATCTATACCTTCTATATAAACAAACCCCATTAAGCTAATTTTCTGATCTCTCCTTGCGCCACGTCAGCAAAACTTCAGTTACACCATGCCAAAGCACCGAACGAATCTCGAACGCCTGCGCTGCCTCTATTCCCGACCCCTCGCATCTATCCCACCATGCTGATTAAAAATGAAAAACGTTTCAACGATCGTGCAATGGTGCCTTCTCGGCTCCTCCACTCGCCATCACACATTCCCACGAAGTGATTCCAAGCGTCTCACCCTTTCCTATAAAATGGATTGCTCTCTCCAACATCTAGCACCTCCCCGTCGCATCTCTCCTCGCTTCTTTCTGCTCGGTTCCTCGCAACCAGCGCGTGTCGCCGCCGGTGCTGCTGCCAGTACTTGGTTGCCATTTCACGGCCTCAGCGAAGCCCGCCGGCAGCTTACCACTTGCGTGAACACGCGACGTGCGTGCTGTCCATGCTCGGAGAGTCGTTGATGGACAAAACAGAGGCGTGGCTAGGTGCTCGGAGCCCCGGACTCGGACGTGCTTGCTCTGCAGGTCGTCGCGTGCCGACGCGCGACGCCCTCCCAACCTGCAGCATCGCTGCACCTTCTCCGTCTGGTGTCCGCAGTCCACGAGCAGCCGTCCTACGGGTCGTCTCTGACGCCCTCCCGCCCTGCGGCATCAACCGCACCGCGCCTTTCTCCGCCTGGTGTCTGCAGTCTGCAAGCAGCTCCTGCAGGTCGTCGCCGACGCCCTCCCGTCCTGCAGCATCCCCGTGCAGCCTGCTCCGCCTCATGCCGTGTTTTCAAACGTGGGGACAATAGATTTTTTGTTTTCGGTTTTTTATAGATTGGGAGGATAAGGATGCTCAGACGAAAGCGTGTCGTTGCATTCATGATTGTGATCGGTGAGTCCCACAGCTCCTAGATTTTGCATTATGCTAATTCATAGACAATACTTAGATGATCTGTGTGCTCAAATAAAAGAAAATATTTTTCAGTTTGTATAAATGATCTAAACATATCCGTGCTTCTTTATGGTGCTGCTCCTCTTTCAATTTCTCCCTTATTAATCCTTTCTATTATATAGCATTGTTGCATTTCTTCTCATGACATTTCTTAGTTAACTCTAGGAGATGTTTTATCTCTTCATGAATTATATTTCCCCTCCATACCCGCGGCAACGCGCGGGGAATCCACCTAGTTCACACTATGACCAAGACGCCACGCCACTGCCTGCCACTGCCTGCCCGTTTGCGGGTGTCGACAGACATTTTGCTCATCATCACTGACAATCTGACTCACTATCGACGACCGATGGATATGCAGGGATGGATGGAACAAACATGCATGCATCATCATGTCGTGAGGCGGATTTTCTTACGTGTTTGAATGCAACGATAACGCCACTGATGGATGAAAAAACATATGAATCATCATGTTTTATAACCTATACTGTATTTTCTATAATTTGTAGATTAGAGAATAAATTTTATTTTCTAATGGTTCCACACTTGCTAATTAATTCAAATAAATTTAAAAAAGAAGTCAAAGTCCTACCAAAGTTAAAAATAGCCTAGGTGTTACAGTTGGAGAGGTGATTAGAACAGGACATAGCAATCTATTGATATTTTTCTTTCCCAACGTAGTCACAAAAAAGTGTTAATATAAATTTGGCTCATTCCAACACATCAGATAGTTAAACATGTAGCGTGCCAGGTTTGTATCCTCTTGCAGCGCTGCCGCACAAAACTCAATGCTCCGGTTTTGAAAATCATATGGTCCGTTTTCATTGGATAGCCTGACAAAGACCAATGAACGCTCACCTAGGAGGCACCCTGTTGCTCTAGGATTTGTAGGCCATCTAGAGCGCCTTCAAGCGTCATCAAGGCAAAGGGAGAACAAAATTTAGGGTTTGGGAGAGTAGGGCAAAGGCAAAGGAAAAGGTAAAAGGATAATGTAGATGTAATTTGGATCCAGTACACCCTCAATCGGCCATGGCCTTTATACTTTTAGGGTTGGAATGTCTTGCGACATGAAGAATCAAAATACATCAAGAGATGCACTCCGAATATGAAAATAATAACCAAAATATCTAGTTTTCCCCTTGTCAGATTTCACAATTATTCTAACTCTCTTACCCATGTTTAAATTGAGCAATCTATATATGCATTTTGATGGGTTGACATAAGCTATGCGCAATGCAAAAATACAATTTCCATTTGGGGAGGTGACCAGTTTTTTCATGACGTGTAAATTATAATCGTCGACAATATTTGCACAAGCAAAATACAAATTTACTTTGACCCGCAAATCAACAACGCAACTTAAGTAAGCAACCGGTACGTTCAACGAGTATAGAATGTTTTGTATTATTATTAGACAAATGTTGGGATGGATCAGATGACTGTTTAGGCAGGGATCATTGTATTATTGCTGAGTCGGCGCGCTAGCAACAACCTCAGTCTTAGAGGTGCATTTGATTCGGCACCAACATTGAAAAAAGCCACAAGAGCCACTAGAGTTGTCGCTGCTTTCACCAATACATACATGATTGCAGAGGTCGTCATTGATATCTCCAAAGCATATCCCTTTATAATTGCCACTCAGGTGTTCGGGGCAAGAATCTATCCCAAAGGACGCCGACTCTGCATGGTTCAGATCCAAGCATAATGGACATTTATGCAACAAATGTCGAAAGGCACGTCAAATAGCTTTTAGCAAAAGATTGATCAAATGACATCACTAATTGTAGGATGCGTACATACCACATACTGCCATGATGACGGGTAGGAGCAAGACGACTAGGAGGAGGACAAATAGATTAATTTGGGAAGACGCCATTGCTTCTTATCTGTTGGAAATTAGTGCATTGAAGTAAACTGACTGAGCAGATTTGCTATGATCGAGTTTAGAGTAATCTGGCAATGATTTGACTAAGAGTGAGCATATATATACTTTTAACAAAAATATAACTCAAAATAATATCACTACCGATGGCAAATACAACGGATTAGCAGCTAAGAATGCTGGAACAAAGCAACTCTAGAAATTAGACAGTAGGTGACTGGTACAGGGTGGCATACTGTTAACGGCAATGCCTGCTCTTGCTGCACTCAACGGTCGTCCCTATCCCTCAGACCTCCCAAAACAAGATGACGGATGGAGCGACAAAATCAATCATGATGATGCAGCAAATGCCAGGTGAATAAATAGAGTAGTGTGAAGCATGGTCTAGCTCTGTGGCTGCAAACACTAGAGGATCCATGGACGGCCTCGACGTTTACATTACCCGTGTGACGTTGTTTGACATCAGCAGCAATGTCAGGCATGCGGACGGTAGTTGTTGTTGGGTGCGGCCACGCACGGACAGCATGAGATCGATGGGTGGCCTGGATGTGTACGTGTACCTGTGCGCACCGGGTTTGACATCAGCAGCAAGGTCAGGCATGCAGACGGTGCAGTTGGGTGCAGTGCTATTGGGTGCAGTGCGGCCGACACGGCGACGAGCCAACGGCGTTTTCAACCACGATCATGTTTCCATGATGTGAGAGGGCCAAACAAGAAAGGTTGCTGCTGCAAACGGATGGCTGTGTGTGTGGCGGGTGCACATACAGACATTTGTTTGCTCATCATATTCGGACGAGTGTGTTCCGTGTGAGTGCCAGCCGGCGCCACTTGACCTTGGGCTTGGGGCATACTATAGCTTATATATACCCTGGGCAACGACTATCTACCAGTTGTGTGCTTTAGTTGCCCACCAGCTGAGTGGTAGTTAGTACGTTATAGAAGACTGAGCTAGAGAAGATTTGTTACGATCGAGTTTGGATAATGCTGGGAGAAAGTATGGGCAGCAGGAGACAGGTGACGTACTGTTAATGCCGATGCGTGCTCTCTATAGGCTGCATGCAACACAAGTTATCCTGATGATTCAACAAATGGTAGGTGAATAAATAGAGTACCACTACGGAGTAGTATACTCCAACTCTGCGGTAGGCCAAATGCATGCGGACACTCAGGATGAGTGGGATGCATCATGCATGAGCGGCGCCCGGCCTCGACGTGTACCCGGTCGCCGTGGGTTTGCCAATTGGCATGAGCTGCGCTGTCAGGCTAGACAGGCAGATTGTCTTAATGTCCTGCCTGTTTGTAACAATCGATAACGGCAGCCACTGGGGGTGGTGCCAGATCAGAGAGAGGTCCATCCATCTGCTTGCTGCTTGTCGCTTGCATAGGTGGGCCAGCGGGGACGGGATCGCCGCGGAGGGGCCTCCTGGTCGTCTTCGTCGCCGCCGTCCGTGATGAAGGAAGATGATTTGGACGGATTTTGTGGTATGTAACCAGCGCGCATCTGATTTGGGACCATGCAGATGGCATACATATTTGTGTTGTGTGCCATCTGCGTGTACGCGCCGGCGCCACTTTGGCCTTTCGGCCATGCTACCTGCGGCAGCGACCAGCTCCGTGTTTATCACTTTGCCCCCATGGTACTAACTACTCTCGCTCGTATATATCATCCACCTCATTTTTTGCTCGCCGGCTGCTCCCTTCATTCAGAAGCCAGAATCCAATGAGGCCATGGCAATGCATGCTCCAGCCCAAACTATTTTTTCATTAGAAGCCGTTTAGATTATTTTGTTAGGGAGGAATTAAAGTCTACTTAACTAGGAGGATTCCCCGCGCGTTGCAGCGGGCATAAAGGAGGAATAAAAAGTGAAATACACATTGCTTGTCAAGATAAATTGTTAGTAGCAAATAATAGTGGATTGCTAAGGTAGACACATTGCATTAAAAGAAATATATAGTGGGTTTGATAGTGGATGCTGAGGTGGACGCTTTGCATGTCTAAAGAAATAGATAATGGGGTTTGTTTATATAAGAGTTATATAGATGTGTTGGGTCAAGGACACACATCCATTATGATTGTGTAATGAGGCTTCATCCAGCATCCTTATGCTTCTTCACTTGGTGGTCAGTAATCTCTGTTTGCAAATAAAAAAATGAGCTTTTTAGGACCTTATTAGGGTCGATTTTGCTATGTATGAGATTGCGACCTTAGCTGTTTCCTAACGACCTTGTTAATGATTTCCAATGTTTAGGATGCCCGGAACCATATGCATTAGACAAAGTGCCACATCAAGGTGAAGAGCTTGGCGCTGTGCCTGTCTGACTTGCTGTGTTCTCAAGTCTACAGTTTTAGTCAGATTGGCATTATATTTTGACGAAACTGGAGGGACTTGGCAGTCCCTACAGGCATTTATTAAAAAGCAGGTTTAAAGATTACAACAGTTTTAGAAATTACAGGGAAAATAAAGCAAAGCCAAAGCTAGAGCTAAATCTAAAAAGGAAAATCAAGAGATAAAGAAGTTAAAGAAGAAAATAAGAAAGACAAATTACAACAGATTTTGGATCCATAAATCAAAAGTGACTTCTAACTTGGCCTTTACCTGTAGGAAATGGATCCTTATTTCTTTCTCAAAAGTTAGCTTCAACCGAGGCGCTCTCATGCATGGCTGTCGTGGTCAAGTAGGCCGGTAAACATGAAACCTAACTAGTGACATATACCACCTAAAAAAAACCTTGTAACTTGTACTATTTTAGATAGAGGAAAATCATCACAAGCACGCATCATAGGGTTTTATAATCTACGATTCTATAACTTTTAGAAAAAAAATATTTTCTCGTGGTTGTATCCTCCGGTAGCGCTGCCGCACAAAATTCGATGCTCCAGTTTTCAAAATCATATGGTCCGGTTTCATTGGAAAGCTCGGCAAAGACCGATGAACGCTCACCTAGGAGGCAACCCATTGCTCTAGGATTGATAGCCATATAGAGCGCCTTCAAACGTCGTCAAGGCGAAGGGAGAACATAATTTAGGGTTTGGGAGAGTAGGGCAAAGGAAAAGGAAAAGGGTAATGTAGATGTAATTTGGATCCAGTAGACACCCTCAATCGGTCATGGCCTTAATACTTTTAGGTTTGGAATGTTTTGCCACATGAAGAATTAAGATGCATCAAGATGCACTCTGAATATGAAAATAATAACCAGAATATCTAGTTTTCCCTTGTCAGATTTCACAATTATCCTAACACTCTTACCCATGTCTAAATTGAGCGATCTATATATGCATTTTGATGGGTTGACATAAGCTACGCGCAATGCAAAGATACAATTTCCATTTGGGGAGGTGACCAGTTTTTTCATGACATGTAAATTATAATCGTCGACAGTATTTGCACAAGCAAAATACAAATTTATTTTGACCCGCAAATCAACAACACAACATAAGTAAGCAACCAATAGGTTCAACGAGTATAGAATGTTTTGTATTATTATTAGACAAATGTTGGGATGACTCGGATGGTTGTTCGTATTATTGCTAAGTCGGAGGGCTAGCAACAACCTTAATCTTAGAGGTGCATTTGATTTGGCACCAGCATTGGAAAAAGCCACAAGAGCCACTAGAGTTGTCGCTGCTTTCACCAACACATGCACGATTGCAGGCGTCGTCATTGATCAATCCAATGCACATCCCTTTATAATTTCCACTCAGGTGTTCGGGACAAAAATCTATCCCAAACGACACCGACTCTGCATGGTTCAAATCCAGGCATAATTGACATTAATGCAACAAATATCGAAAGGCACATCAAATAACTTTTAGCTAAAGATTGATCAAATGACATCACCACTTGTAGGACGTGTACATACCACGTGCTACCATGACGACGGGTAGGAGTACGAGGACTGATAGGAGGACAGAGAGATTAATTTTGGAAGACGCCATTGCTTCTTATCTACTGGGAATTAGTGCATTGAAGAAAACTGAGTGAGCAGATTTGCTATGATCGAGTTTAGAGTAATCTGGCAATCATTTGACTAAGAGTGAGCATATATATACTTTTAACAAAAATACAACTCAAAATAATATCACTACCAACGGCAACTACATCAGATTAGCTGCTAAGAGTGCTGGAAGAAAGCAACTCTAGAAATTATGGACGGCATGTGACCAGTAACATACTGTTAATGGCAATACCTGCTCTCGATGCTGCACACGCAACGGTTGTTCCTGTCTCCCAGACCCACAAAACAAGATGACAGATGGAACGATACTGCAAATGCAAGATGAATAAATAGAGTAGCATGGAGCATGGGTCCAGCTTCGCGGCTGCAAACACTAGGGGATCCATGGACGGCCTCGACGTTTACATGTACCCGTATGCGCTTTGTTTGACATCAGCAGCAATGTCAGGCATGCAGACGGTAGATGTTGTTGGGTGCGGCCACGCACGGACAGCATGGGATCGATGGGTGCCCTAGATATGTACGTGTACCCGTGCGCACGTGGTTTGACGTCAGCAGCAAGGTCAGGCATGCAGACCGTAGTTTCTATTGGGTGCGGTGCGGCCGGCAACGGTGACGAGGCGACGGCATTTTCAACCACGATGTGCACAAAACATGTTTCACCACGATGTGACCGAGGGCAAGAAACGTTGCTGGAGCAAACGGATGGCTGCGGGCGGCAGGTGCACAGACAAACATTATTTGTTTGCTCATCGTAATCGGACGAGTGTTTGCCGTGTGAGTGCTAGCCTGCGACACTTGGCCTTGGGCTTGGGGGCATAGTATAGCTTATATATACCTGCAGCAACGGCTATTATACTAGTTGTGTGCTTTAGTTACCCACCAGCTCCTAAATATGGTTCCTTGGGCAAATAAATAGCATTAGAGAGTGTATGTAGATAACACAAGTTGCCAATGTTAGGAAAATAACTGATAAATGCTTGAATTAGTATCTTGAGCAGAATTTCTTTACATGGGTAAGTTTATGATTTTCTCTCATTTCAATGTGAGCAGAATCTTGGTTGGAGTCAAGCTGGACTTCAAGATTGTTGCTTACCATATACAATTTTTATCATGTCTATTTTGCGATGCTGGATCTGAGAATTGCAGGATGGAGGACCTGGGCTCAAAAATCATCATGCCAAGTGAATTCGCCCTCCAGTTTTGTTTAGTAACTTGAATGTGAATGTTATGTGGTCAGTGATCGATCTTCATGTGCACTGTGACTGTGCAAATGATACTGCAGCTACAGATTGCAGCTCTTCCAGTTGCCTGTCGAGTGCCATCTTGGCTGTGGGATCTATTTCATTAGAGCTTTCTCTCCCCACTTGTTTGATTGATACTAGGACTTGAAAAACTAATATTTATGATAACAGAGTTAACGCAATGTCTTGCCACACGAAGAATTAAAATAAAAGGCAGAATACCTAATTTTCTCCTTAGTCAGCCTAAATTGAGCGATGTATATATACTTTTGGATGCCTCGACATGAGCTACGCAATGGAGAAATCCAATTTGCATTTGGATAGTGCTCCGTTTTTTTCCTGACATGCTAGTTTTGATTGTCAACAATATTTGCACAAGAAAATACAAATTTATTTTGACCTGCTAGTTCACAACACAACATAAGTAAGCAGCCGATGGGTACACCATGCATACAGTGATATATTATTATTAGATGATGGCTAGGAAGGATTATATTGGATCATTGTTGAGGCGCGGATCATTGTATCATTGCTTGATCGGAGCACCAGTAACAGACTCAGTCTTAGAGGTGCACTTGCTTTGGCACGTACATCGGAGAATAAAGTCACAAGTGCCTTGAACATTGTCACTGCTTTCCTCTATGCATACATCAAAGCATTTTTGGTCATTTACGCATAACCCTTTATAATTGCCGCTCAAGTGCCAGCCGCAGGAATCTTTCTCAACAGACCTTGCCTCTGCATGGTTCAGATCAAAGCATGGACATTTATGCAACAAATGTCATATATATGTGCAGCAAACAAATTTTAGCAAAGGATTAATCAAATAACATCGACACTTATAACATGTAGGTCGATCATGCATATGCACTTGTACATACCACGACCAGCTGGCATGACGAAGGGTAGTAGGAAGATAACAACTAGAACGACGGCGAAGAGATTCATCTGTGAAGTTGCCATTGCTTCTTATCTGGTGAAAGTTAGAAGTTAGTACGTCAAACAAGATGATTGTCGGCCTATCCCCCGGACCTCCAAACAAGATGAAGGAAGAAGCGAGAGAACCGATCACGATGATCTAGCAAATGATGGAATCTGAATAAATACAGTACTAGTACGGAGTATAGTCCAACTCTACGGACCTTGCGGCCGCAAAAACTAGGAGGGATGGGATATCCATGCGTGGCCTCGACGTGTGCGTGTATATGCATCAGCATGGTGGTCACGCTGGACGGTATATGCATCATGCATCTTGCTCGCTTGTACTGACTGACGGGCAATACTATGCTACTTGCTAACATGCATTGTTGCATTGTATCCACCACCGTAACTACCCGATCGATCTGCATTTCCTACCCGACACTACCGGAATCGAGTTGTTTGCGGATGGCGGGCCGCCATCGGCAAACACAGGAATCCCATCGACAAAGGGTTTGCCGATGGCAACCGACGTGGCCATCGGCAAACCTCCGTCGGCAAAAATTCATCGGCAAAGCCGGCTTTGCCGATGGGTTGGGGCCGCAGAGAGCGACGGAGGTAAAAATGCCCCCCATGATTAATATTTTCTAAACCGACTCACCTTGTTTATGTCTGATTGGACGCTAAGGCTCCACGATGAGTCTGAGTAAATGCAGGGACTCGACGGAGGTCTCTAGGAGACCAGCGGAGGTCCCCCAAAATGGCGGGGATCCCCTAAGATGACCAGAGGAAGGAACCTCCTCGAGATGGAGGAGGTTCTCGATATCTTGGAGGAGGTTTCCTCAAGCCAGCGGAGGTCCCCCAAGATGGCGGAGGTCCCCCAAGATGGCGGGGATCCCCTGAGATGACCAGGAGGAAGGAACCTCCTCAAGATGGAGGAGGTTCCCAACATCTTGGAGGAGGTTTCCTCAAGCCGCCGGAGGTCCCCCAAGATGGCGGAGGTCCCCCAAGATGGCGAAGGTTCCCCAAGGTGATCAGAAGAAGGAACCTCCTCAGATGGAGGAGGTTCCCAATGTCTTGGAGGAGGTCTCCTCAAGCCGGTGAAGGTCTGGCCGAGCCTCCGAGGGATTGTCTTTGTTTCCCATGCGGAGACATGGGGTCGACAGCCGGAGATCCCCGATGAGCAAGAGAAGACAATGCCAACTCGGTGGAGACGCAGAGAAGCCCGAGAAGAAGAGGCCCAACTCGGCCATGGGAGGCTCCCAGCCCACTAGGCGGCCCACTCAATGCGCAGCCCATGTGAAGCCGCCGAGATGAGAAGACGGTCAAGGGCGCCCCGGTCCCACGTGTAATAGGGACAGAAATTAGGGTCTAGGTTTTCCCTCAGGGGTAAGGTGGTCATTTTGGGTGAGAGGGTGAGCAGCTGCCTATAAAAGGAGCCCCCCGCCCTTGTTGTAAGGTGTGTTGTGTTGTCCCATGGTAGCTGTGATCTTACCTACCAGGGACCCACTTTGTAACCCTCATTTATTATGATAATAGTTGGACCATTGTCAAGCTATATCTAAATCGCCGGAACCGTGTTCCAACAGCTTGGCGCCCACCGTGTGTCCGGCCGAGGATATCACTCACGAGATGCCAACAAGAGGACAGCCACCGCAAGGCGGAGACGCACCACCGCTTAGGCGGAGGTGCAAGAACCTCCGACGCGCGGAGGCCGAGAAGATCAACCCGAGCACCCCGCTCCGCCCGCAGGGAGGAGGCGAGGACAACAAGAATGAACCCGCAGCTCAAACCAGACATCATGTTCTCGCGACGTCATGCACAAGACCTTCGAGTCTCAACAAAGGCTCCGCCAGGCCTCCGAGCATATGTCCGGTGCAACCGCCAACGTCGGCTCCGAGGACGAAACCAGAGGTCAAATGCTCGTTGTCGGATACCGCGCCTACTCGCCCTCGAACATCTCCGACCACGAGAAGACGCCTCCGCCCGCACAGCGGAGACATCAGGCTAGCGAAGGAAACCACGCCGGGTCGGCAAAGAAGACGTCTCCGCCCGTTTGGCGGAGACACCGGGCCGGTGGCGGAGACAAAGCCGGGTCGGCTTAGAAGACGCTCCGCTGGCGGGCCGGAGACTCTGGGTCCTTGGCGGAGGTGCTGCCATGTCAACGATGAGGACGCATCTGACGGAGCGACAAAGACACCAAGACGTTTGCGGAGACGCACCGACCATCAAAGACCGCCCACTATTGGTACAGGGGCAAGGAGGACGAACAAGAAAGCAAGTAGTGGCCGCCACCGCTCGGCGAAGACGTGCTGCCGCCGAGGCGGAGGCACCTGAGCCACCCCGAAGAGGCAGACCGCGGAGGTCTGCAAGAAGCACATATGCCTCCGAGCAGGTAACTGAAGGCGAAGAAAATGACAATGGTCACGGCGAAGATGAACCACCGCCGGCGAACCACCCAATGACCAAGACCGAACGATGAGGTAAGCCGGCCGAGGGCCAAAAGGCAACGCATGGAAGCAAAAAGAGACAGCCGAGAGCAGAGCAAGCAGCCACGCTCGTGGCAATGCAGACTCTCACAGCCGAAGAGATAAGGCAGCAAATGGCGATACCGCAAGCGAAATCCAGAGCATGCAGCCCATAGCAATGAATCAAAACAACACCACGACAACGCCACGCTCACCCAATACATGGCTGCAATGCCCACGGAATTCAAGGATCGAAACACCTCCGATCATGGTCTACTGTGAGGACGTTCGATCCGAAGTCTCCACTATCGAAGGCCTCCGTAAGGCACCATGGCCTCCGGGTTGCAAACCCATGGTACGCCTGTGTACAATGGAAAGACAGATCCACGGCAATTCCCGATGAGTTTTGAGGCAGAAGAGCCTCCGCGGAGGAAATGACAAGTTGTCCTAGCCAAATCCTTCGTCATCGCCGCGCAGCAGGGCGACGCCCTAACATGGTATTCTATGCCGAAGCCCAAGACAATCTACTCATGGGAAAACCCGAGGGACAAGATAATAGCCAACTTCAAAGGATTCTCAAGTGAATCCTTGTCGTTCGCAGACTGTTCAAAGCAACAAACATGACAAGGGGGAACCGCTAAGGGATTACTTCCAGATTCCCGCACCTCGAGCAAAGGCACCGGATGTGCCGGACAAATGCCGCCGCAATTGAAGCAAAGAATCAAAGGTCTCCGAATAGGGCCCTTCGCAAGCCACTTAGCAAGGGAAAACCAGCCACCGTGGAGAAGCTACATGAGGAATTTGAGAAGTATTGCAGATCGACAATGACCTCCGGAAAAGGCCGGATGAAGGCGAAGGCCGAGCAAAAATTTTCCAGCAGAACGGCCATAGAGACAACAGTCTTATGACAGATTTAATTCTCAAGCAAAGACAGTCTTCAATGTGTAAATGGCCCAGCCTCGCCGCCCGGCAGACAGAGAGCCAGTGGAACGGTCAAGATACGAAAGCCCGTAACAACCAAAGTTTCAACAAGAACAAGGCCAAGAACTCGGAACAAGAACAGAAACCAAGAAGGCACTATTGCATTTTCCATGGAGAAGAAAAAGGGCATAGCACCAAGGACCGCCTTAAACCAAAGAAACAATGGACAGGATGAAGAGCAAGCAAAGCAGCCCACAAAGAACTCCGCGCAAGAACTAGCCGACAAGTGAATCACACCTTCACTCCGCAAAGATCATCGCAGCACAACCCAAGTTTCCCTGTGGTACAACAACAACGGCCGCTTCCCCCGCCAGAACGTCGCACACCAAGATTACCCACCATCTCTCGCGCCGTGGCGACCGTGCAATACCAAACATCTCAAGACAACAACCAAGCGCCCATCGACGTAAAGACGTTGACGTACATAAACACTCGACCTCCGCAAATCTCCATGATAGAAACACTCGCTCGCCGCAAAGACAAGCAAAGAAAAAGCAAAAGATGCGGCTTTACCTCCGCCTCCGCAACAAAGGCAATACGATGCCCTACCAAAGACCTCCGCAGCAGGCCATCTCGCTTCCGCGCAATACATCAAGGCCGAACCTTCGGTTGAGAATCGATGAATCCACACTCGCTTCCGCCCACAATAGGAATGATATCGCCAATAGCCGGAGGCTCGCCGATGGAGTTCAAACGAAGAGGCAGAAAAAAGACCACCTCCGATTGGCAAACAATGTGGCTGTACAAGGAACTCACCGAACAACAGAATGGTCTAAGGCCCAGATCAGTTTCTCAGAGGAGGACCTCCGATTAGAAAGTTACCCTCACACCGATGCGATGGTCATAAAGGCAAACGTGGCAGGATGGGAGATAAACAAAATACTGGTTGACTCTGGGAGTTCGCGACATCATCTTCGCAAGTGTGTTTGATCAAATGAAACTCACCGATCTCGCCTACAACCCCCGATACACCTCTAATAGGATTCGGAGGTAGAAAGATTCACGCACTCGGGAAAACTTCCTTGCCGCATCCTTTCAAGATGGGGATAAGGCGAGAACGGAATACATTACCTTTGACATAGTAGACATATACTACCCTTACAAGGCAATCCTAGGAAGAGGATTCGCTAACAAGTTCAATGTGGCCATCCACATGGGTTACCTTTGCATGAAAATGCCAAGACCGCACGGAATCATCACAGTCGTGGAAGTCGAAGGAAGCTAGAAACATAGAGAGAGCCATATACAAGGCCCACAGAACACAAAAACAAGAGCAAAGATGAGCCACCGGACATGCCGGGGGAAAAAGACATGAAAGATCGGGAGGACACGATAACAAGCATTCACTTGACGAAGCAAAGGCCGAACGTAAAGGTCACAATCGGAGCAAGCCTATCGAGGAGGAACGGAGAGAATTGCTCAACCTCTTGTCTAAGAACAGAGACGTCTTTGCATGGTCAGCAGAAGACCTTAAAGGAATAGGGAGAGACATAATTGAGCATACCTTAGATCTGAACGAAAACGTCAAGCCAAGGAAGCAAAGGCAGAGGAAAAAGTCAGAGGAACGAACTTTGGCCGCCAAGGGGGAGGTACAGAGATTATTGGATGCCAATGTCATAAGAGAGGTGAAGTACTCAGAATGGTTAGCAAATGTAGTACTAGTCCCAAAGAAAAACGGGAAGATGCGCATGTGCATCGACTTCACTGACCTGAACAAAGCATGCAAAAAAGACCCATTCCCGCTACCAAGAATAGGCGCCTCGCCGATAAGGACGCCGGGTGCAAGAGATTCTCCTCTTAGGCCGTTTTTTAGGATATCATCGTCCGGCTCAGAAAGAAGATGAGGAGAAGACAAGTTTCACTATCCCAACCGGCACCTACCGTTTCATACGAATGCCGAAGGGCTTAAGAACGCAGGTCAACCTTCGCGAGAATGGTGCAAGCCGTGCTAAGGTCTCGCTGCAGAGAAACATTATAGCCTACGCCGATGACATCGCCGTAGTGAGCAAAGAACCGGAAAACCATCTAGAAGATCTCAAGGAAACCTTTGCAAACCTTAGGGAAGCCGGATTAAAGTTAAACCCGAGAAATGCGTCTTTGGAGTCGCAGGGGAAAATGTTGGGGTATGTCGTCGGACCGAGGGCCTCGTGGCCAACCTGCACAAAACAAAAGTCGTCTTGGCCATGCCGTAACCATCAAGCAAAAAAGAGGTCCAACGACTCACAGAAGAATCGCAGCCTTGAACAGTTCATCTCCAAATCACCGAACGCAGCCTCCCCTTCTTCAAAGCACTCAAAGCCAACGAAAAATTTGAATGGGGACCAGAGAGCAAGCGGAAGCTCCGACCACCAAGTCGGAGGTCTTCGGATAACCGAGGAGAATCCTCTCGTCATGAACCAAGTGGTGTCAAGGCCACACGAACAAAGATGATCGTAAAATTAGCGGATGTTTCCTCCGCAAGCCATGGTATTGCATGGCCAAGGCCACCAAAAAAAAAAGAAAAAGTCCTAAGCTTACTTGGGCAAAAAAATCCCGGAAAAAGTCCTAAGCTTACTTGGGCATCAGTCACGAGCTAAGGCTTTTGTGTTAGCTTCTTACGTAAATCCCGGAAAAAGAACCAAACTTACTTGGGCACCAGGTCACGAGCTAAGGCTTTTGTGTCATCCCGTTACCGAAATCCCGGAAAAAGTCCCAAACTTACTTGGGCACCAGTCGCATTGCTAAGGCTTTTGCGTTACCTTTGAAGTACAATCCTGTATAAGGCTTTTGCACTGAAACTTTGTATTGTCTGAGACTAACAATCTTTTGCATCGAGTGGTGAAAGATCGCCTTTTTTATGTCGAAAGACTCGCCAGCTAGCAAGTCAATATTTGACGAAGTTGCAATACTCAAAGTCTCTAAAAATGCAGGAGATCAACTCTGTGCAATTTCATGCGATTTCTCTAGCCTTCGACATGCAAAAGCCTCGGTGATTGCACATGTGTTTTTTCTTTTATCAAGACCTCCAAGACGCGGAGGAAACACATCGAGGATAGCCTCTAACAAAGTAATGATAACCCTTCTTTACCAAAGCCTATTCGCATAGGAGATAAAGTCTTCTATCACAAGTATACGAAGGGAAGAGCGCATACGGCACAAAAGAATAACGGCCTTTTCCTAGACTATGTTAGACTAGAAAAGCCAATCTAAAGCCCCGAGGAAGAACCCCGGCATGTGCCTTCACTTCGCATAGCGGAGGTATTAACATACAAAAGCTTAGTAAAAAACGAGTTCACCAAAAAGAGCATCCAAACAAACAAACCGCAACCGCAAAGAAAATTTACAATGGCCAAGTAGGCCCACAACGCGCTAAGGACCTAGTAAAACCAAAACCGGCTCATACTCTTTTCCTCACATAGAGAATCCAAGTTGGAGATGAGGCTTGTAACAAGGTAAAACCATCGTAATCGATCAACCCCGAACATATTTAAAGAACCCCGCATCAATATCACAAAAGTCGAAAGCAAACCGGCAACAGAGCTGCAATATTCGACAAAAGCCGTACGCACCATTTGAGATCACTTCAAAATCCAGCCTTGATCGCAATTGAAGGATATGAAGCGACTCTCGAGTAGGCTAGAAGCCCGAAAAAAGGTCCCATCTCTTCAAACACCAAAACCACCAAATCAAGCGGACTCTATCAAAAATCGAAAAGACCCGACAAAAAGGCTTAGGCAAAGAGAGGCCGAAATAGGTTCAATAGTTACGGAAATCCTACAACCTCCGCACGAACCTAAAAAATTAGCGGAGGTCTATACCGAGTTACCGGACCAAAAACTTCTAATGAAAGACCACAACAGACCGACAAGAAGAAGGTTACCGCAAAACAAGAGAAGGTAGTAAGGCGCGCAAACTATGCTAAATAGCATAACCGCACCAAAGACCTCGAAGTCCAGAGGCAATTCGAAGGCATTCCAACACCACAGCTTGCAAAAATGACCAATAGCTCCAAAGTGTACAACCTTCAAGGCTATAAGCTCTTTGAAAGAAAATAACCCGAGCACAGAGCCCACACCTCATCAATAGTTATCCCCCGCAAAGGGTTATAGGGGGGATGCCGCGTAAAAGTTTGTAACATCCCCCTATCTCCGAAAAACTAGATTATGCTCCAACACAAGCAAAGATCAAGAACATGCCGACAAACTCCAGCCCAACCAAGACGAAGACATGGTCAGTAACTAGAAATAAAGTGAATGTCACCGAAAAAGCGAGAGCACGCGTACAACGAGATAAAAGACGAGAAAGGTAGAGAGCCTCAAAAATCATATATCTTAGCAAAAACCATTGTGAGACGTACATGTTGTGTAGCGTCATCAAGCGAACTACCAGCTCCGAAAACCATTTGTGAGAATCCCACCAAAGCCTCTAAAACATTAGCAAACACCCCGAGACTAAGGGTACAATTTTCAAACCTCTCAAAAACAAAGTCTCGCTTGTCTCCGCTCCCCGAGCCACCGCTTCGCCACCCGGAGGAGGAGAACCTCCAAGACATGCCCCGTCTCCGACAAGCCGGTCCGAGGTTGTCTCCGCAAAGCCTCCGTCCGACGCCTTCTCTAGGAACACCTCGCTTGAGGTCTTCTTGCAACCGAGCACGAGAGAAAAAGGTTGCATTTCGACCGGTTGCATTCCGTCGTTGCATTTCTAGCCCCAACAAACGGGCATTACAAGCAAAGAAAGTAAAATAAATTACAAAAACCCTTGAAGCCCTCACCAGGCCAAAGAATAACTAGGTCGACCACCTACATAGGACCCAATTTAAAGACATGCGTAGGGCGATACAACCACAAAACTCGTGTCAGATATCTTCAACAAGTTCAAACACAATACGCGCAACCACGGCGCAAGACAAAAGTAGTTCTTCCAAGGCAACCTACGGCGCCTAATCCGCTCCTCCGACGTTGTCCTCTCAGTCTCGGGACCTTTCCCAGCCCCTCCGAATGGGCAAAAGCCTCCGTCTCGTGGATCGGATCCCCGATCGGGCTTCCGCCGAAGGCTCGACTTAGCTTCGGATTGCACCGGGTCCTTCGACAGTGGCCGAGAGCCTCCGCCGGAGCTTGGCCTTGACGTATCTCCAAGGACAGAACACCCTTCATCACAAGCTTCATCGGCATCCGACCTCCGGTCCGAGCCTTCAAGAACCAATAGCAAAGCAAAATGAACAACAAAAGTGCAAAAAAAAAAATGCAAAGGAAAGCTAGATAAAGACCCCAAAGACCAATCCTCACCTTGCGCGTAGCATCGCCCTACAAGAATAGCCTCCGTCCGGCCGAATTTCATCCGAATGTCTTAATAAAACTTCGGACGCCTTTCTCTCGCACAGTTTGCTGGACTCTCCAAGCTCCGCCACACCGGAGACAACGGTAAAATCTTTATTCACAACATCATAGCAACCAGAGCGCAACAAAGACTTGACCATTGCCGTGGCGGAAGTCATAGCAAATAAATCGGAAACACCACCAACGAAGAGTGATAGATTGGTAAGATTATCCTTAATCCAAGTCATCGTGCCAAAAGCCGAGCACTCGGAGGGTAGCGGAGACGCAACACCCCCAAATTCCTCAAGTGCGGCTAAGTATGACTCAAGAACCTCTCGCACCAAGAATCCTAATACTCTCCAGTTCACTCTTCACACCATCGACTCTTTGCGGAGGATCTCCGCCGTCCGCTCGTTCTCGCCAGCTAGTTGAGCGCGGAGGCCGTCAACAACCTCCGCAACATTATTAGCACGCTCAACCGATGATTTTCGCCTCTTCGCGGCCTTGAGTTTTGCCTCCAAATCGGAGACCTTGGCGGCGAGTCCAAGCTTCTCATCTTCCACCGCCTCAACCTTTTTCTTTAAAGCTTCTATAGCCTTTGTACGCTTTAGCACCTCTTCCATAACCCGGCCCTCGAGGGAAGAGGAGAGGTGGCGAGTCTGAGAGAAAACATAGACAAAAGCGTATCGTGATAAAAGTAAAAGAAATGGACCATGTCAACAAGAAATTAATAAATCAAAAGCTCGGGTCATACTGCACAATGATGCTCCAATTGAAGGCGCAGAAATGCTCGCTCGTACGACAGTTATCAAGGTACCTTCCAATGTGGTCTCGTGAAGAAACAAGAAACGCAAACCAAAGAAGTAAGGGTTACCAATGACTAAGACAAAGAACAGCAAAAACAAAAACTATGTCGACCTATCAACCTCCATAACATTCGAAGCATTGTGGACATTTAGGCTCCACGCAAGCGAGCACGTCGAGGCCACTAAAAAATACCAGAGCAAATCTAAGTCGCTTGACGTAAACAATAAAACAAATACCATAGAGGAAAAGGCATTACCTTTGCTCGGTGGTGAGCCCCGCACGCGGCGGAAGCCCGAATCCCGCACAAGGAGAACTAGCATGGCCCAAGCCAAAAAGCGGAGACAAACCGCGAGCCTCGGCGCTAAGTTTAGCCGAGAACCAAAGGAAAAGATGATAAAAAATCGACAAAGCAAACCAAAATAAAGTTTGAAGGAAAACGAAACCAAAGCAAAAACCGGAGGCATAACCTTTGGTGCCACAAAGCAAAAGCAGCCAACCTCTCGCCAAGTGACCGAGGTTGGCTAACCCGCCGATCCAACACGACCAAGACCGATATCCGCCGAAGGACCCTGTGTTTCCAAAGAGCTCCGATCGACTTAGCCGCAAAAGAACAAGCATGAATCAAGAGAACAACACAACAAAGGGGAAAATCACGAAGTTCGTGAACACATGCAAAGGCAAACCATCACCTTTAGTGGCGGTCACCTCGTTAAAGGCTTTTCCACCCAAGGACTCCTTGGCGTAAACTTCATGGTAAGCCACGTTACGGGTCCCCGACACGGAGCACCATGTATTAACTCTTCATCGGATACCTCCTCCAAGCGCGGAGGCCGAACATGAGGTTCCGAAGAAACAAAAGCACAACCTTCACCTAGCTCGGCGTCACCCGCACCGACCTCCTCCGAGCCGGAAAACTCATCGAGGACACCGGGAAAAGGGTTGATGAGAGCCGCAGCAGCCCCAACTACCACAGTAACGGAGAACACCGAGTCTCGGCACTCTTTACCTTAGCCGTTAATCCCAACAAAGGCCTTTCTTCCGAAGACCTAGCCGAGTCTTCTTTTCGCAAAAACTTCAACCTCATCGACGAGCCTCTTCGGAAACTATCGGAGACCCAACAATTTCGGTAGAAAGTTTGTTCCGTTTCTTGGCCGCAGCCCCGGTAATGTCGAGCACTCGCGCTTCCCTACCTCTCGCCCTAGCAATATCGGCAGCAGAGGCATTCTTCAAAGCCTTCTTACCAAGCCTATGAAGGACCTTCTCCGAACAACTCGTTCATAGCGATAACAAATACCCAACTTTTCAAAGACCCGGTTCAAAAGAGGCATAATGCCGATTCAGTTTTTCGAGCAAGGTACTCGCGTTCGACACATCCCCAAGCAGTCGTACGTCTTCCTCCCGACCGCCTCCACAAAATAGTCGCAGACCTACCATCGTGGAGGGTGAGACCAAAGCGAGGGCAAGGGACCACCGCTTCCCTCCAAACACCGGCAACTCAACGTTCACCACTTTGAACTTTGGTTTCTCCTTAGCAAGAGGCCAAGCAATCGAGGCTATCATCTCTTCCACCGATCGCGACCTCCGTAATATCGGCATGCAAGAGCAAAAGCTTTCTTACAAGAATCCCTCCGAGCGGAGGAACGATTACTTGGCCTCGCATTCGTATGTGATTCCATAGGTTTCATCACGTAAGCCAAAGGAAAACACGTGACCTCTTCCCCGACATCACCGAGAACGAGACACACCATCGGTGTGAACATAGAACCAATACTCCATCCAAGTTCGTCGGCTCCCATTTACCCTTATTACACCAAGAAATCTCCCGATGAGACTCGGCTTGATGCCTCTTAGCCATAAGGTGCAACCTCCAACCGAGCTTTTACCTTATCCTCACCAAATGTCTTTGGCTCTTTCGCAACTCATAACGCTCCGTAAAAATATCCACATCCGGAGTACCACCGTAGGACTCCACCGCCCACATAAACCTACTGAGACTCAAAAAGGAGTGAGGAGTCAAGTAATGAATCTCGAGCCTCAAACTCCTTCAAAATCAAGCCTAAAAATCATGACATGGGAAGTGGAGGCCGCAGTAAAGAAATCCTTGAAAACAACAAAGATAGCCTTTGGGTGGCTTAGGGACTTTCTCCGAGCCGGAAGCTTGGCTCGGCCGTAAGGAAGAAAACCACGCAACTCCAAATTGGAAATCATCTCTCGCCGTCATTTTGCTACAACCGAAATCATAGGTAATAAGCTCTGCCATCGGCCCAGAAGCCTCCGCCGGAATAAAAGAGGAGTAGAAAAACTCCGCGTCAAAAAGCAAATTCACAAAGACCACGGACCTCCGCGGCAGATGGCTGAGCGGGGTAGAAAGGCCCTGAAAGAAAAAGAGTGGCGCATGGAGAGGGGTTGCAAATCCTTGCCCACACCCCCCTTATATAGGGGACGAGTCGGTCCTTAACCAATGGTCCCAAGAATCCACCAATCCTGTGGCAAGATCAACACGGATAAGAATCCAATAAATAAAAAGGAAAAACCTAACCTCTTAAAAGATAGGAGGTTTCGGCCCAACAAAGACGAGCCAGGGGGCATAGCCTCCGCCGCTCAGGGCGAGTTGATGGCTAGGGCCCGCCTCCGCTGGGCCTAACCCTCAAGGGGGGAATGTTGGGGCCGCAGAGAGCGACGGAGGTAAAAATGCCCCCCATGATTAATATTTTCTAAACCGACTCACCTTGTTTATGTCCGATTGGACGCTAAGGCTCCACGATGAGTCCGAGTAAATGCAGGACTCGACGGAGGTCTCTAGGAGACCGGCGGAGGTCCCCCAAAATGGCGGGGATCCCCTAAGATGACCGGGAGGAAGGAACCTCCTCGAGATGGAGGAGGTTCTCGATATCTTGGAGGAGGTTTCCTCAAGCCAGCGGAGGTCCCCCAAGATGGCGGAGGTCCCCAAGATGGCGGAGGTCCCCCAAGATGGCGGGGATCCCCTGAGATGACCAGGAGGAAGGAACCTCCTCAAGATGGAGGAGGTTCCCAACATCTTGGAGGAGGTTTCCTCAAGCCAGCGGAGGTCCCCCAAGATGGCGGAGGTCCCCCAAGATGGCGAAGGTTCCCCAAGGTGATCAGGAAGAAGGAACCTCCTCAGGATGGAGGAGGTTCCCAATGTCTTGGAGGAGGTCTCCTCAAGCCGGTGAAGGTCTCGGCCGAGCCTCCGAGGGATTGTCTTTGTTTCCCATGCGGAGACATGGGGTCGACAACGGAGATCCCCGATGAGCAAGAGAAGACAATGCCAACTCGGTGGAGACGCAGAGAAGCCCGAGAAGAAGAGGCCCAACTCGGCCATGGGGGCTCCGGCCCACTAGGCGGCCCACTCAATGCGCAGCCCATGTGAAGCCGCCGAGATGAGAAGACGGTCAAGGGCGCCCGGTCCCACGTGTAATAGGGACGTAAATTAGGGTCTAGGTTTTCCCTCGGGGGTAAGGTGGTCATTTTGGGTGAGAGGGTGAGCACCGCCTATAAAAGGAGCCCCCTGCCCTTGTTGTAAGGGGTGTTGTGTTGTCCCATGGTAGCTGTGATCTTACCTACCAGGGACCCACTTTGTAACCCTCATTTATTATGATAATAGTTGGACCATTGTCAAGCTATATCTAAATCTGCCGGAACCGTGTTCCAACACATACGGTGCCGAGTTGAATAAAATCATCTCCGCCCAATGTACCTAAGAAGAAAGCAATTTACATACCGTGATTAGAAGCCGTAATTCAAAAGTTTTACAAGTCCATTACATAGTCATAAGAAATAAGCCATAATCCAAGAAGCTCAGTTACATCATTGACCAAAGGCACTTGGCACAAGTAGTACCGGACAAACTAATACTAAAAGTAGCGAATCAATACGCAAGGTTACAGTGCCTATACATATTCAAAGCAACAAGGGCAATGGAATATACTATATGCCAATGACAAAGCAGCTATACGTTCATTGGTGCCTATACATGTTCGAATGCTAATTTATTTCAGATAGTGACTCACTAACCTTGAGACTATTCTCTTAAGAAGTTCTTGGAACACCATGAGAAGACCTTGATTGCCTACAACAAAGCTGCATAAGTTAGAAGACTATTAGACAAGGCTCAAAGAAAGCACCAGGCTGTTTCACTTGCCGGCTAACAAAGCATGTGACATATTAAACCAAGAGCTACAGTGAAAGCATGCTAGATAGAGAAGTTAGATTAAGCTTCAGCCTTGAAATGCATTATCAACTAGCAGGAGATAAAAGCTACTAAGTCATCTCACAGCCAAAAAGAATGAGCTGTAGCTTCGATGAATCAACAGCTACCTCACAACAATTTCAGTTCGGGGAAAATAAACTAGCTATTGAATTCGAGAGAGATTAACAAAGCTACGAGATAAATGTTTATGGCAGTGAGAATGAACTGAGCTAAAAGCTAACATGAAGAGCTGAGCTGTTGTTGCTTACTGCATTGCCAAACAGTGAGATGATGAAAAACAACATATGTGTAAATCTCCTCACCTTCTTACCCGATAGTCGAAGTGTTGATGCTGATCCAAAGGGTGAACAAAATAAAAAGATTGCGGTGCGAAATGAGAGGAGTAACACACTTGATCAAACAAAATTATCTAGTAGCAAACAAGCCAATTTGCGTAGAATGAAAGGGGCACTTAACAAATTAAATGAGATATTAGTGCAGATCACCGTTGTTGTTGCTGATCCGAAACCGAAAACAAGCCCAAAGACCTTCGATGAACACAAGATTGTGTATAGGTATGGTAACCGAGCCTCGACAAGCAGCAAGACATTATTTAGATAGTTCTTGTTGGACAATGCAGTGATCAGCATAGTGAAAATATTCTAAGGAGGCAATATAATTCATGTGAGGGCAAACAGAGAAACTACTTAGTAAACTATCACAGACCAGGGACACGACTCTCACAGTCGACATTCCTTTTATCCATACAAATACACTGCTTGGAATTCCACGTACGTGCTCAAATTCTCAGATCCACTCAAACAAAGTAATAAGATTTGCTACCACATCGCACCGAAACAAAGGGGCACGAAATGCGGTAGAATCACGGAAAGGCCCGGGTGAAGAGCACAAACCCGAGTGAAGACCACAGATTGAGGGATTGAGATGCGAGTGGAACCCGCCGTCTTTACGCCCTTGGCTAGAAATCGAGGCCGGGAGGCAAGCTCGGGCAAGCCTCGCTTGTTTGCGCACGCGGACAAGCTCGAGGGCACGACCGCGGGCCGCTCGACGGAACCTCGTGCGGGTGCACGCCCGCGGATCGCGTCACTTCCACGCATCGGGCCGCGCCGCCGCCTCACGCGCCGTTGGAGAAGGAGGAGGCCGCCCGGATCCCACCGGGATGCCGCGCGGCGCCGTGCCCTCCCGAGCACGGTCGGGGGACCTCCTTGCCGGATCCGGGCGGGGGAGGAGTAAGGTGGCCCCCGGCCCACCGGATCCGCGTTAGGGGAGGCGGCGGCGAAGGCCGGGTCGGGGCGTCGCGTGGCATCGTCGGGGCCGGTGGTGGACGGCGTGGGGAGGGCGTCGGCGGGCGGTGCGGGATGGCGGCGCGCGGGATGGGCGGGGCGGGATTGGGGATGGGGTTACCTAGTGTTCTTAGGGATGGGGTGGGTAGGGCCTTAGATAGGAATTTTTTTTTTAGTTTTTTTGCCGACGGCCAAGACTTTCGGCAAAGGAGCTTCTTTGCCAATGGCCACTGGGGGCCGATGGCCTTCAAGCGCCGCCAAGCAAAGTTTGAATTTTTTTTATTTTTATTTCTATTTTTCTTGTGCCTTCCCACAACAAATACAACCCAACTTCAAAAGTTGGGACGATTTTAAGTTTTTTTTAGCTATATTTCGTTAATAATTTATGTTTTTTATTTTTCGGCGACTCCAAATTTGAACTACGGGTACATGAAATAATTGAATTTTTTGATTCCAAAAATGGTATTCATAATGTTTGGAGTATGTTGAGATATGTTGAGGCCGTATCCGAACCTCGTATGAAATTACGACAATGTTGGGTCGTAACATGAGGAGATAAGTGCACGAAAAGTGTTTTTAAATTATATAAAATCCAAACAAAGTCGAAATATATTGACGAAATTTGTCGAGTTATCTCGCCATCGCATGTGAAGCCTCGTGGTAAAAAATACGAAAAATTTCGAGCAAGTTGTGATGTCGGATGCATAAAACCCGAGACATCTCCACATGTAACCACAAGTGATCACATGTGGAGATGTCCGGGTTTTGGCCATCCGACGTCACCACTTGCTCGGAACTTTTAAAATTTTTACCACCGTCTCCGCATGCAATGCCAACACAACTCGTCAAGTTTCGTCAATTTCGGACTTCGTTTGGATTTTATATAATTTAAAAACACTTTTCGTGCACGTGACTCCCCATGTGGAGACGCCAACATGATCATAATTTCATGCGAGGTCCTGGATACGGCCTCAGCATACTCCGGGCATCACGAATACCAAGTTTTGAATCAAAAAGTTCCATTATTTCATGTACCTGCAGTTCAAATTTGGAGTTACCGGAAAATTGCAAAGAAACAGAAATAATTAATGAAATATAGAAAAAAACTCAAAATGGTCCCAATTTTTGCAGATAGGTTGTATTTGGTGTAGGAAATAACCAGAAAAAACTGGAAGAAAAATTAAAAAAAAATTCAAACTTTGCCAACGACCGTGAAGGCCGTCGGCAAAGTGGCTTTGCCGATGGCCGGCAAAGCCTATAGGCCCGGCAGCTCCAGAGGCAGCCACGTGGCCAGGCTTTGCCGATGGCCCGGCCGTCGGCAAAAATAAGGCTTTGCCGATGGCCATAGTTTGCCAATGGCCGGCCATCGGCAAAGAATGGCTTTGCCAATGGCCGTCTTTGCCGATGGCAGCCGTCGGCAAATTCCGGGGTTTGCCGATGGTCTCACTTTGCCATCGGCAAAGCCGGAAATTTGCCGATGGTTGACTACTTTGCCATCGGCAAAGTCGCGCCATCGGCAAATAAGCCGATTCCGGTAGTGCGAGGGAAACGAACGAGGACACAACAATGAGAGCAGATGAGCACTGTAAAAGCAAGCAGGCAAGCACTGTAGCTGTAGTAGACAAATCAAGCACTGTAGTCAGGAAATCACATTCAGTCCTGGTTTTCCAACTGGGACCAAGTTTCCGTGGCCAAAGGATGGGCCAACCCTAGAAGATAACGGCCAGCCTCCTGGGATTGGGAATGGCCGCCACCAGCCGCTAAACGGGATCGAATCGATGACGGTAGGCAGGCACCGTACGTAACATGGGCAGGACGACAAGTGGTGCCGGGCACGCACGACAAGAGAAATAAGCTTCCAAGGCAGCTCTCCGACGGCCTTCGTGGTGGGCATTTTTAATTTACCGAGGCGGACAATTTTGCTCGCCACGATAAATCGATTTATTATGACGGGAATCTTAAAACGACTATCATATAAAATAGTCTATTTTTCGAGATAGGCGTATTAGGGTGCCCACAACCACTACAGGAATCCGGGGCTTCGCCGACAAGCCGGCCCAGGTTTGCCGACGGCCAGGATCGGGGTCGGCGACCGAACCAGCTGTTGTCGACAACCGCAACCCATTGTCGCAAAGTCAACTTCATTGACAGCCCTGCAGACCACAATGGTTTGTCGGGCGAACACAGTCGCTGTCGAAGACTTTTTTCCCGACAACAAGCCGGCAAACCAAGGTGTCGTGAAGCATCTTTTCCCTGACCAGGTCCGGCAAACCAAGGTCTGTCGGCGAGGGCAGCTCGACCAAACGGCGCGTCCGCTGCAGAGCGCCGACGACCACGCCGTTAGTGGTCAGGTTTCGGCAAAGTCCAGGGTTTGCCGACAACTGACCATTGTCTTGTCGGCAAAGTCCAGGGTTTGCCGATGACCATTGTCTCTTTGTCGGCAAAGTCCAGGGTTTGCCGACAAATGCCATCGTATCTTTGTCGGCAAACTATGCTCTTTGCCGACTGAAAGAACTCTATCTTGTCGGCAAACATATTTTTTTTCGAATTTTGACTTCAAAATTTTTTTGTTGCCTAGATACATTGTTTACAATCACATGTTTGAATTTGGGCCTTTTTGGAAACATTTAGCTATATTTTGTTAATTTTTTTCTTCACTTGAATTTTCCGCATTTTTCAAATTTGAGCTGCGGGTACATAAAATAACGAAACTTTGGCCTTCGAAATATGATATTCATGGTGGGGAGTGTGTTTTAAGGCCGTGTACCAACGCTCACCCAAAAGTTTCAAGTCCTTGTCCACGTAACACGACCATCCAGGAGTGGTAAATGTGTTTTTTAATTATATAAAATCCAAACGAAGTTGAAAAATCACGAAACTTGACGGGGTGTCGTGTTATCGCATGTGGAGGCTATGAAAAAAATTTGAAAAAGTTTGGAGCAAGTTGCGGCGTCACATGCTCAAAACTCGACATCTCCACATCTCACTTGTGATCACATATGTAGTTGTCCGGCTGAGCATGTGACGCCGCAACTTACTCCAAACTTTTTCAAATTTTTTTCATAGACTCCACATGCGATAACACGACACCCCGTCAAGTTTCATGATTTTTCGACTTCGTTTGGATTTTATATAATTAAAAAACACTTTTACCAATCCTAGAGCCTCTTGTTACGTGGACAAGGACTTGGAACTTTTGGGTGAGAGTTGGTACATGGCCTTAAAACACACTCCCCACCATGAATATCATTTTTCGAAGGCCAAAGTTTTATTATTTCATGCACTGCGGTTAAAACTTGAATAATGCGGGAAAATGAAGTGAGGAAAAAAAATTAATGAAATATAGCTAAATAACTCAAAACCTCCCCAAGTTTTAAATTTGAGATGTAATTATGGTAGGAAGGACCGAGAAAAAAATGGATAAAAAAAACAAAAATTTGAAACTTTTCTTTCGCTGATGTCTTGGATACGATCATGAAAAAAAGTTCGCCGACTGGTTTTAATTATTGGCTGTCGGCGAAACGATTTTTTTAAAAAAAGGAATTTTTTTTTTTTTTTGCCGACAGCCGCCTGGGCCGGGCTGTCGGCAAAGAGGCCGAAAATGAAAAAAAAGGCCCGGCCCATGAACTAACCCTACCTGCTGTCCCCATCCCCATTCCCCATCCCCACCCGACCCGCGACCCGCCGCCGCCGCTCCGCCAGCGCCCCTCCGCCGCGCCGCCATAGCCCCTCCGCTCCCTCCCTCTCCTAGGCGCGGAGCGACGGCTGGACCGACGCGCCTCCTGGACCGACGAGCAGGTCCTCCACTACGCCCCCTCTCTCACTTCTCCGCGCCTCGCTCCCTGAGTCCTGGTGCGCACCGCGCTCCCCCCGCTCCCCACCGTGCTCCTCCTTGCGCCCCGCAGTGCCTCACCGCGCTCCTCATCGCGCCATGGTCGGAGGTGGGAGGACCTCGGTCCTAGGCGCTGTAGCCTGCATGGCGACCCTAGGCACGGTGGCGCTGCCACGGACGAGCCCTGTTGTGGCTACTCCGGAGCGGCGACGGTACGGATCCAGTGATGCGGCGGCCTCGACGAGGTAGGCCTCCTCCTGGATCTAGGGTTCGCGTGAGTTATTTTCCTCTGTCTCCTAACTTCGATCCAGCGCAGGAAGACTGACGGGACCATGGGGAGGTGGCGCGGCTGCGTGGAGCGTCACGGAGAGGACGGCGCGGTTGCTAGCAGGCAGTGTGGTTGCGTCGGGCGGCGCTACTACGAGGTGGCGGCGCGATTGTTGGGTTCGTGAGAATCGCGACCTCCCCTGTCTCTTTCCGCCAACCTGATAAATCCCCACTAGTTCGTGCAATATTTAGTTGAGATGCTGCTTGATTCATTTGTTCTATTCGTTGGGGAATGTATTGTGCTAATAAAAATCGGTAGTTATAGTATTTCTCAGTTTTAACAGGAACAATATACCACACATGACTGCTCAATTTTAACTGGTGTGGCTCTGGATCACATCAGTTGTAGGAACAATATACCACACATGACGGTTTAGGCTTTGAAATATGAACTGAACCATGTTGTGTGTTGTTCACCTAAATCAGCAGCATATGCTTGCTCTCACAATCAATTGTTGGAGTATTCTGCATGCCAGCATATGTGTTTAAGATGCAAATGACATGCATAGCCTACTGAGACAGTAGATCAGGAATTGTGTATAAGGACTTAAAGCTCAGCCTTCTGAAAATCAGAAATATCAGCATGTGCACCTTACTCTTATGAAATTATGACTACCCTTTTCTGCTTTGAAATCTTTGTGTTTCAATTTTCATTAAAGTGATTCCTTCCTCACATGATCTCTTTTCTGATCATTCAGTGATGGATGACAAGGGCACTGATCAATAGAAGCTACTGATCAGGTTAGTACAAACAAAGTGTATTACAAATGGGCAACTGCATTTTTCACTGATTTTCTCAACAGACATGCAGTCCATTTGTCCTCAATGTTGTGCCTTATTACCGAGATAAGCTGTGCCTTATTACCTATAAATGGGTTAATAAATTGTGTTAACATTTGCATGCACTTTTGTCAAATAAGCTGACATGCAGTCCATTTGTCCTCATTGAAGACATGTATCCCATTTGTCCTGTTCATTTTTGTTTTTAAAGATGGCTTTGCTTGGATGAAATGTTCACTTATGTTTCTAAGGACAGTTATGCTTACATGAACTGATGAAGTAGTGTATGCTACTTTAATGTTTCCTTTCACCATATTAAGGGAATCCCACTGCCTTGAGTTTTCTGTTCAACATTACACAAGGTGTGTTGGCCACCATATTAATGCAGTCCATTCAGTTTATTTCTGCATTCTACAGAATTCTTCTATTCATATTTAGCTCAGTTTGCTAAGAAGGAAGTTAAAGTTTACTTCACACATGAGTTTATGTTGAAGGGAGTATAAAACATGTGTCGTTTAGGAATGAGAACCTAAATAATTGTACTGATGGAGGATCCTGATGGTACTTACTGTCTTGCAGTTATGAAGCAAAGGACATGGCTACAGATTTGAACCATTCTCTCTATTCACTAAGAGGTAAATACATTTAGGTAATAGTTTGTTTGAATGACTGGCAAGTTCATTTGATCCATCCATCTTTATCCCACTTGTTACCTGCTTATTGCGTATCCTATTATCCTGCACTATATCATATTTTTAGTTTCTGAGCACTATATCATATTTTTAGTTTCTGAGCCCCGACTAAGTCTTTGAGAAAAAAATAGATATGCTGATTGGGGCTGTAACTAAGTGCTATTATTATGATGCATGCATCGAGATTAACGACTGAAACTTTTAATGTTTTTACATCCTCCAATAAGTGTGACAGTCCCAAATGTAGGCATGCTTAGACACCACACTGTGCTGTCCATGACGATTTCTTTATTAATCATTAGTATGCTAATATGGTTCCAACTACTAGTGTCGGCATAGGAGTTTTCCTTCTTTACTGGGCCTTACTGTCGGTGTGTTTGGTAACTTGCTCTGCAGTTGACTACCAGAATAAAGCCGAAGTCAGTGATGTACTCGCAGAGGCATTTCAGAATGGACTAGTCAAGAGGGACGATCTATTCATCATAACCAAGGTAATCTTTAACACTGATACTAAAGTTTGGCTTGAAATCTCTATTTTTCTTTGTAGTTTTGTAGCTTCATTAGCAATTTAAAAATTGCTTCTTAACTAGTTGAACCTGCACTGCAACTCTAAAAATGAGTATGAACCTATACTGCTAGACTGATGAGCTCCATCTAAATTATGGAGCTTTAATTTCAAGCAGACTAGTGTATTTTGTATACCTTCATTTGCAAATTGGGGCTGTATTGCTTGAGCCTTTTTAAGATGCTCTTAAATTGCTTCGAGTTGTCGACTATCTCTTACAACAGCACTACACCAGCAGACTACTGTACATTATATACCTTCTCTCATTCAGACATGTTTGGTTTCAGCAGGACCAATTGCTAAGTGAGGACAACATATAGGTGTATAGCTGGATGTGGACAAATTTATTGCAAGGAGTAACATGTGTTTAGTTTTTGAACATTCATTAGATAGGTGTTGATAGCTTACAACTGATACCCTGTTTACTACATTGCTATTGCACTGTTGAAGTGGTAATTTCCGAAGCCCTATTATGTTTAAACAGAAATAGTGGTAATATGCATTATATTAGTGTTGATAGCTGCAGCTGGAACCCTGATTTCTACATTGCTATTACATATTAATTTTGCAATTAAAGGATGGTCTGATGTTCTGCAAACCCATCGCTGCGTGTTGTCCTGTAACATCTCTGATGTTATATCAACTAAAACCTGCCATGTCATCATGTTTAGTCGCAAAGCATTCATGTTAGGTCAACCCGATATGCATTCACTAAAACAAGATTTATATTCTAGGTTGATTGTGCCTACGAGATAATGTTTGTTACGCTTTTGATAGCCTAGAGGTGTGTCGCTCGATCAAACGCGATTTTATTTCGAAAACCCTGTTCCCGACAAACTCCGTTTTACCCCCTTTTCTCTAATTCAAAATCTACAAAGAATTTGGGGTTGGTCCAAAAAGCAATATTGTAGGGCTTGATGAGACCTACAATGTTGGTGAACAAAGTTTTTCAAGTTTTCAAAAAGAAATTCAAATAAATTTGAAAATACGGTTTTCCGGTTGTCCCTTTTCAATTTCAAACCATAATTCAAAAACTATGCATATTTTGGAAAAACATCTTTTGGAGAAAATGTGCAGTTTGAAAAGTTGAGTTTTCCATAGTTTTGGAGTTTTTCAAGTTATTTAGAAAAATTCAAAGTAATTTCAAATATTTCATTCTAGGGTTTTTGTCCCCTTTTCAAAATTGGATTCAAATTCAATTTTTCCTTGAAAAATTTGAAAATGTGCCAGTTGAGAAAGTTGTAGAGAATGAAAAATTAGCTAGGGTTGCTTTTTGGAAATTTTCAACTTCGGTTCAAATTTTTGGAGTAATTTGCAATTTTTCCTCTTCATTGTTCCTGGATGACGTCATCATCACTTTTTCCTCCCCTGTTCTTCGTCGCCGGCCATGTCGCTCATACCGCCATGTCCGCGCCGATTGCACGCGACCGGCCGGAGCGAAGCTTTCGCGCCGTGTCGCCGTCTCCGCCTCGTCCAGCGCCTTAACCCCGGCCGGACCCTTCTCCCCTCCTCCTCCTTATCCATTCTTCTCGGCCGCCATCGCCATCGCCATTGCCGCCCGAGCTCCGCCTCTCCGCGCCGTCGCCCTAGCGCCGCCATTAGCTAAGCCGACCGCACCACCGTGTCCGCCGTGAGCTCGCGCAGCCATTCCGCAACACCAAGCTCCTCGCCCCCGCTACATCGCCCGCACGCCCAACATCTTCTTCATCGTCGGTGAGCATGCGCCGCCGAGGATCGCCGCCGTCGTTCTCCTCGTCTTAGCTCATTTTTCAAATTCCTCTCGCCAACAAGCTTGCCTTGACGCTCGCCTTTGATGCGCTCCTTGGTTTTTGATTTGGAGCACGGCCGTCGCCGGAACGCCGCTCGTCCGCGGGTTCACCGCGACGCCATTTCCGCCGCCGCCAAGCTCCCATCTCCGACCGTCCATCCTCTCCATCTTCAAGCGCATCGGCTCCGCGGTGAGCTCGCACTGTTTATGCCCTTTTCTTGGCCTCTAGGGCGTTGTAGCTCCCGACCGCCGTGTCTCGCCGCCGGCTTGCCACGTGCCGCCGCCGCCGCGCGTCCAAGGCCGAGGCCGATAGGGCCTCGTGGCCGCATCCTTTGGCTCGCGCATCCCGCTCGCCGCATCGCGTAGCCTCCTAGCGCGGCGCGCGCTTAGCGCGCGGAAGCTCCGACGAGCCCCCGCCACCGCAGCTCCATTGTTCCACCATGGCCGCGGCGAGGTAGCTCCGCCGCACCGGCCATCGCGTTAGTTACTCCGGTCGATGCGCCGTGTCACCGGGTCACGTAGGACCAAGCCCGTCGCCGGGAGACCCCGCCGCCGGCGAGGAAACGCCGGCGAGATCGCGCGCCGTCGGCCGTCGCGGCCGAGTCTTGTTGGGCCGGCCTGCACTGTTGGGCAGCCGCCAACTTGATCTTGGGCCGAGCCGGGCCGATTCGGTCCAGTGAGTCTTTTTCTTTTTCTAATTCTATTTTCCATTTCTTTTTAGGCAGAAAATGTTTTATTCTTCCAAAATTCATAGTAAATTGTGTATTGCTCCAAAAATTCTGAAAATATTTGTGTGTGTTCCTTGTGATGTCCTCTATCTAGGAAAAATTCAAAATGCCAAATTTGAGTAGTTTTGATATGTTCAAAAATTAGCTCTTTTAATTAAAAAGTGAGTCTTCCTTGATTTTTAGTAATTTATTTATTTATCCAAAAATCATGAAAATTTATTGGTGCACTGTTTTTGATATAAGCTACTTAAAATTAATTTTTGAAATCAATTTGACAACATTTGTTTTAGGATTTAATTTCCTTAGTTAATTAATTAATTGTTTGACTTTGGATTTGAGTGAAGACCCTAGGTTATCAACCCTAATGACCTTCGGCACTTTAATTAATTGATTGCGCTTATCCTTAATCTTCTTTTATGCATCCGTTGAGCATCATGTTATATTCCATCATGTTGAAGCATATCAATATCGTGTAGATTACGTGAAAGAGGAAAATCCGTTGACCCCGGTCAGGAGGAACCGGTTCGAGTCGGGTTTCGGTGTTTCCGGTGTTGACGAGTCCGATTTCGTCTACGCTCTCGATCAAGGCAAGCCCGGTTTACATTCAACCCTACCTTGTATTACAAAGCTTTTACCATTTATGCTTTTGCTTTGATGCATTAAGTTTTAGGAGTTGCGTTATAACCTAATTGATGCATTACCTACCTTGTTACTTGTATATCATCCTTGTTAGGTTATTTCGAAAATGCTTAGTATGCTTAGTCTTGCTCTAGTAAATAGGTTTCCAACTCGTGTTACTCGTAACCGATGGAAGTTGATTTCACATGTGGCATCTTAATGTTGGTAGCTAATGATTAGTAAGATCGGTCGGGTAACTTGCATCATATGGTTGATGTAGTGTTTCCGACTTGTCGATTAAGGACCGGCCGTTGTTTGGCCAGCTGGACAAGACTTTGCAACTACTCACATATCTACGGAAAAGCTTTACCCTAGGATAATCTAAGGACTAGTACGGTGAGCCCGTGCAGGAGTGGCGAGATGGCGGAGTACAATACCCTCGTGGGCGTGTCCCGGATTGGAGGTGTAAGTGTACTCTCGGGTGGCGCGAAACCGAGCCTAGTTCTAGAATGTCCGACGGTATTGTTGATATAATTGTGGGTTAGAGTCCCACTTATATCGTGTGTTTAGGGATCCTCAGCTGAGTAAATCGATTCGAATCGTCGTGCTCCTCGGTTATGGAGACTTGATCCTCCGACCATACATCGTAGATAAAAGTGGTGGCTACTTTATGATAGAGATAAAAGAGAGTTGTATGAATTATCTTGATCTGCTGGTTTTACTTAAGTTAGCTTAGCATAAATAACCCCACAGGTTAACTTGAAAGTAAAACTTGAGGTTAAGGACTCACTATTAGTGGCTTTTCTGCAAAAGAATTGATTCTTGCTTGAACCTTACCTTGATTCCTATCTGGCCTGCATTCCTGAGTCTTCACCACCTTTTTCGTCGGGTTAGTCTTGTTGAGTACTTTTGTACTCAGGGTTTGTTAAACCCTTGTTGCAGGTGAGTCTCATGCTCAGGTGTGTTTCGAACCCTGTTGCATGACGGTTGTTCCGGAGAGTGACGACGAGTAGTGTGTTTGGCCTTGGGCAAGCATCACGTCTGAGGTGTTGTATAAAGTTATCGTAATGCTATCTACTACTTTATGGTTTGTAATAACTTAACTCAGGTTTTGTAAGATTTAAAACTTCTAGGGTTGTAAACTTATGTTGTAAGACTTCCGCTTCTCACTCTGATGTATATTATTTTATTGTAAAACTGTTGTACACTGCAATGTCTCTTGTAATGATTGATCCATGCTCGGAGAATCGTGGAGGTTTCGGGTTACCCGACAGAGCTAATTAAGTCTTGTGGAACACATGCATTGTCATCCGAAGTCTGTTAAGACAAGGATTAGTGCATGTGGGCCACATTACTTAGGAGGTTCTCCGCCATACAGTGGTATCGAGTAGGATCGTTATTCAGTATTGCGGTGTCTATTGCAAAACTTCAAAAGGTTTTGGATCTATAAAACTTAATATGACTATTTTGAGTCCAAATTGCTTATTCCTTATCTAAATTCCATTCTTTTAGTCCCCTATAGGCATATTTGAAAATCCTAGTGGTGGATAGCATGCATTATTGCCCTAATTACGAAAGTTTACTTTAAGTATGTGCTTAGTTTAATGTTTTACGCTTAGATCGTAAGTTCGCTCATGCATCATGCTTAATTAACCCGTTATAATTACCTTCCTTCTTAATGTGGTTTGGGTTAAGTAATATCAATCCTATTCATGCTAACTTTCGGATCCCATCTATCTATCCCTTCTCTTTTGTTCTTGAACCTTAGTAGCTATGGGAAGTCTTGGCAGAGGTGCGGTACCGTTGTAACAAAAATAATGTATTATAAGTAGAGTGTGTATTTGTAATATGTAACTATTTTTCGAGTTTAATAAATCCGTGAATAAGGATGGTTTGTATATTCAACGATGATGGCACACCCGAACATGAGCAACGTGCGGAAGGTGCTCCTATCCCACCGCGGTTCCACCCACTCTAGCAGAGGCCTTGGCCGCACTTGTTAATGCAACCACTATATTGGCTCGAGAATGCAAGGAAATCATGGCCGCAATAAATGAATGAGACTACCTATGTGGATTTCACTGATACTCGTCCCCCAGTCTTCTCTAGGGTTGATGATCCCATGGAGGCTGATGATTGGCTCCGCACTATGGAGCAGAAGTTTAGTCTGATTGATTGCACTATCTATCAGAAGCCTGTGTTTGCCGCTCAACAGCTCAGAGGTCGTGCTGGTGCCTGGTGGGCAAATTTTCTTGCAGAACAACAGGATGGACATCGTGTGACATGGGATGAGTTTGTTGAAGCTTTTCGAGCTCATCATATTCCTGAAGGTTTGATGAAGATCAAGTTAGAGGAATTTCTGGCACTACAGCAAGGAGATGATTGTTATACGGTATGTGGGGAAATTCAATCGGTTATCCCGGTATGCTCCGGATCATGTGAATGCGATCGTAAAAAGAGGAGTGTTTTATCGAGGTCTAAACACTAAGATTCGGGTGATGCTCACTGGATCTCCCAATGCAACTTATCAAGAGATTGTGAACATTGCCATTGCATTTGAGGAAAAACACGCAAGCATAAAGAGTTGAAAAAGAAGAAGGGTGGTTTCTCTAGTTCCTTTGGTGGCAATGCAAAGCGCGTAAAGTTGTTTTCCATCCTCGAATCATGGTCGTTTTCCTTATCGTCCACCACGGTTCGGCCTAGGCGCAGGCATTTTTCCGTCCCGCTGCCAGCTCTTCCGGCTCCACGCCAAGAATGCCCCGGCGTTCGTATCCAAACTCCACCAAACTATAACTACCCATGCTTTAATTGTGGCAAGCGGCCATTTTCAAGGGACCGCCCGATCCGGTATGGTTATGGTATTCCAAGAGCTCCGTTTCCACGAACAAGCAGCCCGGGAGAATCGGATCGAGGTGGTAACCAGAATGCTCGGAAGGACAAGAATGACAAAAAGACCGGTCGGGTTTTCCTCACTCAAGTTGGAGAAATTCCCGACGGTGAACCTATCATCTTCGGGTATGTTTTCTGTTGCCAATCATCCTGAGTTACACTTTTTGATTCAGTGCATCACATACATTCATCAATGGTACTTTTGTTAAGAAGCATGACATACCTATAACATATACAAATGAAGAGTTCTTTATACGGTCTTTGGCGGGCGAATGTGTACTAGAGAGATGGTACGTGAAGTGCCTATAGATTTGGGAGGGCATATCTTTCCCACCAATATGATAGTCCCGAAAAGCGGACAATAGATGTCATAATAGGAATGAATTGGTGAGTCGGATGGGCTGATGATAGATATTTTCAATAGATCCGTGAGAGTCAACATACCTAATAGTAAGTCTAAGCTTCTCATCCATTTCCCAACTCTCAAGAGAAAGGTTGAGGTAGTCAATGCCATATCAAAGCAACAAAAATTGAGCATATTCCAATTGTTCGAGAGTTTCCGAGATGTGTTTCCGGAAGAGTTACCGAGGGTTACCTCTCGACGAGAGATGTTGAGTTTGTGATTGAGTTGAAGCCCGGTACCGCTCCTATATCTAGAAGAGCATACGGGATGGCACCTCCGAATTAGCGTAGCCGAAGAAACAACCGCAAGAATTGCCTTGGATAGGGATTTATCAGCATAGTAAATCGCCTTGGGGTTGCTTGACTATCTTTGTGAAGAAGAAGGATAAAACTACGAGGATTGGTTGTAGATTATCGTCAGTTGAATGAAGTGACTATCAAGAACAAATATCCCTTGCCCCGTATTGATCTACTTTTTGATCGGTTGGCGGGAGCCAAGGTGTTTTCTAAAATAGATCTCGATCGGGTATCATCGGATCAAGATTCGCCCAAGATATTCCAAAGACTCGCATTCACTACCGAGATATGGCTTATATGAATACTTAGTTATGTCTTTTGGCTTTCCAATGCACGATCCATTTCTCATACCTTATGAACTCGGTGTTTATGCCGAGCTTTGATCAGTTTGTAGTGGTATTCATTGATGATATCCTGGTTTACTCCAAAATGAAGCGGAACATGCGAAACACTTACGCATAGTTCTTGAGCGTTTAAGGAAACATCGGTTGTATGCTAAGTTCGGCAAATGTGAATTTTGGCTAAAGGAAATTCAGTTTTCTTGGGCATGTCTTGTCGGTGAAGGTGTTTCAGTAGATCCTAGTAAAGTAAAAGATGTACTTGATTGGGAACCTCCAAGAACGCTTCATCAAGTTCAGATTTCACGGGAATGGCGGGATATTATCGTCGGTTCATTCCGGATTTCTCAAAAGTGTCCAAGCCTATCATCGAATTGTTGAAGAATCAAGTGAAGTTTGTCCGTCACCTGAGTGTGAGGAAGCTTTTTCGACTTTGAAGAAGTTGTTGACAACGGCACCAATCTTAGCACGGCCGGATGTCCGGAAAGCCGTTTGACGTATATTGTGATGCTTCAGCTGATCCGGGGTGTGTATTGATGCAAGAAGGCCGAGTTATAGCATATGCTTCAAGACGGCTTAAGCCACATGAAGAGCATTATCCAACTCATGATCTTGAGTTAGCGACGGCTTGTTCATGCATTGAAGATATGGCGTCATTATACGGGCAGTACTTGTCACATTTATACGAGATCACAAGAGTCTAAAATATATTTTCACTCAAGATGAGCTAAATATGAGGCAAAGAAGATGGTTAGAGTTAATAAAGGACTATGATCTAGAGGTGCACTACCATCCTGGTAAGGCGAATGTATCGTAGATGCACTCGATCGAAAGAATCAATGTAACTGCTTTGACAAAGTGAAGCCTCGATATTTCATTGTGCTATGAGCTTGATAAACTTGGCATAGAGATTGTTCAACAAGGCGTTTGTCTAATCGAATATTGAAACAACTATCGAGATCAAATTATTGTCATTTAAAGGCAATAAGGGAATCAAATGTATCAAGGAAAAGATTAAGGAGAAGGCCAAGTAAACATGAAGATTCTTGTTTTAGAGTTGATGCGAGAGGGTGTGGTATGGTTCAAGAATCGGTTGGTCGTGCCAAAGTTCCGAAGTTACGTCGAGAAAATCCTTGATGAAGCACACAACACTAAGTTTTCTATTCATCCAGGAAGCAACAAGATGTATCATGATTTGAAGCGAGAGATTTTGGTGGACCAAATGAAAATAGAAATTGCTAGTTATGTAGCAAAGGTGTGATACATGTCGTAAAGTGAAAGTTTCGCGGCATCCAAGTCACAGGAGAGTTACAACCATTGCCTATTCTGCTGACAAAAGTGGGAAGATATTAGTATGGATTTTATTGTCGGTTTGCCCAAGGTATCAAAGGGCTATGATTCCATCGGGTCATTGTCGACCGCCTTACCAAGTCACTCACTTCTTAAGACAATATATCCCGCATCCACCTATGCGGAGTTTATTTGAGTAATATTGTGAAGCTTCATGGTGTACCAAAGACCATTGTGTCCGATAGAGGTACTCAATTTGTCAAATTTCGAAATCTTTCAATGAATCAATGGGTAGTGATCTACTTTACAGTTCGGCCTTATCATCCACAAACAGATGGTCGACGAAAGGTTAATCAAATCTTAGAAGACATGTTGAGATCTTGTGTGTTGAATTTTAGGAGAAATGGGATGAATGTTTACCATTGGCGTAATTCTCATACAACAACAAGTTATCAAGAAACTATCAAAATGGCACCTTTTGAGGCCCGTATGGTCGAAGATGCGTAACTCCACTACACCTGTCGAGCCCGGAACGAAGGTTGTTTGGGGTTGATCTTGTGAGAGCAACGAAGAGAAAGTTCAGCAGTGTAAGAATATGAAGATAGCACAACCCCGCCAAAAGAGTTATGCGAGATAGGAGGCGTCGGCCATTGATATTTGCTACGTGAGGAGATTATGTGTATTTGAAGGTATCACCTATGAAAGGAGTTACGATTCGGAGTTAAGGGCAAGTTAGCACCACGATACATTGGCCCGCTCCAGGTTATCGCAATCGTGGAAAAGTAGCATATCGTTTGAAGTTGCGAGAACGGTTGTCACCGCTGCACAATGTGTTTCATGTGTCACAACTCAAGAAATGTCTTCAACCACCGACAAAATTGTTGACATTGAAGGAATTGAACTTGAGCCCGATCTAACCTATTCAGAGTATCCCGTCGGAGTTGGATCGAAAGATCGAGTTACTCTGCGACAAAACAACCAAGTGGTATAAGATACGGTGGAATCGTCACTCGGAAGAAGAGGCTACAACTCGGGAGTCGGAAGAGTATCGTCGAACATTTCCCGAGTTCTATGCTTCTATCTAAGTTATAATTCCCTCTATGACTTATAACTATTCTAGTGTGAGTTGTAAAAACCCCTTTCCTTATGTCCTCGTTTGAAGATGTGTTGCTTGACACATTTCCTTTTCCATTACCTAACCCAAGGCTTTAAATCTCGGGACGAGATTTCTTTAAGGAATTTGTAACATCTCTCGATGTTATATCAACTAAAACTCGCCATGTCATCATGTTTAGTCGCAAAGCATTCATGTTAGGTCAACCCCGATATGCATTCACTAAAACAAGATTTATATTCTAGGTTGATTGTGCCTACGAGATAATGTTTGTTACTTTTGCTTTTGATAGCCTAGAGGTGTGTCATTTCGATCAAACGCGATTTTATTCGAAAACCCCGTTCCGACAAACTCCGTTTTACCCCTTTTCTCTAATTCAAAATCTACAAAGAATTTGGGGTTGGTCCAAAAAGCAATATTGTAGGGCTTGATGAGACCTACAATGTTGGTGAACAAAGTTTTTCAAGTTTTCAAAAAGAAATTCAAATAAATTTGAAAATACGGTTTTCCGACAGTTGTCCCCTTTTCAATTTCAAACCATAATTCAAAAACTATGCATATTTTGGAAAAACATCTTTTGGAGAAAATGTGCGGTTTGAAAAGTTGAGTTTTCCATAGTTT
>JAENPR010001524.1:0-142910 GCA_018135685.1 Themeda triandra
GCCAAGAAATAGTATAATCCTAAAACTAAGTATTTAATATTTTTAGCCCAAGAACTAGAAGTTTTGTTCTACCCTATATATGTGAATTTCATGCCATAACCAATGAATACTAGAAGTATGATTGGATTGTATGGATCATTAGAAGTGATCATTCATAGATGATGCAAGAAGCATATAACTACTTGAAGTAATTATGGCATAAGGGGGAGAAATTTTGGGTAAAGGCATAAGAAAATGTGGGTAATATATATTTATAAGAGGCATAGCCTTCCTAAATCTATCTTTAAGTGCATGTATCAAGACTTGAAGTTTTGCCCGTCCTTCCGACCGATTCAATTTTCTCTACTGCACTAATTGCAAGTAAGCTTGTAGCTTAGCATTTTATTGTTATCTACTATGTTGGACCGAATACCAACATTCCACATTATACACATGCACGTGTATTACTATGTTGTTCTCTGATTGAGCTAAACTACCTCCACACTTGCTTGAATATTAGCATAGAAGCTATAATTGTAGCTAGTAGTTACCTTTGCACTTCCCTCATAATGAAATTGGCTAGCTAGCATGCTATGTCTATATGGTTCCCGTTGAACTAAGAAATCATTTGCTTTCAATGCATCGTATGCATAAGCAATAGATTGGTCTAGGGCCAAGTAGCCTAAGATTAGGGGGAGTAAGTCGATATGAAATTCGCTCAATAGAGACTAACCCAATCGATGGGGTGAATGATTGTGGAACTAAGATGATGGGTAACACACTCATGATGATTTGTGATTTACGAAGAAAAGGCATCAAGGGAATTTTGCATTAATGGCAATTAGAAAATTCTAGAAGAAATTCCATGTGAATTGGATGTTGCGTATTTTATATATTTGAAGTATATGGTCTATTTTTTTTAATGTATGAGTACTTGGATCAATTATTTTGGCTAAATAATAAAGAAGCTAGACAATGAAATAGTTTTATAAATTATGATATGTGCACATCGGGGAGAACATCCACGAGTTTGTAGGAATCTTTGAACATTCTTAAATGCACTTTATGTATTCTAGCTCAACGCATTTCATTATAGCATACATAAATGGGCCTGCTTTAGACGGACATATATGAATATGAATTATTATAAGCCCATCATAGGGGATTATGCGAGATTATTTTGAAGTATGCTATTAAAGATCTAATATTGACATTAGGGGGAGAGAGCCTATTTTAAATACCAAATATTATTTCCACAGAAGGAAAATGATCTAGAGAAAATATTCATTGAAGCTTGAAGGGAATATTATCACACTAAATCAACTATTAGTTTGACTAATGCTCTTGTGAAGCATGAAGCGGAGCATATGCCAGATATTTAAATGAGAGGAGTAACTTGAAGTTATAAACCAGAAGTTTTGTTTACTAGTAGTAAACTAATTATTGTATACTATCAAGCTACAATCTATGGGGACGCCTATGGATTATAGTTTTAATGTATACTTATTGAATAGAAATAAAACAAAAACTCCTCCATTCTCATGAAGAGAACACCTCATAAGTAAGGTTGAGCATCTCATGAAGAGGATCATCGTGAAGATGGAATCTAACACACTAAGTGCGCACATCATTAGTGTTGGATATGCGGAACAATAAAGTATCTCTTGTTTTTGGGAAATAACAAAGAGACGAAATAATCTCATATTATGAGAATATTGGGGAGAAAATAATAGTTGTGGCAACGCTACCTCTATAATTGCAAATGTTTCTCTTATGAGAACCGGATCCGAAAACAAAGTCCATGGCAAAGTCGCTTGTAGCGATTATATCGGTCGAGTGAAGAAATGCAATTGAGGATGAATCTCCTACTAAGAAGAAATAAATGTTACGCTATATCTACGGCAAATGAAATTGAATGAATATGGAATATGCGATTAGTTTGTGGATTATGAAAATCCATATAATTCCTGAAGAATATAAATCGCAACATATGAAAATTAAATCTCATACAAGTATTATAAAGTCTAAGGTACAATATATTCATGAATGAATATTAAAGACTACGAAAGAGTATATCCTAGAAAGAATAGTCATCAAATGACTTTATAGTGAATAACACTATCTCGGTTGTGTATATCACTTAATAATCTCTCATGTAGTAGAATAAGAACATCCTTGAAGGAACTAATTTATGAAGGATTAACCGATCAATTCTTGAAGAAACACCATTTATCCGTTTTGAAGTGAATATAGACCCGAGAGAAAGAAAATGAGGAATTCTAAACACCATGAAGGTGTCATACAAACATTCGAAAAAGTGTAAAGCTAAGCAATAAAAATATTGATATCCTCTAAATACCATAGAAGGTATGAGAATAATGGTGATTTGGCATTTGAATTATCCCCTAAATGCTAAATGCAAGGCCGGATTTATTACTTAGTGGTACAATCAAAATCCACGAAGATTTGTAAGTTTAAAAATTCACTATGAGAGAATTATTAGTATTGAAACTCTTGTAAGAGTTTGACACTATTTAGAAGATATTGAATATTGTAATTTATTTATCCCCATCATCCTACGAAAGGATATATTACCCTGAAGCGTAAATTTTTATTTGTTTTGCACAACTAATAAGTGGTTATTTATGCATGAAGCATATTGCTCTTTGTTATACCCATATAATTCATAGAAGAATTATGAACCAACTTTTTGGATGTGTGGTTTGAATAATAAAATTCAAAGGATGGCTTTATTAGGGGGAGCAATTTTATTCAATTTATCTTGAAGATAATTGAAACCACTAGAATTATAAAGATCAAGTAGATCCTATTTGCTAAAACATGAAAGTTTATGCATAGATCATGAAGATCAATATCTATTCCGAAGAATAAAATATCCGAAGAATATATAACCAAGAAGGTTAAATGTGGTACTCTTTTTTCCCATGTGAGTTTTTACTCGAAGGTTTCTCACACAAGGTTATTAATGAGACAATATGTGCAATACAATTAACGAATGCGATATACTCTTTTCTCCAAGAACCGTTTTTTCCCATTGGGTTTTCGGATGGAGTTTTTGACGAGGCATGTGCATATCGTGGTAATCGCCCAAGGGGGGAGTGTTATAAAACATAAGGACTCTATCCTAAAAGGAAAGGAGAAGGAAGAATCCTAATCCTAGTCCGTTTTTATGTGGGCTCTTACCAAAACTCTAGCCCTTAGCGGGACTATATATACGTGGGAGCTCTATGTTGTAATTACCAATATTCGGAGAAATAAAGAATAGTCTCCCTACATCTTGTGTCTACTTGTTCTACTTTCATCTACCATGTTGATCGTGAGGAGATGAGAGGGTAAGGTCCAAACCCGGCAACATGTTTCTTTAAAAGAATAACCCCTTTTTCTCCAGATTTGTGCGGACTATGCACTACCTCATGTGCCACTACAACACTTTCTAGAATGTACCTACCCTTAATGAAGGCATTTTGGTTAGTAGCCACCAACCTCCTTGCCACTTTTCCTAATCTAATAGTCAACAACTTAGAAATCATTTTAAAACTACAATTCAAAAGACTAATAGACCTAAATTGTTTCATACTACAAGCATCATTGACTTTAGGAACCAAAGTAATGAGAGCAAAGTTTAGCCTCTGGATATCTAGATCACCTTTGTAGAAAGCATCAAATAAAGCAACCACATCATTCTTAACAAGCTCCCAAAATTTTTGATAAAAGAGAAAGGAAATTATCAGGGCGGGGGCCCTCGGGATAACGATTTGAACACAGCTTCTTTAATCTCTAATTCGAAAAAAGGGGTTGTTAGCTCATTATTCTCTTCAACGGTAACTTTCGATCTTCCCCGAAATCCGAGCCTAATCTCATATCTCCTCTATCTTCCTTTGCAAAAAGATTTTTATAAAATTCTACAGCCAAATTCATTATCCCCTTTTGATCTCGTAACGAGGCCAGAAGGGCTCTCCAAGAAATCAATCCTTTTCTTTCTACTTCAAAGATTAGCTACTGGCATGGAAGTATCGTATTCCTATCCCCTCTAGAACATCTCTATCCCTAGACCTTTGCCTCATTTTTATCTCTTCAATTCTCCAGATTTTATCTAACTCTTTTTCTAGTTCCTTATATCTAGCCCATTCGGTAGCATCTAAATCCCGATTCTCTAGCTCTTTATCTAACACCTCATATTTCCGGGGACGGGATTTTCTTAGATTTATTCAGCACAGCTACCTGATTGGAAGCCCAACCTCTCACTAACCTTCTAAAAGTCCTAACTCTAAATTGCCAAATATCTATAATTTTAGACTCGAGCATGGCATGGACCAAGCTTTTCTACCACTCCCTAAAAGACTCCTCTTGCGACCACCACTTCTCAAACTTGAACCTTTTTACCAAAACTAACATTATCTCCAAACTCAACTAGGAGAGGATTATGGTCTTTGGAAGCCTATCTAAAGCTTTCACTCGATCGGGGAAAGCAACTTCCGTGTCGAGAAGAGATAAAAACTCTATCAATTCTAGCTAATACGGGATGTTCACGATTATTAGTCCAAGTGTATTTTCTATTTCTCAACTCTACTTCAAAAAGACCCCATCTATTGACCCAATCATTGAACAAGTCGAGTCCACTTTAAAGTTTACCACTCATTAATCTTATCTGCCAGGGATTTCTAACCAGTTGAAATCACCCCCAATGATCAAGGGTCCTTGCCGGGTCCCAATGACTTTATGTAACTCATCAATGAACTCCTGTTTACCTTTCTCATAAGGAGACCCATAGACTACTATTACTTTAAAAGAAAAAAGCAGTTAGCTTATTTGTTAACATCACACTAGCTGTATACTTAAGAAAGTCACCGAAATCATAGAGAAAACATCAGTACTAGCACCTACAAGTATCCCACCAGCGAGCCCTCTAGCTCTAACGCGAAGTCCACGAAAATTGCATCCAGCAATATTTCTTAGCATCCCTACGGGGTACTCATTTTTTTTTCTCTACTATACCAACAAAGTCAATATGATTCTCCTTTATCTTAGAAGATAAGGAAAGAATTCTACCTTCAAGACCTAACCCTCGATGTTCCAAAAAGACCTTTCATTTGGGCTTCTTTTTATATAACCTACCTACTCTATTGTCTTGTCACATCACTAGACACCCGGTGGGGGCTACTTGTCGGCCCGAAGAGGAGTTGCCACTCCCTTGCACTAAACCAGGAAAATCTACAATGTTAAGGTCAACCAAAATTTTGTCGGTGCAAACATCAGTACTATTAGTATGGTACCTAGCCTCAACACTCTCCCCTACATCATTACTAACTGAGTCAGGGGAACTCTCAGAATCCTCATCTACTACATTATCCCCCTTTTCTGGGAAAGCTGATGGCCATGAGTCTCCAGAACACTTATCAGTGACCAACAGGTTTTGCTTCTCACTGCACATTCTGCTAAAATTGACATCTCTACTATTATCTAATTCTAACATATCATTAACCAACTTTTGAGAAATGAGATTGCCATCTCGGGAACTAAACCAATAGTAGCAGCAGTACAAGCTAAAGAATCACCGAGATATAGGTAAGGGTGGTTTGATTGTATTCATACCTTTGCTTTTCTCCGGATTATGAATCATTTTCCCCTCCCGAGCCACCAGAACATCCCCGCCATCATCAATGAGCACAGGACTTTTCCTTTGAGCCAAGATTGGCCCAGAGACTGAGTTCTACCCTTTCCGGAATTTTTGTTTCCCTTGACCTTTTCCACCTCCTCGGCTGAAGGTTGCGTTCACGAGACTTCATTATCTTCTCCATCAATCACCACCGTAGATCCCGACTAGCATCGTGCAAAGTCCGGCATATCATTCACCAACACGGACCTCTCACCACACTACGTCCGGTTGTTTAACCCATTCATTTGGAAGGTTAGCCAACTCACGAGTCCTCTTGGTCTAAAGCGGCTCTTCAACGTCCTCCAAGTCTTCCGTATCCTCTCCCTCAAGCTCCATCCTTTCCAAAAATCCATGCGGTTCCGGTGATCATCGACTTGCAACACTCTTCGATCAGCAAACTCCAGTTCTTTTGGTGACCCCCTAAGATTTGTCGATGCCAAACTCTACGGTATCCCTCAAGACACTAGTATCACTAAGACCCCGGCTGACGAGCCAAAGTTTCTTGAGCCACTAGCTCCTCCTCGGTTGGGCCAGTTAAGGTTCTTGTCCAAACCATCGGTTGGGCCATCATCTTGACAAACTCATCCTCACCTCCACCTCTCTCATCCTCATACCCTTCCTCATCTTTCTTGTTTTTTCATCAATCTTTTCCACCATCCCCCGATCCCCTTTCTTGTCATCATCATCGGCGGAGTCCCTCAACTTGAGCTATTCCTTCAATGACAAAGTTCACGGGGTAGCAAGCCCCCAAACTCATAAACTCTCTCCAAAGGAATATTAGCAGGATTTTTACACCACAACTTCACTGCGGCTACCGAGAAGAAACTAGAGAACACTTCGATCCAGTCCACTTCTAGCAGCAACCCAATACTTGAAGCCACATCTTTGATTGTCCACCAATCTGCCCATTTTGGTGGAATGCCCTTCATCTGCACCCAAACCTCTTGGAGATGACTAACAGGATCCACCTCCCCATTCAAGGCTTTAGAGAAGCCACTTGCTCTGTTCCCTCCAACTCAAACAAGGTAGCTCTACCAATTACCAGGTCATCCACTCTCTTATGTGGTGGGAACCTCACAACATAAGTGTACTCATCATTAGGCCTCAACTTCCGATCCCACTTAGCATCAAAAAGCTTCCGGATGCTCAACTAGTTGACCTCCTCAACATAGCCTTGTTCGGTGCAATAATTCCAAAATTATCTAGCCCTTTCCAGTGTTTGAATCTACCGGCTCTTGGTTCCACATCAATGTGATAGAACCCGAGACCCACTGCAAGCACTACCATAGGGGCTGATTGAGATTTTTTCCATTGGGGCAACTTTCCACTACATGATCTTCCCTCCTACAGATGAAACAAGACATTTGGACTTGGTACAAGCTTTTGTGTTGAAATGACCCAACTCCCCACACTTGAAGCACACCACATCTGTAGCTTTTTCCTTGGATTCGACATGACCACATCCTTGTCACTACCCCCCGAGTAACTGTTTGTGAGAGCTTTCGGCCCTCATGATCTGCTGATAACTTCTTTTGCTCAAGAACTGGTTTGTCAATCTGTTGACCTCTACCCAAGCCTCTACCTCTCCACATTGTCTCCCACCACCCCTACTCTGTTCCCTACCAGAACTGCTGCCCAAGAACGGCGGTGGATCTTTGGGGTACACGAGGGTAATAGCCATACCCTGGTGGCGGAGGTTGGCCGAGAAGAAGTGCGGCGGCGGTGGGCCTTGAGGGGGGAACGGATGTGGTGGGAATTGCCATCCTCCACTGCTCCAATCCCCCCAATTCTCCTCCTGATTTCTCTGCTTCAAACCACGCCCTTTTCCTCGTCGCCATGACCTTCTTGATAGAGCGCGACGAAGATCCTCGCTCCTCTTCTCCCCAAGATTAAGTTGCTAGACTAAACTTGCTTGGAGTTTTCTCCCACACATCCGATGGACCAACTGGAAGGCAATCACTAACCCTAAACTCCATCTTCTCCCATAGGTCTCTCCTTACCCAGACCAAATTGGATCTGATCTGATCTTCTTCACGCGGTGGCTGGGGGATCGATTTGTGGCCAGGGCAATACCACAGCTGCCCCCAAAATTCTTGGATATCTTCATCTTTGTCCCTGCTTTCGAGCTGCAAAGTGCGTTTTGCCCCCTGCTTACGACGAGCCCAGATCCATGGCTTGGAGGCAGCCACCTGTCCCCCGCATCGGGACCAAGCCCTCTTCCTCCGACCGCTGGTCCCTCAACAGCTTTGACTTGAATCTTGGTGGAGTTCCGCGCCTCTCACGGTTGGAAGCCAAAACTCGCCGTGGAGTCGTCGGAGACCACACGAAGGATACGCCAATCCGGCGTCTTGTCTCCAGCCCCTCCGCATCGCCAAGCCGAGGAGGAGGTGAATCGCGAGAGGATTCGAGAGACAAGTCCCTCTCCCTCAGTATCTCGCGCCTCCGACACCTCCCCGGAGAAAGCCGCTTCGAAGGGAGAGCAGTCGCCGCCCTCACCGGATTCGAGAGACAATCCGGCCGAGGCCGCGCCTCGTCCCACCTTGCCGGTGCTCCGCGCCGAGAGGGCGGGGATCCCCGCCTCTGCCCTGAGCCGGGGAACCGCGCCCCCTCGGCCACCATCGAAGCCGGCGGCGACTCTCCGGGATTGCTCGCCGGCAACCGCCTCCACCTCTCACGCCCTAGCTCCATCATCTCTCCATATCAAACCGCGACCATGCCGGGATCGCCTGACGAAGCTGAATCTAACTCCCTACTTTTGGATCTCCTCGCCGGAGAAATCGCCGACAGCGGGCCGGTCAACGCCGTTGACGGCGAGGCCGCCCTCTCGCCCGCTCGTGTCTATCCTATCCGCTCGTCCGATCGGGAAAGTATTTTTTGCGTGGAACGCTTCAGTGTTGTGAAGGCGAGAGCCTTGAGCCAAGTGGTTCCGGACTTGGGGTAGCTTGCAAGGAACACGTCCGTGGGTCTCGACTGGAACCTGGAATAGATGGCCGGGACGCCTATCTTCAATGTTGTTACCTCTGGCACCCAGAAGCCAGCATAATGGTGGAGCCGGAACGGTGGCCACCTGGTCTCCAGGGGCAGCGAAGGGATGATCTCCGCTACGTTGGCGTGATGCATTGTCACCGGCGTTGCACCTTCTTCTGCATCGTCCTCCGACAGCCTGAAAGCCATCTTATTATTGACCTACTGCTGTATCTCAAAAGAGACGTCACTTGCAGTATGTGTCCAGTTGCTTGTTGCAGCCTGCATATGCAGAAGTGGGTGCACAAAAGGGATGTTATGAGAAAACCTGATGTCAACTTAAAGTAGATAACAGGGAGAAATTAACTAACTGAGATATAAAAGAGCAACAGAGGTATGGTAGACATATTCATCACCATCTGATCAGACATGATTCAATGAACATTACCAATGAAATTGATTGCATTGCAAGTCACTAACAGTGGAGCAACACGAACACGTCCAAGTCACATTAAGAAGTACTGTGCCTGAGAAGAAACAAGGCGGTGCTCCGAACTGCGCAAGCTAAAAGGATATAAAGCTTCAAAGGTGTTCGGAAATTCAGCACAACACTAGTCTTACAAAAGATTGGATTGTTGCTCCAAAGTCCGAACTAGGAAAGCCAACTCAAATGAAGGCCAAGCATCAAGCGGTGAAGTATAGTTCTGGGAATTTCTTGGCAACCCAACAGCCCATTTGAACCACATAAGTATATGGACGGACTACTAAAAATCTTGCATGTATATCAGGTTAAATGGCTAAAGATATACTCCTTTGTCATTGCTTATTTTCCGTTTTAGTTTTACCGTCATTTGAATCTTTTTATAGACACGCATCTCCCACCAACGGAAGAGGATGAGCACCCTGTACTTATTTTTCGGATAGCAGCAGTAACCGAAGTTATTTCTCTCGCAATTACAGTAGGTAGACTCCATGATGTTTTCATCCCTGCAGCAGGGTTCACTTCAGATGGATGCTCAACATCTTGTATACGAATGTGAATATGTTAAACATTGTTCCAGCCTTGTGAAAAAAAAATATACATATCATAAGAAAATTAGGTGCTAAAAAGTTAAAATCCAACCTTTGGTGAGAACTAGCATAGATATATAGTGCAAACACAAGAATGAAAATCTTAGATTAATCTGCAAATACATCTATAAAAATATGTCCTAGCTGTTTCACTGTAAAATACTGTTTGGAAGAGCTCCTGCATTCGGCATGGAAGCTGATCTAGAACTCTGCCAAAAGACCCTTAATAATCATCACCTGGCGCCAATCATCGCTCTATAGGTATAAACTTGAAATAAAAAACACATAAATGAAGACCCAGCTATCAAGTATGAACTAACAGCGTTGACGAGGCCTATGGCTGAACCGATCGTACAGAATTGCATCAAGTGTCTACAGCTTCCAATTGACAAACTTCTCTCCAGGTAGAAATGCGGGAGAGCTAAGAATGGCAAGAAGGGGATGGATTCTGCGCACCTGGAAAGAACACACACACGCTGCGCCGACGTTGAGGCAGTGCCTGTCGCCGGCCGGCGAACTTCCAGCCTTCCTCCAGATGCAGCAGCAACTGCAACTGCAAGCCCGCAACGCTTGGAGACAGTAAAGAACACGAGGCTGACCTGCTGAGGGCGTCGGCGGCCGCGGAGAGGTCCTTGTCCTCGCGGTCTGCGTGCTGCAATATTGTACTCGCCAGTCGCCGCCACGCTCTCTTTTTCTATTCTGCTGCCCGTCAGGCCCAATTGGTTTTGTCCCTGTGGCTACAGAATCCGCGTAAGCCATGAATTTATTCTTTGGTTTCATTTGGTTTGCTTCTTGTTCTTTCTTCTCTTTTTAATTAAAAATATATTAATGTTTTTTACTTATTCTTTCGTGGAATGCTCGTTTTGGACAACTGCATGAATTTTACATAGTATACATACTGTTCTTGTGTCACAAAATGCCACAAACTATGATTTGCAGCAAAGCTATTATTATACAAATGATTTGTACATAAATTAAACTACCGGCAGGATAAAGTCCATATTTTTCCACAAACAATGAAGCACATTGCTCACCATGGGTGGTATTATATTGGAGGTATTTTAGCACGCTTGGAAATAATGTGAGCCATTCATTTCATTGGATCCGATGGTCTAAAAATAAGAGGCAGGATGAGAGGAACTTTTTGTGGACCGGAACTAAAAATTGCGTGGGCCCATAACTGAATTTGGAGGGTAGAAACGTATTTTGATGCCCGAGGAGCTGCTTCTCTACGAAGAAAAAAGAACCGCTTCTCATCTTGAAGAACACACCGGATCCGGGGAGTCGGAAAAACTCCCGGCCGCTGCGGCTCTCGTCCGGTCATCCAAGCAGAGAAGTAAGGAAGGAGGTAGCTTGCCTCTGCTCAGCAGTCGGCGGACAAGCGCGAGACGCCTCCGGCACGGGTGTGCGGCCAGTGCTCGGTCCTTGAAGATCACCTTCCCAGCTTCACTGACGCGAGGTGAGGGGCACTTCCGTAGTTAAGCAAAAAGGCATGTTCAAAGGTTGTTCATGATTTGGTACCTTTGGATATCTAGCATGTAGTTGAGAGGCATTGGCACCTCGTCGAAGCGGTATCAATGCATGTACTTGACGCTGATATCTCGATCACTCCATGGATTTTGATTACAAGGAAGAGTCTTGTTGCCGTATTATAAGTTAGAGATTCAATGGTCTGATTTTGTGAGCAAGCACGTGGTCCGATTATGTGAACAATGCTCTACTTGTAATGCCAATCTGCAGCATTGAGATGTTTTTGGATGCGAGTTTTAATCCTTGCAAGGTGATATTAAGCGTCAAGCGTGTAAGCTCCAGCAGCCGGCGATGGCGTACAGGCGGCGTCGCAGCGGGCCGCGATGGCGTCGCGATGCAACGTTGCAGCGAGGTTCTGACGGGACCGCCCACGCTCGATTCGCCGTGCAGATCGGGTGAAGCAGCTGCGGTTGTGAATTTGTGTGCGGCTGCATACACGATCATGGGAGACGCGACCCTCTCGCCCACCAGGAGAAGCCGCCGGAGAAGGCGGCCCAGATCTCGGTCGTACGGAGGCGGTTCCGTGGATTCACTTATTTTATCGATAAGAAGCTGAGAATACGGAGTTGTGGTTACCAAAATACCCTTTCATTATAATTTAGAAGAGGAACCGGCTAAGAGTAAATCAACGGGAGGAACTGGCGGTTCCGGCCAAGCACCATAAAAATTCTCATTATATTGATATCTGCAACCAGCAAGCAGCACCTGACATTCAGCAGTTTGCAACCGCTCATGCTGTGCTCGTAAAGGCGAATCCAGTCCCTTGCAATGCATCTTCAACGATCTTGTCTAGCCTATGCGCCATCTCTAGCGTCATGTGATTGCTCCAGTCACCAGAAATTCCCTTCCTGAAGTAGCTTTCATTCTTGACTCCCAACCTGGAGCTTCTGTTTCTGTTCACCTCCATGTCCTTCAACTTGCCCAGGCTACACAGCTCCACAATGGCATTCACCACCCCTCCCTTCTCCTCTTCCTCAGAAAATTCACAACCCATAAACTTCGCTAGCTTCTTGACATGACTCTCTGGCTCAAGTAGCATCTCCTCATATCTAAGGAACAGTACCCTGTCAGGCCTCCTCATGCTGTCCTCCCAGTACTGGAGGGCATGCAGCCATTGAGGACCACCTGGACAGCGGCCTTCACAGAACAGCTCCAAAGCCTCCTGGATCGTGAAGTCAACTCCAGGCGCCAACTTCCTCGTGAACAACCAGTAGGAGACTAGAGCATCCTTGGGTTCCCGGCAGATGTACACGATCCGGCACCCTGAGCGCTCCCCGGTGATGCAGTTAATTAGGCAGCAAGGGGTAGGGAAGGTGTGTGGCCAGCACGCGTGGGGAACAGAGCGCTTCAAACTCATCCCTTGTGTTGAATTCAATTTCGAGGAACCTGACGATATCATGGGGGCTACAATGGCATAGTGGATGGTTACCATCAAACGGCACATGTGTGGACCGCTTCAGCGTTGCAAAGGCGAGGGCCTTGAGCCAAGTGGTGCCAGACTTAGGGAAGCTTGCAAGGAATACATCGGTGGGCCTTGGCTCGAAGCACGAATGGACGAGTGGAACGCCTGCCTTCAATGTTACCTCGGCCAGCCAAAAGCTAGCATACTGGCGGACTGAGAGTGTTGGCCACCTGGTCTCGAGGGGTAACGAAGGGATGATCCTGGCAATGTCGGTGTGAGGAGCCGTCAACAGTGTTGCTCCTTGTGCATTGTTCTCGGAGTGCATGGAAGCCATCGTCTGATTGGTGAATCTCAAACGCGAGGTCACTAGTTGTGTGTCTCCAGTCCAGTTGCTTGCTGCAGCCTGCATGTGGACGAGGGTGCACAGAAAGGATTGAATGAGGACAAGCTTATGGCAATTTTAAGTTACCAGCGAGAAGTAACAATATAGGTAACAGAGAAACCAAGTTACACTAAAAGATGATGGTAGACGAGTTACCACCATCTGATCAGGAATCATTCAATGAATATTACCAAAGAAATTGATTGCATTGCAAAACAGTGGAGTAATACTACTTCTCCAAGTCACATTAAGAGGTACCCAGGAAAAAGACCAACTACAAAGTGCTAAGGCTTTAAAAGTGTTCAGAAGTTGTGCACAATACTAGTTATGCTCAAGAATAGATTATTGCTCCAAAATAGGCAAGCCAACTCCAACCAATGTCAAGCATCAGGTTATTCGGAGCTAGATTTACCCATTTCTTAACCTGCCGAGCAGTTTGGCATAAGGCATGAAAGTCTTGCAAGCGAACAATAAATCTGAACTTTTTTCAAATAAGATGAATAGAGCTCGGCTGCAACTTTTGTTACTTGGCAATGGGCACAACCAAAATCCTAATTGTTAACCTCCAGTAAATATTGCTATAGCTATCTACTTAATGAAGCGGCAGAGCACCTGCCCATTCGGCTGAAAAAAAAAATCCTAATTGTCGTGACTCAAGATCAATGAAGAACAGCATAAAGTGAATAGGCTCTGGTAATTTCTCCACAGCCCAACTGTCCATGTAAACCAGAATATAGGGACTAGTACAATTCTTGCTTGCAAGCAGTTAAACAGCTAATGAGATACTGTAACTGCGCCTGCTATTCTATCCACTGACCCAGACTCTAGTTCAGAATAATTCGTTGAACCAGTAGACTCTATGTTTGTTCCTTGTCACGACTTAATTTTATTCTGTACTCTTCCCCATAACTGAAACCTTCTAGACACCATAAAATGTGGACACTAACAGATCCAAAACTAGCATATGGATATCATAGCATCCATTCCGCTGAAGAAAGCATTTATGGAAAAATTAATCCACAAATACGTTGAGATAATCTAATTCATATGGAGGATATTATATACACTAGGCCACTGGCAAGTCCATCCACTGAAGCCCAGCTATGAACTAACCGCGACTACGAGAAGTAGGCTGGACCGATCGTTGCCGGAAGGTTCATGTTCCTGCCTCAAATGCTTATAACATCAGGTGTGCCCAATCCCAAGTAGCAGCGAGAGTTTTCAGAATGTACTGCCCTTCAATCCCAGCCAACAGAGTTTTCAGAATCCACTACCCTTCAATCCGCACAGAGAGTCAGAGAGTCACCACTATGCGGAGCAGTGGGAGAGGGGAGAGATTGACAGGAAAGGAGGAGGGATTTTGCGCACCGGGAAAGAAGATGCCGGCGACGTGGCGGCAGGCCGTGTTGGTGCCCGGCAAACTGGCCGCGCTTCCCTCCCCGAATGCAGCTCCTAGAGTTGGAGACAGAGAAGAAGGCGTCCGCTGACGCGGAGTCGTTCTCGCGGTCGGCGTGGGAGAGGAGAAGCCGGGGTCCGGTATGGCCGTGGATCTCGTGAGGTCATCGTCGTCGGACGCCATGTAGCCGTCCTCCGCTGTCTGTACCCCACAGGCTTTCACCCGCAGGCCGCAGCGCTACCCTTTCCGTCCGCCTCGCGCCATCGTGTGGTGTGGTCTGCAGCTCAACTTGGGCCAGACCAATGGGCCCATCTTTCGTCTGGTTGATCAATGAATGACCATGAAACACCCCAGAGAGAAGAGCCGTCATGGGCTGAAATCACATCCCTATGGGCCAGAAACATCTAACTGGACCGAACAGCAGCGAAAACGAATCAACTGGGCCCTGGGACTCCTCGGAGCAGGCTTCCGGCCCGGCGGCAAAAAAAAAAAAAATCCCAGACAACGATCGCTTTTTTTGTGTATTGGACAAACGGCGCTGCTCTGTCTGCTCGTACGGCGGCGCCGCCGGCAGCAGCAATTTCCGGCATGGGAAAGTAGGCGGCGGCGGAATCCTCGCCACATGTCGAAAGAGGTAACAAAAGGTACTAGGGTATTTCTAGGACCTGGTACAGTCTGGCCCGTCGAACGAATCGATTCCCCCCGAGCCCAACACATCTTGCCGAGTGCGCGTGGTGCGGAGGACGATTTTTTTTTTTTTCCACTCCAGTGACCAGTTTATCATCATCGTTCGGAGAAAAAAGAGCAGATGCTCATGCGAATAATGTCACGCGTGATGCCATGCTGGGGTAAGCAAGCAGGACGCCTCTTCTTCCTTTTGGAATTTGGAACCGGCCCCACCTAACACGGCACACCTGATGCCATAGTATAAGGTTCCGCGGAAGTTCCGACAAGGCGACCTTTGGGTTTTGGCCGGCCGGGTTCCTCACCTCCGACACGTTGAAATTCCGCGGCCAGGGTCGTACGTCCAAGTCCACGCTGCCGCCTGTCTCTTGTGCTTTTCCAAGCAGAAGGTCCGAGCTGCTGAATCGATCGATTGATTTGTTCCCACATGGCGGATGCAGAGGTTTTCCAGCGCACGGGGTAACCAAGTTTTCTTCTTCATTGCCAATGTGGCACGAGGGAAGAGGATTCACAAATCCACCCGGCGGAGCTCTGGTCAGCGGCGAGTAGCCGAGTAGGCGACATGCCTCTCCACTCAGCCCACGCGCACCGCGGCACCGGCCGGTCACCAAATGCTCACCTTTACGTAGAGGTTGATTCACGTTGTTGTATGAGCACTAGCAAGCTTTGCCAAATGTAAGTGTAGCGACAAGACAACGACGCCACGCTTTGGTGGATGAGCTAAAAAAGGGCATCAAGAAAATATAATCCATCCATCAAATGGAGCACTATGCAAGGTAGGAAAAAGGAAAAAGGAGCTCCTTTCGTAGGCCATATCTGGATCATTTCTATTAATAGCAAGTTACTCTGCTCGTGACAATTTTTAAGTCATTCTGTCTTTCCTATATATAAGCATAACTTTTACTACATACAATACAGTAGTATTTTAGATATACAATTATTTCTTATATAAACACTGTATATATACTCAAATGGAGGAAGTAGCTACACTATTATCTAAGGCCTCGTTTAGATCACAAATCGGGTGACACCGATTCTGCACAGTGCAGAAAAAACTACGCATTGTTAAATCGTTTTGTTTTTTAGTGCGAAAAATTGTCGGTCTTGATTAATTAGTGCCGAAAATGTTAGATGCCATGATCTGATAAAACTGTCAGCGATTAGTTTTTGATTTCATCTACATTTAAGTCAAATGCGTATGTAAACGTTTTGATGTGATGGGGAATAGGAATTCTGCGTAGTGGAATTTGGGAGTAAATTTTGGGATCTAAACAAGGCCTAACAAATTTAGTGATAGTTATTTAGATATACCAGTTAATAAGTGGTTGGATATATGATTGAAGGTGTTATTAACTATTAGCATCAACCAACAATATCTAAGCAACCAATGAACTAACTGTTGGTTTATCTACTTGTTAATGGTAGTTAGCAAGTCTATTAGCAAATCTATCTTAGATCCTTATTCAGATATAATAGACAGATCCAATAAACGGTCATCGAGTCCCTAGTAGAAGATTCATGCATTCCATCCATCCAAATTGGAGAGAAAGAGGGGTACACTATGAACAAAACTAACACATCATCATCGACTCCATCTGACCTGATTAAAATCTAACTAGATACGGAGTAACAGAAAACACAAAACCAGCCAACGTGCGTGACGGCCACCTGACGCCAACGCCACGACGGACGGCCCGTCTCCTTCGCACAAATACGGGAAGGCCACGGCGCGCCGCCCGTCGAGGCACCGGCGCCGCCGACGCCGAGACGCCGACTCAACGCATTGGTCCATCAGTCGAAGCGGCGGCCGCGCCATGCGGAGACGGAGAAGATAGCGCGGTCCTGCCAGCACAGGAAGAAGGCGCCTTTCTCCTCGCGCACCTTGAACCCGTCGCATCCCAGCCCCTGCGCCGCGCGCCGCGCCTGCAGCAGCGCGTAGTAGCTGAGCGGGACGCGTGCGAAGCCGGCGCCCTCCATCCGCGCCGCCCACCGGTCCAGGCGCTCGTGCCGCTCCCGCCGGTCCGCGCCGTCGCAGGCCACGATGTTCTTCACCTCCTCCCCGAGGAGCCAGCGCTCGACGCGCGCGCGCTCCACGGACCCGCGGGGCGCCGCCGACTCGAGGCAGTCGAAGAGCGCCGCGTAGTAGTTGAGCGCCTCCACGAAGCGCTCCGTCAGCGGCGCCGCGTTGTGGGACGCCTCCTGCTCCGTGACCACCACCACCTTGGGCGACAGGCCCCACAGCGCGCCCAGGAACGCGTCGGCGCGCGACGTTGACGGGGACACCCCGGACTCCGGGCTCCGCTGCCGCTTGTTGTTGGTGTCCCCGCCGCCTTTGCCGTTGCCGTTGCTGCTCTGGTGGCAGCCGTTCTTGTTCTTGCCGTGGCCGGAGCTGTCGTCGTCGGAGGCCAGGAGGCAGTGCAGCTGCAGGCTGGAGGTGACGGCGAGCGCCTCGCCGGTCTTGACGCGGAGCGACTCCACGTCCAGCGCCTCGAGACGGGACACGACGGGGTTGAACTGGAACGGCACGTCCAGGCGCTCCGCCTCCTTGGTGAGCACCATGGCCGTCTGCGTGAGCACGTCCCTGTGCTCGTGCACGGCGGTGAGGCGGAGGTGCGGCGGGCCCTCGGGCCGCGCCGCCAGCAGGTGCAGCAGCTCGAGCCACTGAGTCGCATCAGCGCCGCCGAGGTCGACGACGTGCACGATCTTCTCCGATTCCATGGCCTCAAGAACAGACTGGTTCGCCGCGGCGCCGGCGAGGCGGAGGAACGGACAGAGGTCGAGGAAGTGGCGCCTGGCGACGGCGACCTCGGCCGGCGTGGGGCCCGCGCGTGGAAGGAGCAGCGCGCGGCACAGCCCGGGCCACGCCCGCAGCGCGCGCCGCGCCAGCGCCTCCGCGAACGCGGCGGCGACGCGCTGCATGGCGTCGCCGTCGGGGGACGCCAGCGCCGCGATGTGCTCGAGCGCCGCGTTGGCGGCGTCCAGGCGCCCCGCGCCCGCCGCGGCCGCGCAGTTGAGGAGGAGGTGGATGAGGCAGAGCCCACGCTCGTCGGAGCGGAGCTCCCGCGCCAGCCACGGCGGCGTTGTCGGGGAAGCCGTTGCGCCGCCGCCGGGGGATGCGTGGAGCGGCATGGTGGAGAAGTTGTGCAGCGGGGACGATGTAACCGACGACGAGGAGCCTTCGTCCTGGACCATCAGGCAGCCGGAGGCCTTCCCCGTTCCCTTCCTCGCCAGGTAGCGAGCGAGTGTGTTGGTCTGGCCTGGTGGTTCACCTACGACGGACGCTCTTCTTGGCACGGGCACGCGACGGCGACGCGACCACCGCTGAATTTGCTCTTCCGTGAAGCAAGCAAAGCTCTAAGCTTGTGTGCTTGGACGGCTTGGTGGTGTGGATTTATACGACGACGACCGCGGAAATGGTATGGCCGAGGAAGCTCTGGGATGATGGCGCTTCTTGCTCTCTTGGTCGTCGCTGAGAGAGAGGCACGGCCTGCGGGCAGCCAAGAAGGTAAAGTCAGTGGGAGTAGGCGGAGGCGACCTGCCAAAGCCTGCGGCAGCCCCCTATATGTGCATCTGCATGGAGAGAAAAAGAGGTGGGGTGGGCGGTGTGTGCTGAGCGGCTGAGCCTGCCAGAGGAAGGAGACAGAGCAAGAAATCAAGAGATGGAAGCCATGATAATAAATACTGGAGCAGACCACCGGCAATGGATGGACGGAAGCGCAGAACGTCCACACAGCAGCGTCAGCGTACGAGTAGCGCCGTTGCGGAAGCCAACACGGACATGGACACGAACAAGAGGGAGGAGGAACGCGCCAAGGCGAAACCGCCAAGGAGGTGGCAACAAGCAGGAATAGCTCGAGGAACAAGAATACAAGCCCGGGGATGGCCGGGTGGGGAAGAGGACAAAGGGAAATCACTGGGTTGGTAGTTTGGTACTGGGTGGGAGCACAGGCGCCATTTATTTCTGCACTCTCTTTCATTTCATCACGCACGGCACGGGCACTGCGAGCGGGCGGCAGGGAGTCGGGCCGGACCCGGACCGGACGGAGCTTTATTGTATTTTACAGTGCCGCCAATGGTGGCGTGCTTGCTCATGGCACAGGCACAGCGCCGCCGTGGCCATGGCCGGCTTAGGACGAAGCTGCATGCAGAAGCGAACAAAAGAGAAGGGAGAAATGCTTGCTCACCTCGGGAGAGAACCTTTGGAACCTTTGCAGCCGTAGCAGTAAGGAAGATACGCTCACCGGCACCGGCAGCAGGCGAGGCGAGAAAGGGAGGGGAGAAGAGGACGGCGGCAGGTGGGTTTAAGTAGGTGCGAGGAGGGAGCCGGCCTGAACCGGAAGGAAGGAGACGGAGACGGAGAGGACTGTGTGCTTGGACTTTTTGGGGTGCAGCGCTGGGTGGCGACAAAAAGCGGGGGCGTTTGTCCGCACCCGCGCGCGCCGCGCCACGCCACGCCACGGCGCACCGGCCGCTCTGCCACGCCGCGACCGCGACGGCGACCTGCTGCTCCCTAGCGGTTCTGTTCGGGGCGCTAGCGGCCGAGGAATTTGTGAGGGCGAGCGCTTGCCGGCCCCTTCTATTCTCCGTGATCTGCGTGGACTCACTCGCAGCCGGGTGCGCCCCTCTCTTGTCGCTACGGCACAAAACCAAAACCGCTCTCTGCTTGTTTGTTTGTTTCTGATTCTGACTCTGACTCCCACTCCCAGACGATGGCTGGATCTTGTTGCAATTTGGCGAGGAGGTGCTGATTCCGATCGCGTACTCTCCGTCCCTTTCGATCCATCGTTATCACTTCAAACGAGTATTTAACTTCAACTAGATATATACATGAAAATATCAATGTTTATGTTACATTTGTAATACCATTTCTATTTCATAAAAGAAATGCATTTAGATATGAATGTTGCTAATATTTCTCTATTTAAAACTGGGAAAATTGAACTGACATATTATCACAGAAAAAAGAGGATGGAGAGAATAAATGAGTATCTGTATTCACACCTTGAGTCGTTGGGCCATCAGAGCAATTCTAGCATGGCGCCCAAACAGAGCCCCTCAAATATTTAGCATTTGAGACATGGGATCCGCTTGTCAGTGGGACTCTCCCTCTTTCTATTTTCCTTTTCTTCGCATTGTCTCCCGACAGGAGAGTATGCAACCCTAACCACACATAGAGTAGGGGGCTCGGCCATGTAGGTGTTGGCCATGGGAGGTAGGTGCATTGTGGATCCGAGCGCCAGCAAGCCCGTCATCCCTACCCACTGATGAGGTCATCCAATCCCTCTAGTCGACTACATCCGAGCAGCACAGGAGGATAGAGGGAGTTGTAGCGCCATGTCTTGTTGCGACTGAGGCCATGGGAGAAGCCAGAGGATGAGGCCGTAGAGAGGTAGCCGGTTACGGGGAGAGAAGTTGTCGTCCGTGGGGAGGTTGCCAGCTGTGACCACCATAATGTGTTGCGGTATGGCAGATGCAAGCGAGAGTTGCGCAACCATGCTTACGTGCGAGCGCAGGGGAGGATCTGCCACAACCGTGGGATGGAGGTTGAAGATGAGCCCCCTGGTTTGTTGGCCCCCTATTAGTGATTCTATTGGAGTTGATTTTTTTTTTCTAATTGTGCACTTAAATTTGACTACGAGGGCTCCAAGTAGGCTTCTTGTTGGAGTTGTTCTTAGGTCTCAACCAGCCCTGCCAAAAAATTTGTGTAGCATGAGTAATGAAAAATTAATATACAGTACATGGTAAATTTAGCATACTAAACCTCAACTCACCACAATGGATAACGTGCTAGGGAAAAAAACTAGACAGGGCTGGAGTGGGATGCCTTCGCTATTCCGGGGCAGGGACAAGGTCGTGGGGGCCCCTCGAGCAAAGCAGTAACTGCCGCGGTGGTACGTGTACGGAGTAGCTTTTGGCGTCTCGACGTCATAATAAAAAAATTGATTAGGGAAAAGCCCATCCGGGGCATCCACGGGGCTTGTCGCGGCGTGACCAGCGCCGGAATAAGGCCTCCCTGGTTATTCCTCCTAGCCCGCAACGCGACGAAGGCGCCGCAACAAAACAAAATTCCCCGTTTGTTTGTTTCCTTCCCCGTGCTCTCGCCTCCCATGGCTTCATTATTCCTCAGTGTCTTTCCTTTCACACGACTATACTGTATTTTTTGAAAAATCACACGACTATACTGTAGTGCGTAGTAGTACTAATCTTTATATTTTACTAGTTTTGTTTCATGGTATCAAGGGTACGTGCTCAAGCTCAAACAGATGAAGAGAAGCCCATGGAAAAAAATAAAAAAAAAGCAGCAAAAGTACAGGACCTCTAATCAGTTTGTACTAGTTACTTACAAAAACCGCAATTCTAACTTTTTACCAAATCAATCTATCTTAATCTTGAAAAAATAGATATACACAAAAAAATAATATTATTTATGATAGCAAATAACTACGTATAATTAGAGTGGTCATAAAATATATCCTTATAGTATACTCTCTTCAATTTAGAGATTGTTTTAGCTTTTTTTGTCCTGTATCTAGATATGTTGTGTATCCATAACAAAAGCTATATATCTAAAAAAATCAAATGATTTATAGTTGAGACAGATGGTGGTACCTACCCTTAATCTATAGTTTTTGAAGTCGTCATAATTATCAATATATTTTGATAAAGGTGGTTTGTTGTTGAGAAATGATTCAGTCCACTTAAAATTGCATCATTTTTCGGACGGAACGGAGGTAGTACTACAGAATGATATCACCTTGCGGTAGCGGGAGCACAAGAATACAACCATGACCTGCTTCGGCGACGGACGGACGGACGCATTCTGAATGGAACCACTGAACCAGAGCGCCGTAGGCGTAGCTGAATGAATGAATGATATGAATGCAGAGGACGTACGTAGAGCAGGCAGGTGGTACGTACGTACGTACGTACACGCGCAACGCGACGCGAGCGTGGCACGCGGCCGCGTGCGTCCAAGCAAGCGCGGCGCGCCAGGCCAAAACGAAACAAAGGGCGGTGTCCCGCGTCCCGCGTCGGCGTCCGCACCCGCATCCAGAACAGACGCGACGCGCGGGGCAGGAGGTGGACGACAAGAGGCGGCCGTCGGCGTCGCGCTAGCTAGCTCGGCAAGGCATTCAAAGGGCCCCGGTCATCCTGTCGCGTAGCGCGTCGGCGACGAGACGGGAGCGGGGAGGGATACTAGCGGCTTTTGGCTCTGGGAAGCGGACGGGCAGCGACGTGCCTTCGGTCCGTGTCCGATGTGAGTCTGTGGCTGGACCCAGCCTAGCTACCAGTCCCAAGTCGATCGCACCCCCTCATTTCGAACGGAACGAGAGCCCATCCACCCGGCTCGGTTCGCTGCCTGCCGTGCGCGCATGCGCACCCCCCTCGCAGTGGGGCGGCAGCTTGCTGCAAATCTGCAGTGCTCTTTGCCCGCCTTTGGTGTACTCTACGCGCTGGTATTCCGTACGAGTAATACCGGACTACTACAACTACAAGTGCCAGGAGGAGCATACTACTATCGAGGGAGCTGTTTTTTTTTTCACTTTTTCCTCACTAATCCCTACCAATTGGCCATCAATTGGCAACAAATTTCAAATAAGCGCAGAAAATATCCACCATACCGTTTAATTGCATTGCACTTGTAGGCTCAACAGTCTTCGTTTGACGTTTAATTGGTTTCTTTTGGACATCATCTAATTTTATTTGACGTATATCCTTCAGGTCTAAAATAAATTAACTTTTGACCGTGTCACCATGTGTATATTGACAAATGTTTGTCTAAAATGAGAAGTTAGTTTATTTTGAGATAGAGACGGAGGGAAATCCGTATAAATACGAGCACCATGTACCGTTGTAGAAAGACAGGATCAAACCTGTTTTGTCTGTCCAAGTCGAAAGCATGCATCCACGAGGAAACAAACAAAATCATTAAATGGCCAGTGTGCTAAATGCAAAACACACAGAGGTCCCACGACGTAGACCGCACAAGCTAAAAGTCAAAAACCATTTTTGAAACAAGCTAAAAGTCCAATTTCGTATTGTACTAGAAAACAGCACGGCTTTGCCGCGCTCTACATTGGATTCGGGCCAGTGTTTGGCCACCTATAGATGGAATGTGCAAGCATATTGTACACTGGTTAATTTAGTTGAACCTGTAATGGATATTAGAGTGGCAAAATGCAAATTTTGAAACTTGGAACATATTATACATAGATATGAAAAATAGATCTTTTATAGATTCGGTTCTAATCTGTCGTCCCTGACCACCATGCCATAAATGGCAGTTTCCAATTGATGTTCAGGCTGCAAGAGTTCAAGCAGGTACCACCTTTGCTTCACACGGGGTAGGAATCCTAAAGTATATGGGTCTGGTCCTCAAACCAATGGGTCAGGTCAAAAAAGGGGATATCCTCTTCTTTGGCTACACCAACTAATGTAGTAGATTGCGTTCCCGGAGGACACTCTCCATTTCGTCGGTACTGGTAACAACAGATCTTCCTTGTAGTACCATTAGATTAGTATAAAATTAGTTATAGATGGGTTCTTATTGGTGACAGAGAACTATCATGACAATATGGTCCACTGGACTGAGTATTAATTATAAAAGACAATTAGTTAAAAATGGAATAGTTAAAGATGGAAATATACAGCACCCGGAACTACGTAGCCAGACAGAAAACGTGTCTTTGGTGAACCACAATACACATGTGTCATAAGCCTGACACGGATTCATCTTAAGATAATTTGATATAGTGGTAATTCTATAGTACATAGTCCAAATGTGGACCGTCATAGTCAATAAAACAGAGGCATCCTTCAGGAGCCAATATAGGATTTACAGTCGGTAGGCTGCACACAAAGGCAGAGAAATATTCAATGGAGAGTCTTAGCTGAACAATGACGCCTGCATTCTGAAAATTGTAATGCCAAATTTTGGACAAAGCAAGAGCTATTTGTTGAATGTTTGACTCCTCCATGGCTCGTTATTGCAGTAAACTGTTGGAGAAATTTAGAATAAACTTACATTATATTTTAAGCTTTTATCATGATCTCCAGATGACGAATTTAGATAGTGCTTCTATCAAGTGAACCATTGAGAAGAAATGCCTAGACCGAGCAGGATTGAGACATAAACATATTTTTAGTGAAAGCAACAAGAGACACAACTAATACAAACTGCGAGAAAGTAGGAACATGTATTGCACTGTGAGTCATAGCTCAATGTAGCATGTAAAATGGTACGTACTACCATATATTTTATCAGACGTGAAAAGGTAAACGAATTGGAAACATAACTGAGGAAACTGCACTGAAGTAGCATTGTTGTTAACAAACTAAATAATAATTATATTGAGTACATAATCCTTATAATCACAAGCTTATGACGGTAAATACGCCTGCTTAATTAATCTCCCATTCAGAGGCAGACCGGAAAGTAATCAGAAATCAAATCCATAAAAGTACGCAGTACATTATGACAAAAAAATGGAAATAGTGCATATCCCTAATTGTGTAAACTAAAAATTTGCCTAATGGTATAAAAAATACATATATTTGTTTCGAAAGGCAGTGAGCACACCTCTAAAATGAGCAAACACAATCGGCCTCCAGATTTTGAATTCTCTATTCAGATATAAAGAAGCGAAGGCAAAGAGAAGTGATAGTTGAAACATGAGTATCCATTGTTGGATGACGATCAGTTTATTTGTTTGGCAACAAAATTGTGTTAGCGCAAACAGAGGCAGATAAACTAAAATATAAATATGTCAATCATCTCATCCTGAAAACATGTCGAGATTTGTCGATAGAGCAAGTTTTATATGTTCAGCCTGTTTCTTAAATAGAGTTTGAGGCTTCAAATTCATATATTCCATCAAGGCATTTTATCAAGCAATTTGTAAGCAGGAAACTTTTGCAGAAAGTAATCATGTGATAGCATTTATGTGTTTTCAGATCTTACCAGTTGTAGCAAGCTAATTTCTATTGTACCAGCAGGAAGTTAAGTGCAAACAAATGACAGGGGAGAAGTGGTTATCCTGCTCCTTATGCCTGCCTGGGAAGCATAATTAATTTCTGTACCTTCTACTCACTCTTTCCTTCAATAGCAGTAGGAGATGCAAGTGCACGTGGTCACTGACGAACTTTAAACCGTGATCACTAGTGGCAATGGAACATACCGGGCTGCTCCAACCTCTTCTTCCCCGTCGATTTTGCAATGGTAGTTGTCCGAGCTCTGTGGCAGGTGGCACGCATGCCGTCCTCCAGATAGCTACTCGCACAGGGACATTTTTCAGGTAAAAAATTGATTATGCACTTTTAACAAATAGTGACTCATTTTTACTGAAAAACAAGGATCAGTGGAAATACAGAGAATGAACCAAAGTCAGAAACCAAATAGTTGAATGTACATGAACTGAACAATGTTAGAAGACCCTAAATATCAGATGTGTTGCATCCATGGTGGGAGTTCATAAAGATTTAGGATCGTAGCATTATTGAGTTAAGATGACCCTTTTTTTCGTTTGTGAAACCCAAGAGTAGGTGTTGAATAATGTTGTTTCAGTACATTACAAATTGATCAGTCATAGGGAGGAGGTAATGATGAACCTCAGAGGACAACATGGGAAGCAAGGGATACCTCCGAATAAATGGCATCATTTGAGATTTTGATTCTCTTAGCACCCCTAATGCTTTATTTGATTCTAGGACTGCTGGAAGTTCCAAAAAAGTCATTGAGGAAGCTACTGCTACACTTGTGTCAGATAAGGCACCAGCTGAGAAGATTGTAACACATGTGCCTTGCAATGCAAATCCTCAGAATACTGCATTAGCAGCTGTACTTTCTGGAATTGATCAGCTGGCATCTAATAATTTGGTGAAGAAAGAACCTGAAGAAATATCCCAGCAGGATATTCTTGACGGTGCTGAAAAGGCAAGTCGGAAAAATTGAGTCACGCATATACAAAGCATCTGTTCATTGGACGGAGTAAGACCTTTTTTAAGCATTTTATCGAGCATTTGTTGGGCATCGCCGGCAGTGAACAACATGTGAATAAATGATTTTACCAGCTCAGTTCGTATGAACACAGCTCGAATCATGGTGTAGCAGAGATGTTGTAGCGACTGCGCAAGACATCAAAAGTCTTCTTCACGGACTTTGCCATCTCAGGGACAGTTCGTCTCCAGCAGCGGACGCCGCCTCCGTAGAGTCGCAGGGAGAGGTGGCGCCACTGCCTGGGGCGCATCGCGCCGGCGCTGGACGGTGTAGGCACCGACGCACGCAGCGTGGAGCCCGTCGGCGTAGCGACCTGGATCGGCACTGCTGTGGTCCCTTGCTGCGGGGGTGCGTGAAGGTGAGGGCGGGCAGCCAGTGGACGGCGCAGGCATGCGAGGCGGAGATGGCTGGATGCTGGGGACCCACTGCCATGGGGGAGTAGGGGCTGGCCGCCGCCGACGCTCGCGCCGGCGAGCCGCATCGCCTGAGGGCGGCCACCGTCGGGAGTTGCCGCTGGCCGTACCTAGGAGGTGCTTCCGCGCCCGCGGGGGCCCGCGTCGGGGGACTCGGCGACAACAGCAGATGCCGCGCGCCGGACGCGGGGGAGGGGTGGTGGCACGGTCGTGCGCGACCGGCGCCGCGGGCTGTGCTTGTCCCAGCCGCGAAGTGCGCCGCCGCGCTAGGGGTGCCGCGCGGGCGCCGGAGCGGGAGAGGAAGCCGGAGGAGGCAGCAGGAGCGGCGAAGGCGTCGGTCCTGGCCTCGCGGAGACGAAGATTCGCGAGCGCCCGCTTCTTCAGCTTATCGGGCGATGACGGGCCGACACCCGAACTGACCCGCAATCGGACGGACCAGATCTTATGAACGCTCGATCGAACGGCTAATAGAGAAGCGGGTGGCGTGGCACTATCGGGTGCCCGCTTTTGTTGCGTGAATCGTATAGGGAAGATCGATCGATGCATGGCGAGCACAAAACGTTAGCCGTGCATACGTACTCGTTTGACCCGTAGTTGTACCACTCGTTCTCGTGTTCGTGTAGTACAAACGAAAACGGCCGACGCGGTTGCTATACGTGGATTCTGGTGCCACGGAAACAAACACAAATTGAATCGCAAAAAAAAAGGAAACAAACACAAATTTTGGAGCGAGCCGGTCGACGGTCTCGTCGTGCCGTGTCGTGTGCTGTTTTGCACCGAGCGCGACTTATTTGTTGCTCGCTCGGCCCGTTTCGCCGCCAGTCATAGGAGAAAGCGATACAAATTTATTCACTTGGAAGAGTACTTTTTTACTGATCCTCTATTCCGGTGTTCTTCCATGATTAGGTTTCAGAGAATCCAGAACGGTGACACATAGATTCGGCCAAGGTTTTTTCTTCTCTTTTTTCTCTCTCACAATCTTGCTTATGTCACTTTCTTCTTGCTTTGAGAAAACAACGCGTGTTTTGTTCTGATTATTTACGCTTATGCATTATATATATGCAGCGGTACGCACAGATTAGCATCCTTGACCCTGTTACTCCTGAAAAATTCGCATGATTCAATTTTAACAATGTTTACAAATTCGAGAGGTCTCAAGGCCTCCATGTTGAACATTACAAGACAATCTAGAAAAATAAATAAATATTTGACATTCTCACAAAAATACAAAAATGCATCTACCTCTTCGATGGACACTGATTATTATTGGCAGTATTGTCGTTAGATCTGTTCTGTTTTCTCAAAAATTAAACACCTCCACCATTTTGATAATAAAGTAACCAACTAACTTTAATCTAAATTACCACCATTACCATTATATATATAAGTACCCTAACATAATCCTCCAATCATCATCTAAATTAATCAAATATGTCATCATGAAAAGTAGTATAAAGTAATCGTACCCAACTCTACTGGTATGGAAGATAGCTTATGTTAACCCATGAAAGCTAAATGTTTGGCATCACAAAAAAAATCTCAATATACTTTCATAGTGCCTCCAGATGGGTCAATTGTATCAATATTAGTGTAGGAAAAGAAACCATAATCTAATTATCCATATTATTATTACAAAGATGTAAAACTACTTACTAATTAATGTCAGTTTATATAAAAAAAACTAACTCCCCAGTTGCCGCAGATAATTCTTTAACAAAAACATCACGTCGCCACAACTTGAAAGTCTAACAATGAATTAAAAGTGTCACTATCGCACGAGCTAGCCTAGACGTACAATCGAGCAGTTAATTCTTTTGGAACCACGCAGTACCGCGATTGAACCATTTACTTTTCGTGCATTTATTAGCATAATTGCGATTTGTTTGTCGCCGTAGAACTAAACTCCATACTACTAGCTAGTAGCTAGTTAGTGTGGTCCAGATTTTTGCAGAAATAATTAAGTAAAGCGACAAAACAGAAGGAAAATGTTGGAAGGTAGAGACAGTATACCTGCTACTGCTACTACACTCGGTACCGTACTGAATGTGGATGGATAAGATAACACACATGCATGAAACGTGGGGAGTACTACTCGCGAGGACTGATGCGTACAGTACGCTAGAAACGCTGTACAGTACACGTCTTGGTCTCGGCAGCTGGCCCCTCGTTATTGTTATGCAGCATGCATGCAATTTTTCTGTCAATAATAATCATATTGTTGACACATTTCTTTTTAACAATGCAATTATTGACAACAAAATTCAAAATCATTTGTTTAATGGTACCAACAACAAAAATCAACAGACATACTAGAGTGATTGATATAGGGAACATAAAATTTGCCTGACAAACCACCGCGAAAAAACCCAAAAATACACGACCCTTAAAAATTAGAAATTGACAGATCTGGGAACCTACCTCTGCATGCAGATCTGTTTGACTAGTCGACCATACCCTAGTACTAGCTACAGTAGCTTACTACAAATAAAATCAATCACGCATCATTTAGTTAGGTACGGTACGTAGTAGCGTCAAATTAAACGTCAAACGGATATTATCGTCTGCTAGCTGCTGCGCTGTCCGATCGACGTAACTCCGATCCGTCCGCGTTAATGGTACTCCTATGTAGGCAGGATCGGAGTAGCTTGTTCATGTTCGTAATCTTTGTAACGAAATCAATAATTGATGCTCCAATGCAACGTACTCCGTATAGTATAATATAGCCACCGCTCTCTCCCATCGATCGAGTGGTGGTGCATGGTAGAGCCACGCGCGCGCGCGCACGGCGCACCGACCACCGACCATCGACCAGGCCAGCGGCGCGCGCAGCGCAGGTCGACCGCGTCTCCCCTCTCCCACCGTGTTCATTCCCGTTTGGTTTCAGTCAGACGGAGCAAGCGAGCGCCGCGCTGCCGCCAACACACACGAGAGACACGCAGATGAGCTTCCATGGAGTTAGTTAGCTATAGGTAGAGGTGGCCAAACACAAGCAGGGGCCGTCACACACGTGTGTGGCCAAGGCCTGGACCGACCGGACGCGTCGTCGTCGATGCTCCAATGTCCATCCATCTGTCCAATGCAATGGCTACTACTGTAGTACTACTGACTAGTGACTACACTGTAGATATATAGACGACAGACTTGCAATTGACGACAACTCGAAAGCTTGCGTTGCCTTCTTGCTTTGGTTGTCATTTGCCAATACAATGGATCAAAGATCAATCCACTCGGATCGGATCGGAACGACTAACAAGACCGATCGGAACAGTAATTAATTAGTTAAAGATTTCAGAAGACGATCGGTGCATGCATGGAATGCAATGCAATGCAATGCAATCGTGTCACCGTGTGGCTTGCTGCACCTGCACACCGACACACGCGCATTAGCAGAGCATGAGCGTGCGTCATCTCTACGTCGTGCATACGTACTGCTCTGGTCCAAAGGTTGACTGCTAGTGAAAACCAACAGCATGCAGGGACCCGTCCATCGTACATTAGTCGTCTCTACAGCCAGCAAACCAACAGCATGCAGCGACCCGTCCATCGTACATTAGTCGTCTCTACAGCCAAGCAATTCAAAAGCTTTTCATACAACAGAAGCCTGTGGGGGATCACAATACACATGGCCACATGTTAGTAGTAGTACTTTATTAGCATCTGGAGATCGATCTGGAGAGGAAGAACACCTACCTTAACTAACAGCATGCCTTTAATTCCTTTCGTTTACTATTAATTTATTTATTAAGGTGGTCATCAGTTCTCCCCTTTGGACTTTCCTAGTGGAACTTAACTTTGTCTACAGGTTATCATCTGTTATGTACTATGTTTACGTGCATTGAATCCTTATCAGCAGGTTAACTTTACTTGTGTTTGCTTCCTTGTTTTTTTAAAGACATCCTGGGGTATTAGCTTAGTGTCGGTGTTTCGTACCCCGGGGGGTATAACACCAACGAGTAAATTTCTGTTGCGTGCTCCCTAATCCGGATGGTGATGCAAGATGGACACAAGCGTTTATCCTGGTTCAGGCAAAGAATGCCCTACGTCCAGCAGAGGAGAGAGTTTCGTGTTATCTTGCACCGGGGTGCTCGTACCGAGGTAAATACAAGCGAGTCCGAGATTTTAGCGTGTGTGGAAGGGTGTGAGCGAGAGTGAACGTTGTCCTCCCAAAAACCTGTCCTAAACTAGGCCCCGGCGGCGTCCCTTTTATAGGCCAAGAGGAGGCTCAGGAGTACAGGGTAGATAGGGCTGTCGTTGCGTGACGTCGAGCTACATATGCCGTGTCAAGTCGTCGAGACTGTAGACGCTTCGCTCGGTCTAGCTCGAGTCTGTGGCGGCGTGGGTGAGGATGACCCGCTCGTCCTTCTCGGTCGTGGCTGACGTAATCAAGGCATGGCGTGGGCGTAGTCGAGCACGTGCGTCCAGGAACCCCGCGGTAAGGTCATCGAGGTGGGAAAGACAGAACGCCGTGCGCTCCATGCTGAAGTCGCGTCCGCCGTCACTCCTCGAGTGGTTGGAGGCCGCCTCGAGAGGACCGTGGTCCGAGCGATGGGACAATACGACGTAGTTGGTGGCATGGACGGTGTTCGAAGAGAAGCGCCATACGTGGCACAGTGCTCGGTATGGCCCTGCAGTGGCTCTGAGTCGTCTGACTGGGCGCCCTCGAGTCCCAAGGTCAGCGCTGCCGCTGTCGTTTGGACAGTATGCTGTCTCGGACCTCATGGGTCTTCCGCACGAGAGTTGGCGAAAAGGCGATATTGATAGCTCAGTCTTAGCAGAGCATGGCGCAACAGTGGCTTCTATCGTCCTGGAATCCAGGGGACGGGCCGTGATAGATTTGACCGGCGTATGTCCTGCTGTTTATGGGTTCTGTAGCCATGATGTTAGGCGGAGTGGATGATATGTGAAACTGTTCAAGCCCTGAAGCCACGTGCGGATATGGATGGGCAATGATTGTAGGCGGGCTCGAGCGGGCGCCCGCTCGGCGTTCTCCGTCCCGCTCGAGCGGGCTTTGCTTGAGCGGTTTCCGTCCCGCTCGAGCGGCTGCCGCTCGAGCGGTTTCCGTCATCGTCTCGAGCGGTCGCACGCTCGAGCGGTTTCCGTCACCGTCTCGAGCAGTCGCACGCTCGAGCGGTTTCCGTATTTCCCTGTCGAGCGGGTGAGCGGTTGCTGCTCGAGTTTGGGAGTTTCTGAGGCCTTGCGGGTCTGTTAGTGGGCCGGCCCAGTCTGAGGTGGACCTTGGAGGTTTTTGAGTTTTCGCTTGGGATTCTTAGAGGGGGATTTAGAGGTAAGATGGGTTGGGTTATTTTCCTCTAACGTACCTGATTTAGGACCCCCTAATCTAGGTACCCGACAGTAGCCCCCGAGCCCTTGTTTGATTGTGAAACTTCAAACAAGGGATCATGAAGTGGAGTTGAAGTACCTAGAATTGGGATTATTGTAGGTGTTTCGAGGAGTCATTTTGTTCTTTCTCCGTGGGGGGCGCGCGAGCGTCCCCCGCGGGGGTAGCCCCCGAGGCCCCAGAGGAGTGAGGCATTCCTCTGGGGGCTTTGAGATGAACGGTCTTGGGCAAGAAAGTTATTAACTGGAGTTGTAGCATCTCGAGGCAGGCGATTTTTAATAACTATTCGAGCCCCCGAGTGTTTCCGCTCCTCCCGTGTCGAGGAGGTTTTTTGTGCCCCCGCGCCCGATTAGTTGGGCTAGAGTCGTGATCCGGTTCCTCGTTGGATCTCTTGGATCAGATCCAAGTGGTGAGAAGTCGACACTACTCGCGACCGAGCGGCGTCATACCCTCTCGTGAGCGATGGCGGGTAGTCCAAGTGAGAGCTTGTCTCCTTTCGAGGAGACGACTTCGTGGCCCGGGGCGCTCTCATTAAAGCCTGGGCTCTTAGCTTCCGGAGGACCGGCCCCGTTCGGGGGCCGGCGGCTCGAGTGCCTCCCGTCGGCGGGATCTCTTAGATACATAGTGCCCGGCCTTGGACACGCCATCTGGGTTCGAGGGTTCGTTCCCATTGGCGCCCCTGACTCAGGTGCTCGAGGGCGGCTGTTCGAACCCGTTCGTGGGTCAGCCTCCGCTCCCTTGAGACTTGCTTGTGGGACCGGAGTCCCTGGGTTTCTTACCGTGTAAGGGACCGTCCGTCGAGACGTCCCGTCATTGCGCCCATTTGATGCGCGTTTGTCCGTTGCAAGCGGCGCGCCTTTTTAGGTGGAAACCGGCGTATCGTGGTGATCGTGGCGACGGTTCCGCTCCACCTTGCGTCGTGTGCGCCTAAAAAGTAGGTGGCAGTTTGTCAGGTCATTTAATGCGGTTACCGTTTTTCGTCGAGTCCGCCGGGTGCGCGCGGCCGTTGGATGGCGTAATCTGGGTCGTCGGATGCGGTTTGCGCGGATCGTCTCGGGCTCTATAAATATAGAGGAGCAGGCTCCAGGTTCTACTTCCCTACAATCTTGCCTTCCTCGCCGCCTACGCTAGGAGTAGTGCTTCTGCTGTAGATTCCATCTGCCGCCGCCGCTGCCGGTGACTGCCGCGCCGTTCTCGCCCGTAGTCGCACCCGTCCTCTGTGCCACTGCTCCCAGCGCCACCGCTGCTTGTGCTGCGCCGCCGCCGTTGTTCTCCCCGTTCGTCACCGCCATGGGGAGGACATCCAAGAAGACGGGCCAGAGCTCCGGCCAGGGCACCAGCGGCAAAAGCAAGGGCAAGGGCAAGGGCGCCGCCAAGCCTTCCGTGCCGGTGGTGATGGCGGACGCGCTCCCATGGCCCCGGTCCACGGTGACCGAGGGGATGCTGCTCAACCTGGTGAACGGCGGGTTACTTCCGCCCAATCCGGCTGGAGGGCTGCCGGAGTGGAGGGTGCCGGACGTCAACGACCTCGAGCCCAACCCCCCGCAGGGCTATGTCCTGAGCTTTATCAGGTTCCACCGGCGGGGACTTGGGGCGCGGCCGAGCCGCTTTATGCGGGCGCTCCCCCACCACTTTGGGGTCGAGCTCCAGCATTTCAACCCCAATTCCATCTCGCTCGCGGCTACCTATGCCGCCGTGTGCGAGGGATATTTGGGGATGGCGCCGCAGTGGGATTTGTTTACCCACGTCTTCAAGGCGACGCTTTTCACCAAGGCGGTGAAAAACAAGAAGGTCGCTGATGACGACGGTGATGATGATGATGAAGAGGAGGAGGAGGAGAACGAAGAGGAGGACGAGGTTGAGGGCGAGGAGGAGGAGAAGGCAGTGGCGCAGAAGATCCGCCGCTATGTTCGAGCGGGTTCCTGCTCGCTCGGGCTGAAGAGGAAGGACTGGCTTGGTTGTCCGGTGCGTGGTCGTCGAACAATGCCAAGTTTGGGATCGAGAATGGTTCTACCTCCGCAACGAGGGGGCCTTTTCCGAATATACCGCGCCGTGCTTACCGCTCCCGGCTTCAAGCTGGGCGCATGGCCGGGCGGCGGCGCGCCGGCCCGTATGAATTCCCGCTCGACGCCATTGCAAGCCTCCGCAACAAGAGGTCCGGCAACTTCTTCTTCAACATCTCGCACGTGGTCGCCGAGTTCCACGGCCGCCGGGTGCTTCCGCTCGCCGCGCCGCTGCGGATCGACCGGATGACGGAGGACGCCGATCCTATGGCGCTCGAGGCCGCGGGATGTCGAGATGAGCCCTCCCGGTCGCCACGATCGTGGCCCGGGTGCGCGACGCAATCAACTCGGGAGGAACTTCAACGAGGACCAAGTCGGCATCTTCCGCATGCGCCGGAGCACAACCTCGCCGGGCTATGTAAGTTCTCTCGAGACCGTCTCTTTGTTGTTTCCTTTGCTCGGCGGCCTTTATTGAGATCTGTTTTCTTTTCCGAACATCATCGACCACGCGGAGTCGAGACCCCCGGTGAAGGAGGACGCGCGCCCGACCGCGAGGTAAGACGCACGAGAGGCGAACGAGGGCACGCCTCCGTGGTCTCGAGGAGGGAAAGAAAAGCGCAGGAGGCTCTTGCGCTAGAGGAGAAGCAAAAGCGTAAGGCTAGGCGCCGCCGGAACGTGAAATACGCGGCGGCGGACCCGACGGCCCCGGACCCCGGTCTCGAGTCGTCTGACGAGGACGAGGGGGAGGATGATGACGACGATGACGATGAGGCGGCCGACAGTGGTGACGCTGTCGTCGCTCGAGCCCTGACGCTTGCTCGCTCTCGCGTGCAGGAGCCAACGTTGGCGCCAGGCCTCCTGCGCGACGACTCGTCGCTTGTTCGAGTGGGTCAGCAGGAGGGGTCGTCGAGCCGCGGCGCTCGAGCGCCGTCGCCGGCCCCAGCAGGGCAACGGGGTGGGGCTTCCCAGCGCTCTAGCCGCCGTACCCGCTCGTCGTCGCCGGCTCAAGCGGGGCGGCGGGAGGAGTCGCCCCGTCCCTCTGGCCATGGCGGTCGGGCGACGTCTCCGGCGCGGCGGGCGCCGTCTCCGACGCGACGGGAGTCCTCCTCCCGCCACCGTCCTTCTTCAACGGGCGCGCACACCCGGCAGCAGGAGGCTGCAAATGTGCGCTCTTCAAGTTCTGCGCAGCCCGTCGAGCAGCGCCGGCCTCCCTCTAGCGACCGTCGGGCTGAGCGATCCTCAACCGGCAGGTCCCAGGGCCCCGTGAGGGACACTGTGCCCGCGCCGGTCAAGGAGTCGGCCCAGGTCTCGAAGCCCCCGAGCGGCACGGGCGGTGGGCTCGAGATCCCCAAGCCCTTGAGTGACTCGAGGGGAGCTCCTGTGGCCCGGAAGCCCCCGAGCGCTTCGAGCAAGCCGGCCGGTTCGACTGGTGCTGTCTTGTCTGCGGGGTAAGTCTTTGGTCGACCTACCCCTTATTCCGCCTTTTTTTGTTGTCGGTGTGCGAATGCTCGGTCATAATGAGTTTTTGTTTTTCTCTTTCTTCCAGGACTAAGCGTTCCCTTCAGACGTTGGCGCCCCTCCCCTCCATGGTGCCCGTTAAGAGGCTGAGGAGCGTGGGTGGATCGAGCGGCACCCCGTCGATGCCAGGTGGAGTGACTCTCCCTCCTCTACTCCTATTTGGTTAGAGCGGGCCAAGGATGCACTTAGGCGTGGGAGGCGACGGCCGCCGCGTCTCGTGCGAGTGCCGGGGCCGTGACCAAGGTCTCGGGGAGGAGAGCGCCACCACCGCCACGGCCCGACTATCCTTCCGCTCGAGACCCCGACGTCGTCGGGCGCGCAGGTGACGCGCGGCGGCGGGTGACCAAGGGCGATGGGCGCGAGCCGGCGGCCTTTATCCCGGCGAGAGAGGCTGGATCGGAGCAGCAGCCCGTCACGCTTGAGGATGAGAGTCCGAGCTCGGGCGCCAAGTCTCCCTGGCCAGTCGGCCTGCGCCGGCTCGAGGAGGAGCACAGGGAGAAGGAGGAGGAGGAGACGCCGGCAGCCACTGATCTGCCGGTGGGAGACGTGGCGATGCAGGAGGCGGGCCCGGTGTCTGAGCCTCAGCCGAGCCGGGCCTCAACCCCTCCTCGGGATATGGAGGTTGAGTCCTCAGTCGGGCAACGGGCCGAGGAGGGGGACGCCCAAGCCGCCGCTCGAGAGGGTGCGCTCGAGGAGCACCCCGCCGCCATGCAAGAGGAGGAGAGGGCGGAGGAGCTGGTGGAGCAGCAGGCGGGGCCGGCGGTGCAGCCTGCTGCCGCAGGCGTCGAGGAGCGCCAACCGCAGGTGGAGGAGCGGGCTGAGCCAGAGGAGCAGCGGCTGCAAGCGGGGCAGCGATCGGAGCAGCTCACTGCTACGGGCAGCGACGAGCGTCAGGGCGACGAGCAGGAGCGCCATCTACAGCCATATCAGGCGCCGCCACAACCTCCACGGCCGGCGGGCGGCGGTGCCCTACCTCGTGCGACTCGGAAACGGGCGAGGTGAGGTTCGAGGCCATGACCGACGCCGACCAATGGGAGGAAGCCCAAAGGAAACAGGCGGCGGCGGCCATCATCGACAGCCACATGCGGGCGGTCGGTCTCGGGCCCACCGAGCCCACCGATGTTTCCATCGAGGAGCGGAGGCGGGTCGGCGCGGGTGCTCGCCCGGGGCGTCTTCCTCCTGGAGCCAGCCGCAACGCCTGACATCTTTGGCGGAGCGGGTGGTAACGGCGGGCGTTGACTTGGAGGCGGTGAGGAGACTCCACTCCTCCGTCGATAAGGAGATGCGGGAGGAGTTCCCCATATGGGAAAGGCCACCGCTGGTGCTCCCGGACCCTGTTGATCACGAGGCTCCTCCGATCGTGATGAACGACCAGAAGGAGCTCGAGGCGTACACGGAGGTCGAGGAACGCCGGCAATGGCTTGAGAACGCTCTGAAGACCGCCCTGTCGCTCGTTTCTGAGGACGTGCCCCGGCTTTTTTCTGTGAGTACCTCTTATTGCCCTTTTTTGGTTTATCGTGATTATGACCTAATGTTTCCCCTTCGTGGTTCAGACGACGCAAAGCCGCTCATATGCCAAATCGACACACATCCTCGCTACCCAAGAGAGTGAGCACGAGATCCGGCGATACGTGCGGATGGGGGCGGAGGCCGAGGGCGCGGCACCGCTTTGCTCGGCTTCTTCGAGAGGCCAACGCCGCCTTGGTCGCCGCCAAAGAGGACGCCAAGAAAGCCCAAGACGAGCTCGCTCGAGTGGCGCGGAGGAGGCCGGCGCGCGCAGGCCGGGCGAGCGAAGCTTGCTCAAGCCGCGCGGGGAGGCCGAGGCGCTCGTGGGAAGTTCGCGCGTTGCATGCGGCTTTCGAGCGGCTCAAGAAGGATGCAGCCACGGCTTTGCGGGGCTACAAGGCCAAGTGCCGGGACATGGAGCAGCTCCGAAGGAGAAGGCCGGCGTCGAGGCCTACGTAAAGGAGCTCCGGGCAATGGCCACCCGGGAGGCTGCGAGAAGGAGGCTCTCTCGAGTGCTCTTGAGGTGGAGAAGGAGCGGGTGTCCAACCTCCGTCAAGTGGTGACGGACAAGGACCTCGCTATCCAGGGTGCCGGCAAGGCTCTCGAGGAGCTGCGTGTGGAGAAACGCGACACCGAGCGCGCCCTCCGGAGAAAAGAGGCTGAGCTCTCGACTCGCTGCACCGGTAAGTGCTCGAGCCTTTTTGTGCGTGATCCATACGTGTTGCTCGAGTACTTGATTAAGCATTTGACTATCGTCGTCTTTTTTTTTTCGGAGTTTGGAGGCGGACTGGCGGACGCGCGTGAGTACGCGAAGTCAACTCACGCGGCCCGGGCGAAGGCGCGCTCTCGGCCAAGGCCCGCATCACCGGCGCCATCGACACCCTTAGCGCCAGCTGGGGCTTCCCGCCGGTGGCGGACGTCGAGGGGCCAGACGCCGGCCGTGGTTATGCCGACCGAGTCGTCGAGTTCGGCGCTTCTCTGCGGAGCCGTGTCCGAGACGCCCTCATCTTTGCTGCGCGCCGGACGATGGCCATCTTCTACTCGGGATTCGCTGTCTCGAGGGAGGAGGCCCGTACCGGGATGGAGGCCGTAGCGAGCGGCTTTGCTTACGTCGAGGGCGAGCAAGAAGGAGGGGTCAATCCCCGGATCGAGCAGCTCGAGGCCGAGGCTGAAGAACCGGGCGCCCGTCTTGGAGGCGATCTGCTGCATGAAGTCCTCCCGCCAGGCGTAGAGTAGATTCCAACCGGCCTGCGAGCCGTAATCTGGGCAACAAGGCCCTTGTAAGAAAACAAGCATTTTTGGTTATGGTAGTGGCCTAAGCGGCCTGAAACTTCGACGCTTGTGATTGAAATCGTTACGCTCTAGTTTTTTCTTTGCGCTCGACATTATTTTCCTCTTCCTGCTTCTACTTTGTTCTAGCTAAGTGTTTGTGATGCGCTCGAACCACTTCGAGAGGGGGTGAGTTAGGATGCCGTAGCTCGGAAGCGTGGGAAACCTTGTGCTCGATCGCCCTGGCTCGATGAGCTCGAGGTGACGCAAATACTTAGTCTTACGAAAAATTTCGAGGCGAGGAGGGGAAAATTATGTCGAGCTTCGTTTTCGAAAAAACTAGGTGTGTTTTTTCGAGGACTTCAGGGGGGTTCCCCCCAGTGTCTAGCTCCCCGAGGGGGTTTGACTTTGTGGAAACAAAGTCAAGCCCACCTTGCGTATGAACGAAAAGTAAGAAGCGACTTATTTATTCATACGATCGGTAAAATTTAAGCAAAAATATGTACAAGACATCGAGGTCTAGGAGAAAAAGCGACGTAGGCTGTTCGATGTTCCATGCGTTGGTGAGGGTCGAGCCTTTCTCGTCGGCTAACTTGTACGTCCCCGGCTTTAGCACCTTGACCACGATGAACGGACCTTCCCAAGGAGGAGTGAGCTTGTGGCGCCCCTTGTTATCTTGGCGTCGACGGAGCACGAGGTCGCCGACGTTGAAATCCCTTCTGCGCACGTTCTTCTCGTGGTACTGCCGTAGCTTCTGTTGATAGCGCGCAGAGTGTAGGAGCGCCGTGTCTCGAGCCTCCTCTGCTTGGTCGATGGCGTTTGCTAGCCTCTCCTGATTAGTCTGCTCATTGTAGGCCTTGAGTCGGGGACCCGTACTCGAGGTCGGTGGGGAGGACGGCCTCAGACCCATAGACCAAAAAGAACGGGGTGAACCCAGTGGCCCGACTTTTGGTCGTCCGCAGACTCCACAGGACGAGACGGGAGTTCGGTCACCCACTTGTTGCCGTGTTTGTTCAAGCGTTTGAAGATTCTTGGCTTTAGTCCTTGCAAGATCATGCCATTTGCGCGCTCGACTTGGCCGTTAGTTCGAGGATGGCGGCTGCCGACCAGTTCACACGGATGTGATTCCTATCGCGAAGTCCAAGAACCTTTGCTGTGAACTGGGTGCCATTGTCGGTGATGATGACGTTAGGGACTCCGAAGCGATGGATGAGGTCAGTGAAGAACTCGACCGCTCGCTCCGCGCGGATGTTAGTGATGGGCTTGGCCTCGATCCACTTGGTGAACTTATCGATGGCTACGAGTAAGTGGGTGTGGCCTCCCGTTGTCTTTTGAGGGGTCCGACCGAGATCGAGCCCCCGGACCGCAAATGGCCACGTGAGGGGATCATCGGGTGCGTGTCTTTGGAAGATGCGTTTGTTTGGCGTAGAATTGGCATCCCTCACACGCTCGAACCGGCTTGGTGGCATCGGCAACGGCGGTGGCCGTAAAAGCCTTGGCGGAATGCGTTCCCGACAAGGGTTCTTGGTGCGGCATGGTGACCACAAGCCCCGAGTGCATGTCTCGGAGCAGCTTCCTGCCTTCCTCGATCGAGATGCACCGTTGTAGTACGCCAGTTGGGCTCCGGCGATAGAGCTCTCTGTCGTCTCCGTAAAGGACGTAAGTTTTGGCTCGACGAGCTAGCCGTCTTGCCTCCGTTCGATCCTCTGGGAGTTCTCCTCGAGTGAGGTACTCGAGGAACGGTGCACGCCAATCAGGTGGTTGGCTTGCGTCTTGGTCTATCTCCATGATCGTGGCCCCGTCGAGGGGGCATGGTTGTGGGAGCCGGCTCGGCAGGCTGGTCCCGTCCCGCCCCCGAGTCCCATTTCACGGACGGCTCGTGAAGATCTTTCGAGAAGACGTTAGGGGGGAGCGGTGCTCGAGTTGACGCGATCTTGGCTAGCTCATCAGCCGCTTCATTGAAGCGTCTCGGAATATGGTTGAGCTCGAGGCCATGAAAGTTTGCCTCCAATTTGCGCACCTCATTGCAATACGCTTCCATCTTTTTGTCGTGGCAGCTCGAGGCTTTCATCACCTGGTCGATGACCGGTTGTGAGTCGCCTCGGCGTCGAGGCGTCGAATCCGAGCTCGATGGCGATACGCAACCCGAACGAGCGCCTCATATTCCGCCATGTTGTTCGAGGCGGCAAAGTGGATGCGCGGCACGTAGCGTATGTGCTCTCCAAGTGGTGAGATGAAGAGTAGGCCCGCGCCGCTCCTGTTTTCATGAGCGACCCGTCGAAATACATGATCCACGGTTCGGCTTGAATCATGCGGGGGAGTTGGACGTCGGTCCATTACGCCACAAAGTCGGCCGGCACTTGGGATTTGATAGCTTTTCGTGGGGCATAAGTGATGGCCTCGCCCATGAGCTCGACCGACCACTTAGCGATTCGACCCACTACTTCCCGGTTCGAATGATTTCCCCGAGCGGGAATGATGACACTACGTCACCGGGTGGCTAAGGAAGTAGTCTTTGGAGTTTTCGTCGCGTGATCACGATCGAGTAGAGCAACTTTTGGATATGAGGGTATCGGATTTTGGCGTGCGAGAGCACCTCGGCGATGAAATACACCGGCCGCTGGACAGGGAGCGTGTGTCCTTCTTCCTGCCTCTCGACCACTATGACCGTGCTGACCACCTGAGTAGTTGCGGCAACATAGAGGAGGAGGGACTCGGCGGGTTCATCGTCTCGAGCTGGTCGAGGTGGCACGAGTACAGGAGGAGATGTGAGCATGCTCTTCAGCTTTGAGAGGGCCTCCTCTGCTTCAGGCGTCCACGCAAAGTGTTCAGCCTTTCTGAGGAGCCAGTATAGGGGCAAGGCTTTCTCTCCTAAACGCGCAATGAACCGGCGGCGCGGCCGGGCGCCCGGTGATCTTTTGCACCCCTTTCGGGTCTTTGATCGGCCCCATTCTCATGATGGCCGCGACCTTCTCGGGATTGGCCTCGATGCCGCGGCGGGAGACAATATACCCTAACAACATGCCTCGAGGCACGCCAAAAACACACTTCTCGGGATTCGGTTTGATGTTTTTAGCCGGAGGCATTCAAACGTCAATCGAGGTCCTCGACAAGGTTTTCTACCTTTCGAGTCTTGACAACGATGTCGTCGACGTAGGCCTCGACGGTCTCTCCAATGTGTTTCTCGAAAACACGGGCATGCGGCCCGATATGTTGCCCCGGCGTTTCGAAGGCCGAAAGGCATCGTGACATAACAATACATGCCCATGGGGGTGATGAATGAAGTCGCGAGCTGGTCGGACTCCTTCATTTTGATTTGGTGATAGCCAGAGTAAGCGTCGAGAAAAGAAAGTACTTCACAACCCGCAGTGGAATCGACAATCTGATCTACTCGAGGTAAAGGGAACGGAACTTTGGGACATGCTTTATTTAAACTAGTGTAATCTACACACATCCTCATTTTCCCGTTCTTTTTCTCTACTAATACAGGATTAGCTAACCACTCAGGATGATGTACCTCCTTGATGAATCCGGCCTTCTCGAGCTTCTCAACCTCCTCGCGGATGATCCTACGCTTCTCCTCGTCGAAGCGGCGCGGCGTTGTTTGACGGGCCTCGAACCGGACGGATCTCAAGGCGTGCTCGGCGACATCCCTTGGTATGCCGGGCATATCCGAGGGACTCCACGCGAACATGTCGGTGTTTGCGCGGAGAAAGTCGACGAGCTTTGCTTCCTATTCTTTGTCGAGGAGGCGGCGATGGTCAACGTCTTTTCCCCGAGGAGCTCGGATCGAGCGGGATCTTCTTGGTGTCGTCGGCGGGGTCGAAGTTGCCGGCTGTCGCTTGGGCGTTGGGGGAGAGGCCTCGGCTGCCATGTGGTCGAGCATCATGGCTAGGTCCTCGAGATGTTCCTAGCACGTTCGCCAACGACTCCCGTTCTCGACGCACTCCACGTCGCGGTGGTAGGCGTGCTCGTACGTGGAGCCGATGGTGATGACTCCTTTTGGTCCCGGCATCTTGAGCTTGAGGTAGGCGTAGTTGGGGATCGCCATGAATTTGGTATAGCATGGCACGCCCAAGATGGCGTGGTACGTCCTCGAATGCGGGTACGTCGAAAGTTAGGACCTCTCGACGGAAGTTCGAGCGCGTCCCAAAGACAACAGGGAGGTCGATGCGGCCGATCGTGAGTGCTTTCTTCCCCGGGACCACCCCATGGAAGCCCCCGGCGCTCGGCTGGAGGTCTGCTTTTGTGAGGCCGAGCAACGTGAGGGTCTCCATGTAGATGATGTTGAGGCCTGCGCCTCCATCCATGAGAACTTTGGTGAAGCGGCGTTGAGGATGATTGGGGCGACGACGAGAGGGTACGAGCGGGGTTGGTGACGTGGTGCGGATGATCATCACGGTCGAACGTGATGGGAGCATCCGACCAGTCGAGGAATTGAGGCGTGGCGGGTTTCATGGCAAAAACCTCCCTGCGCTCAGCCTTCCGCTCTCGGCGTGTCATCTGGGTGGTCGGGCCGCCGTAGATCATGTAGCACTCGGTGATGGGTGGATACCCACCATCGTCATCGTCGTTGGCCCGATCCTCGCCACCCTTATCCTTCTTGCCATCGTCCTTGTCAATGCCTAATTTCTTGAAGTAACCTCGAAGCATGCGGCAGTCCTCGAGGTTATGTTTGACAGGCTCCTTGTGGTATGGGCAAGGCTGTTTTAGCATCTTATCGAAGACGCCCCCATCCGGTGGGGGTCTAGGCTTCTTGCGCTCGGCTGCGGCCACCTCGTCTTCCAGAACCGCGCGCTTGCCTTGCTGGTTGCCTTTCTTCTTCTTCCCGTTTTTCTTCTGGGCCTTGCTCGAGCCCTCACCGCCCCCTGGGGACGGCGCGGATTTGTTCCCAACCCCACCAAAGAAGGCCCCCACGGCCTCGTCGCCGGCAGCGTAGTCGGCGACAACGTCCATGAGCTCGTTCACCGTCTTTGGGCGGTTGCGCCCGAGCTCTCGCACGAGCTCTTTGCAGGTGGTGCCTGAGACAAACGCCAGGATGACGTCGTGGTCCGGGATGTGCGGTAGCTCGGTGCGCGGCTTGGAGAAACGTCGAGCAAAATCCGGAGAGATTCCGTGGTATTTTGCTTGCAATTTCGGAGATCCCACGAGTTGCCGGGTCGGACGTACGTGCCCTTGAAGTTCCCCTCGAAAATCTGGACCAAGTCGGCCCAATCGTGGATCGATGGGGGGAGCTCCTCGAGCCACCGTCGAGCGGTGTCGAGAGAAACGGCGGGAGTTGGCGTATGATTGCCTTATCCTCTCGTGCTCCTCCGGGCGGGCGAGGCCGGCCGGAAGTCGGCCGGCCGAGCTCGGCTTGGTCTCCCGTTGTACTTGACCACGCTCGTGGGGGTCGAAACGGGTTTGGCGGCGGCGTGTTGCGGATAGCTCGGCCCGAAGACCCGAGGGCTGGTGGTTCGGCGCCGATCCTCGTCGCCGTCGTAGCGTCCCCCTCGATGGGCCTTGTAGCCACGGTCCTCGGCACCCGCAGCCTTGCGTCGTCGGTTGTCGTTGATGCCATGACGCGCATCTGGAGGTGCACGGTTGTCGAGGATGCGTTCTCGAGCAGGTGTTCTACCACCTCGAGGGGGTGCCTCCTGGTGGACGGAACCCTCCCGCTCATGCCGTGGTTGTTCTGGGGCCGCCTCACGCTGCCTCGAGGCCGAGCTCTCGGCTTGCTGGACGGCGGCGACTTGGAGGAGCCCCTGGATCTCGTCCGTATCCGCAAGGCGTGGGGATTCGAGGGTGCCGGCATGTCCCGCAGCAGCATAGCCGCCGCAAGTACATTCCCGGCTTGCTCGAGGGAAATGGGCGGCTCGGGTGGCGCCGGCCGCCGTCGTTGACGATGCGGTTGAAGACGTCTCGTGCCTTTCCTCGAGCGCCAAGAGCTCGAGGGGGGGTGGATGGTTCCGCTCAAGCGCGCGCTTGAGCGGTTCCGGATTTGCGCGTTCCTCATCCATCTTGGCCTCGATTTCCCCGAGCCGAGCCCATTGTGCTGCTTGAGCATCGTCTTTGGTCGTCGATTGTCTTGCGCTCGTGGCGGTGGTCCCCGCGGCTCGATCACTGCGGGGGCTGCGGCCGCCGATGTTCCGACCGCGGGGTCACATCTCGCCCGGTTAGGCTGCGGGGACGGCCATGGCGGTGCCATCTCGGTCTCGTCATCCGACGGGACGTCGTCGTTGAGATGAAAACACTCACGAGCCGGGTCATAGCACCCGAGTCCGAGTCATCGGAGTGCGGGCTAGCGGCCCGGACGGCGTCCGGGGCCTCCCGTGCTCTCCTCCTCGATCCAGCGACGCATATTCCCGACCGTGTTGCGGCATTGTGAGCCAGGTGCTCTGTCAAACCCGCGGTCTACTGACGCCGGCCATACAATCTCCAAGTCCATGGTGGCACGCAGGAGGGGGCCGGGGCTCTCCTCCTGCGGTCCCATGGCTGACTGGATCTCGCTGGTAAACGTGGTGGCGGCGTTGGTGAGCCCAAACGGGAGCCTGCGACGAGCCCGGTAGAGCCCGTGCGGCAACAGGTTGGGCGACGTCGGCCGTGCGCGCGCTCGAGGCGCCACGCCGGGCTCTCTCGGCGAGCGCATGGCGAACGTGAAGCTAGGGTCCGCGCCATGGGCTCCCTGTCCATGTGGCACCTCCTGCCACACACTTGGCACTCCGGCTGGGTGCGTCGTGGCGTCTAGCTGGGAGGGCACACGAGCAAAGTGCTCAAGGCTCTGTACCTGCTGGCGGTGATGACGATGCTGGTGACGTCGGCGACGCGGTGGCGAGCCGTGGTGGCGCGGCTGGCGCGCGACCCCACCAGCGCGCGGTGGTGATGAGCGTCCGGCTCCTGGTTCTCCGATCGAGAGTAGAACCATGTCGTGGCCAGGGCCGAGCGACACGAACTCTAGGCTCCCGAACCAGATCACCGTAGCGAACGGGAGCGTTGGAACGGGTGATGCCATCCGAAAAATGGCGGGAGTCGGGTAAGAACACGCAGTACCCCTACCTGGCGCGCCAACTGTCGGTGTTTCGTACCCCGGGGGGTATAACACCAACGAGTAAATTTCTGTTGCGTGCTCCCTAATCCGGATGGTGATGCAAGATGGACACAAGCGTTTATCCTGGTTCAGGCAAAGAATGCCCTACGTCCAGCAGAGGAGAGAGTTTCGTGTTATCTTGCACCGGGGTGCTCGTACCGGGGTAAATACAAGCGAGTCCTGAGATTTTAGCGTGTGTGGAAGGGTGTGAGCGAGAGTGAACGTTGTCCTCCCAAAAAACCTGTCCTAAACTAGGCCCTGGCGTCCCCTTTTATAGGCCAAGAGGAGGCTCAGGAGTACAGGGTAGATAGGGCTGTCGTTGCGTGACGTCGAGCTACATATGCCGTGTCAAGTCGTCGAGACTGTAGACGCTTCGCTCGGTCTAGCTCGAGTCTGTGGCGGCGTGGGTGAGGATGACCCGCTCGTCCTTCTCGGTCGTGGCTGACGTAATCAAGGCATGGCGTGGGCGTAGTCGAGCACGTGCGTCCGGGAACCCCGCGGTAAGGTCATCGAGGTGGGAAAGACGAACGCCGTGCGCTCCATGCGAAGTCGCGTCCGCCGTCACTCCTCGAGTGGTTGGAGGCCGCCTCGAGAGGACCGTGGTCCGAGCGATGGGACAATACGACGTAGTTGGTGGCATGGACGGTGTTCGAAGAGAAGCGCCATACGTGGCACGGTGCTCGGTATGGCCCCTGCGGTGGCTCGAGTCGTCGGACCGGGCGCCCTCGAGTCCCAAGGTCGGCCGCCGCGCGTCGTTTGGACGATATCTTTGTCTCGGACCTCATGGGTCTTCCGCACGAGAGTTGGCGAAAGGCGATATTGATAGCTCGGTCTTAGCGAGCATGGCGCAACAGTGGCTTCTATCGTCCTGGAATCCAGGGGACGGGCCGTGTAATGATAGATTTGACCGGCGTATGTCCTGCTGTTTATGGGTTCTGTAGCCATGATGTTAGGCGGAGTGGATGATATGTGATACTGTTCAAGCCCTGAAGCCACGTGCGGATATGGATGGGCAATGATTGTAGGCGGGCTCGAGCGGGCGCCCGCTCGAGCGTTCTCCGTCCCGCTCGAGCGGCTGCCGCTTGAGCGGTTTCCGTCCCGCTCGAGCGGCTGCCGCTCGAGCGGTTTCCGTCATCGTCTCGAGCGGTCGCACGCTCGAGCGGTTTCCGTCACCGTCTCGAGCAGTCGCACGCTCGAGCGGTTTCCGTATTTCCCTGTCGAGCGGGTGGCGGTTCTTTGCTCGAGTTTGGGAGTTTCGAGGCCTTGCGGGTGTTAGTGGGCCGGCCCGGTCGAGGTGGACCTTGGAGGTTTTTGAGTTTTCGCTTGGGATTCTTAGAGGGGGATTTAGAGGTAAGATGGGTTGGGTTATTTTTCTAACGTGCGATTTAGGGCCACTGTCTAGGTACCCGACACTTAGCTTAGCTTCCGATCCCCTTAATTTGGTCTTCCATCTTCTCGTATTAGCACACCGGCCGGCCGATTTTTCTGTAATTTCCCTCCAGGAACAGGAAGTCGTACGTCGTCTGCAGCTGCAGGTGAGGTGTCTGATTTTGACCACATGGGTCTAGTGTAATCAATGAATAACGACGACCTTCAAGTTTTGAAGCAAATCCTGTCCTCATCGCAGGTGTCTGGTCGTCCAGAGCATCGCGTGTCGTCGCTGGAACCAAACCAAGATCTTGGATTTTTCTCCCAGCAGGAAGGAAAGACAAGGCATCAGGTTACGTGCCACTAGCTCCGAACTTGCTTAGAGTAATTCTGTTTCCATTAGTTTTCTGTATTAGCTTAATTAATTAATTAAGACAGATAGATTGCCGCCTTGTCTAATCTCTTGCGGGTTAGGTTCTAGAATAGGATAGAATTAGTCTGTGAGGGCAGTCCCAATGGCGATTAATGAGCAGTTTCTATCTCTATTAATTAGCTTGACAGCTTAGCGTTTTGCTGATGTGGCACATGTATTAATGAAGAGAGAGAGGAAAAAAGAAAGAAACGATTTCTACGGCAAGGAACGACGCCGACCCTCGGTTCGAGGCGCGTAGACGCGGCCAATTCCGCGTTGGGGAGAAACGAGTCGTTTCTCGGGGAGTAATGACAGATCAACTGCGCCGTCGCCGCCGCACGTCCTGTTCCACGCGCTCGCTTCCCTCCTTCCCGCCCATCTCTGCTTCCCGCGGTTCCTCTCGTGCGCCTGCCCTGCCCGCTTCCCGAATTCCTCTCTCGCGCGCGCTCGAATAGCTCGTCCCCAAGCCGGTGGCGTCGAGGCGCAGCATGAGCGGGAACCCGATCTGGAACGTGCCGGTGGCCCTCGCGGCGTGAGCGTGAGCGTGAGTGCGTCTGCATTATTCTCGGCAGCATCGGCAGCATCCTCGCGGCGTCCGCTGCGCGCTCGAGGGCGACGTCCTTGCGGCCCGTGTAACAGAGCTGACCAATTAATATAAACACAATGTACTTATGAGTCACCAAAGCAACTTAATTAGCACACTGTGGCTATATCAACCCGGTAGTCCGTGAAATCTCGAAGGATTTCAAACTTTCAACAAAACAGCCCAGACCGAATTGAGTTCAACATACAACAGTTCATAGTGATACATAGGTTCACAAATAGTAGATTACATTGGAGTACGAAATAAATATTACAATACCGAGTTCAAATCCAAATTGCGGAAGCAAATAAAGTTTTGGTTCACAAACGCACACTTAGTTGAAACATAGTGCCTGGTCCAACATCACGTCCGACAACAGCATAGAGGTACGATAGATAGATTGATCGTGCCCACGATCTACTCATCCCCATACGCAGGGTAGAAGCAAATTGGGCAATACCCATAGAACATCTCACCATTTGCAACAACAAGTGAATAAAACCCTGAGTAGAAGAAGGTACTCAACTAGACTTACCCGTCATAAATAAAAATAAAGTGACACCAAGGAGTATGCAAGGCTTTATAAGTGGGGTAGCTGACTTATTTAAACTTGCGATAAAAAAAGTGAGCTTATTAATAATTATTTAGTTATAAAAGACTCTCTAGCTTAACATCTTTTAAGTTGGATCCTGACATCACTAGGTTAGCACCTGTACTACTCCTACTCCAGGGTATGAGCAAGCAATGCTATCCTATCCTTCAGGTTGAGCATACCAGCATCAACACATAGAACCATAACCATCCTATTTTCACAATGATTTGCGACAGTGCCGCTGCTCGGTCAAGTGTTCACTGTCCAGGAACGATGGTGATTATAATCGATTGCAAACCAGCTGGCGGGGTATTCCTCACACAAACCACACGCCTCCCGTCGGAGTCGATTAGATCACCTTGGTCTATTAGGGGAATCGCGGATTTCAGCAAATACGATTGCACCAGGGCATGTCCGGCTACCAGGTCCCTCCGGCGCGACCGGCCACTGGCTTTAATACCGCGCCTGTGGGCAATACACTCAACTCTGCTGAACTTCCGGCCCAAACATCCTCAAGGCTTCGCGGTCGGATGATCGCACCCTTCCCGGCTATCGTGAGGCATTGTTCAACATGATCCGAGGACGTACAAAGCCATAGTCCCTTAAGTGACATCGCCGGAGTTTCCGTGGTCTAACACACCACAAACTCCGACTAGTCGTGATTTAACAAGGCCACATGGTTATGTTCTCTAACCAACCTCCATAGTATCAACCAAAGGGTAGTAACCACCTACCTCGCGGATGAGGGTCAATCACTCGTCTTTAGCAGTGCTAAGCATAAGCGCGATCCTGAACTTAATAGGGTAACGGTATTTAGGTGGATTAAGGTACTCATAATGCAGTAATGGTTCCAAGTCAACGCCTATTAACTTAATGCATCATAATAAATAAATGACTCAAGTAAAATATTTTGAAAACTGTAGGAGTAATGCTCCGGGGCTTGCCTTTCTCAAAGGAGCTAGGGTGATGGTTAGGGCACTCAGGCAAGTCAGCGTCCGGATCCTCGTCCTGTGCTGCCTCCTGCAGCACTGCTCCCTGCTGCTCCTCTCCTTCCGGCTCCTCGGGAACTACTGGCGTCACTCCTTCCGGCAATCCTGTATGATGCATCGATGCGTATGAGTATCGGGAATGCAATACGAAATGGAAGCGTATGATGATGATGATGAACCAATCATGAAGTTCCAAGGTAGTCAACATCATCCTAGCATATTACACATCTTATAACCCTAATTAAACATAGCAAGAACACTAGTTAACCTAGACCTCGACGATTAACCGATCATGATCGTAACAGGGCATAACAGCAACCTATAGCTAGACTACTCAGAAAAATCTACAAAAATTACAGTAGCTTAGCTAGGTAACAACAAGCCTATCATAAAATTTGTAGGTCAAAACAGTGAACCATTTATTCTATATAAAAAGGACAAGACAGCAACAAATCTAGACCTAAAAATACTTTGCATTATGAAAAGTGTCAAACAACAGATCTCATGGTAATAACAGCTACTTATAGGCATAAAAACACCCTAGAAAAATTATCAAGCCTAAACCTTGCATAAATAATTAATTATGAATTTCTTAAACTCTAAGCAAAGCAAGCACAATAATTAAACAGGGCATTTTCTACACATAACATATATAAATAATATTTTTCATAGATAAAGCTTCTCCTAACTAGAGCAACAAAACAAGAACCACATTTTTCTGATAAACCTACATTTACTTATGCATTTAACAAGATATAAGCAATTAAAGACATCAAATAATACAGTACAGAAAAATATTTCATAAAAATACACCAATACCCTACATGCATAAAGCTCATCATAAGAAAAATATGGACACTTGAATCACCCAAAATGGACCTATAAATAAGGAGATATGATTTTTGAAAGATTAATCATCTTTTTCGAAATCCTTTTAAAACCGGGAATATCCTAAAATGCTACGCGCACCCGAGTTTTCCCCACTGCGGCCGACGCACGGGTTGCGCTGCTACGCGTACCCCGCGTAGTGCACACGGAGCACACCCGCACCGGTGGCGCGACGGGTGGGACCGGTCGCGGAGCCCGCTGTCGGCCGCACCGGAGCGAGGCACCGGCTTTGACCGGCAAGAACTCGGCGCGGCGAGGTCCCGGCGACACGGGTTGCACCATCGTGCTCGGGAGGACAGCGCGAACCCAACGGTGGTGAAGATGAAGACCCTAGCGGCCTAAATCGACCGCCGCGACGGCGCGGCGGCGGCGCGCGCGGCTCGTCGGCGGGACGCCGGCAGACCTCGGCGGCGCGCTTGGCTATGCCTATGGGCTTCGCTAAGCCATGGCGGAGCTAGTGCACGAACTAAGGCAAGAAAATGATGGTCGGGGCGAGCGGACGGCGGCGCCGAAGTAGCTCGCCGGCGCCCGACTCCCGACGGCGGAGAATACGACGGCCGATTGGCCCTACCTCGGCTTGAAGTGGGGCGGGAAAAAAATGCGGCGAAGGTGGAGCGGAGCAAGGCGGTTCCGGTGACGTGCTCAGGGAAGGAAAAGACCGAGCGAGGTGGCGGCTATCCGGAGAAGTTCGCGGCGGCGGCCATGGCGGGCTCGGTGGTGCTCTCTGTGAGCGAAAGGGAGAGGAAATGGGAGCGGGGCGAGTGGGCGAGAGGGCGGGGCGGTGTTTTATAGCCGGTTGGCGCGGCCAATTTGGACCGGGGAGGGTCACGGGCGAGCAACCGGGACGCGGCGGTCATGGCGGAGCGCCAGCGTCTCAGGCGGGCAGCGGCGAAGCGGGGAAGCGGAGCGTCGCTGCGGGGTGCTCGAGTAGGTGCTCAAGTACCTCGCGGATGCCGTTGCTTCGTCGCGGTGCGTTTGGCGGCTTTGCTTGGCGTAGCGTGGCGTGCGGGCTCGTCCATGGCGGAACGGCGGCGCAGGCGGGAAGCGGGGGCGGTAGCGGGGCAGGCGAGGCGGCGGGACGGGGAGGGTGCTCGAGTGCGCACTCGAGTGCACTCGATTCGACGGGCGCAGCGGGGAAGCGGGGCAGCGGCGCGCGCTGCGGCGGCCTGCGCGGCTGCGCGCTCTGCGCGTGAAGCGAGGGAGAAGGGAGAGAAGGATGATGAGGTGGGGCCCGGGTGGGTCCCGCCTGGTCAAAAATGACTGCCGGAGTTTGATTTGCCCATAATTTGAAAAATATTGCGAATTTGAAAATGGTCCAAAAATAAAAGTTTCTCAAAATTAAGAGAGGAATAACTTTCATGAGGAAGTTTTTGTAGATTCTACCTAGATTTCAAAATAAAAATTTGGGTCACATAAAATACTTTTAAAATTGATTTTTGAAACTGTTTTTACCATTATTGAAGCCCTAAAAGTCATTTTCATGAATTGGGGCCAAAACAAAAGTTTCTCCAAATAATTTTCTATACAAACTTTGTTAAAGCTCCATTTTGAGAAAAAACATCACAAGTATGACTTCTAGAAAACCTTTGAAAACTCCTATTTGCATTTGTAAAATAAGCACTCAAAATATTGCCACAAAAATGCCATAAATGATGCTTATGTGATGATCATGCTCATGATGCAAGATTTGTCTAACCCTAAAACCGGAGTTGTTACAGCCCGCGCAGCGGCGCCCCGTAGTCACGGCCTCCGCGCTCGGAAGAGTCGAGGCGGTGCAGCGCTCCACGCCGGCGTTCTCGCGGCTGTCTGGCTGTGCGAGTCGAGGTCTCGAGGAGGACCCACGGGAGACGGCGGAGCTTGGACATGAATCCACTTCGGCCACCATCCTCAAGTTCCAGGCGACGCAGGGGGTGCTCCGGCCGCCCACGCTGCGCGATCTGATTTGATCCCTGGTGCTCCCGTTGCCCGTACGCGTGCTCCCACTGCCCCTGATGGATTCACTACAGCCGCCGGCAATCCTGCCTCCCTGATTGCTATGGGTTGATTCAGTCCGCTGCTATGGTTCTCAAACATATATGATTCTGAACCTATCTGAGACGATGCTGTGCAATTGAGATGGAATAGTTCTTCCTTTTGTTTGAGAAATACTTTAGATCTTCTGTTAACTATGTGTATGAGAGATGGTCGATGGACGATTGTTAAGACGCGAGGATGAGGGCGACGCGGGCGACGCCCCCCTCCCCGCCGCCGTGCGCGGCTGCCCGCCGGCCGGCCGGCGTCTAGGTCTGTCCTCTCCCCTCCCTCCTCCTCCTCAGCCACCTCCCCTCCTCCTCTAGCCACCCTCCTCCCTCCCCATTCCAGCTCCCCACGCTGCTTCTCGCCGGACCGGATCCAGATCCACTTTCGCCGATGGAAGACCTCGCCTCCCCCGGCCGCCACAGGCCCGAGGTGGAGGCCGCGCTCGAGGCGGGCTCCCCGGGGCAGCTCCTCGCAGCGCTGGGACGCTCGCCGGGCCCCGCCACGGAGTCCCCCTCCCACCGTGCCTGGGCCGACTGGGGAGAGGATTCCTTCCCGCCGCCTCAAGCTTTCTTCGCCGGCTCCCCCCTCCAGGAGCTCCTCGACCGTGGTCCTGAGGGCCGCGTCGCCCTCAGTGACTCGGAGGCCTCTCTGGAGTCGGATGCGGAGTCGGAGGAGAAGGTGGCCCCCGTGCCGCCGCCGTCGTCCAAGGGCAAGAAGGTGGTGCCCCCGCGTCGGGGGCGTCGTCGGGCGCGGCGCCATCACCGCCGCAAGTGGCACACGGGCTCGGTGGCAACCGCCCAATGCTCCCACGCGGATGCGGCCGCGGAGGAGCCCCCAGTGCCGGAGGTCCGCCCGTCACGTCGTGGCTCGCCGCCTTGCCACCCGGCTCGCGCTCGGGGACAGCGCGACGCGGACGGTTTCTTCACTGTGGCCAGTCGGCGCCTTGGGCGGCTGCGGTCCCCCCGGCGCTCGCCGCCTCATTCGCCACCCAGGTACCCCTCCTACCTCACGCCGGAGTTGGCGGGGAGATGCTACCGCTGTCTCCGTCCGGGGCACATTCGCGCCAGATGCCTCTACCCAGCGCGTTGCTACAAGTGCTGGGCGGAGGGTCACCATGCCTCTGAGTGCCGTGCGACCCGGCTTGCGCGCAAGCGCCCCCGCTCGCCGCACTCCAGCGCTGATGGGCGATGTGTCCATGCCGAGCTGGAGCGTTTCCGCCCTCGGCACTCCCCTGCGCGTCAGCACCGGGCCGGGTCCGCTCACACGGCCTCCGCCAGCTCGTCCTCCACCGGACGCTCCACCTCCGTCCCTGCCGCCTGCCGGGCGTCGCCGGGTGCCGCCCCTCCTCCTCCGCCTCCGCCGCCGCCCCCTCCGCCTCCGCCTCTTCCTCCCGTCGGGGAGACGGCCGTGGACCCCTCCTCGTCCCGTCGCAACCGTGCTGCGGGGGGCTCGGCCCCGGGGAGGTCTGTGGCGGATCCCTCCTCGTCCAGCCGTCCCGTGCGGGATGCGAGGGGCAGGGTTCCGGTGTAGGGTGGCGCCCAGCGCGGCCGCCATGCCGCGGTGGCCGACGCCGCGTCTGTCACCAACGCGGCTGTCGGCCGTCGTGCCGCGCGCTGTCTTTGGTCATCCGCGCTCCACACGCCCTGCGGGAGGCGTAGGAGGGGCTCCTCAGGCATGCTCTGGTGGCCTGGGTGGTCGGGAACAGGTCGTTCGTTGCCATCCCCCAGATCCGCGACGCCCTCTACAACCGGTTTCAGATTCCCCATCAAGATGTGGACATTCGTCATCACGAACCTGAGGACTTCATCGTGTGCTTTCGCCACCAAGCCGACCGCGGCCGCGTCCTGGGCTCCGAGCCGTGGGGCGCGCCCCTGCCACTACGGTGGCGCCCGTGGCCACGAGTCACCAGCGCGGGCCATGGAGCGTTCACATTCCGGGTCGTCGTCGCCTTGCGCTTCGTCCCCGCGCACGCCAGGAGCATGGATGTCGTGCAGCGGGTCTTGGGGCTGTGCTGCTGTGATGTCGAGCCTTCGGACTTCCATGACCACATTGACAGTGATGACCGGGACTTCTTTGTCCAAGCATGGTGCCAGGACCCGGCCCTCATCGAGCCGGAGAAAACCATCTTCATCCCAGAACCAGCAATGCTAACTGCTGATCCGGAGGAGTGGAACAAACGTCGTGGGCTCCAATCCCGGTGCAGGTGCGCCTGGTGCGGGTCTGGGACATGAATGCCCCTCAGGATCCGTCGGCCGGCGGTGATGAGGACCCTGGAGATGCCGGCGACGATGACGATGCTGGTCCAGGTGGGGGTGACGGCGGTCACGACTATGAGGACTATGACCCCTCCCCCCGACGGGACTCCGATGATGACTCCGTCAGCACCGACCCGCGGCACCGAAACGAGCACACGACTGGCCGGTCTCCCCCGCCTGGGTATTGGGGAGATGATTATGCTGTGATGATCGGCGCCATGCCCTGCCCCCTGCGGTCCTCCGCGGGGATCGTCGACTGGACACTGGATCGCTGGGAGCCACAGTCGCCTCCGAGGACTCCATCCCCACCGGTCAGGTGCGCCAAGTCTGCCTCTTCCAGGCGGCCGTTGGCACGCCACTCCTGCCAGCGCTCTCTGCTCTTCGTCACGCCAGGGCACGACGTCTTCCGGCACTCTGCTGAACAGGCTACTGGCTTTGTGGGCCGCTTCATCAACATCGCGCCACAGCTTCTCCACGGTGGCCGCTGCGTCGCCACACCGCCGCCGGCGGACCGTGACTGGTGGTCCATGTGCGTCGAGGCCGAACTTGCTCCACGTCTTCTGATAGCTGGCACCGCGGTTGCAGAGCCCCAGCTTCTGCTTGGTGGTTCTCCCGCGGCGCAGACCGATGACTCGGTACCCGCGGTTGAGGAGCCCCAGCTCCTGCTCGGTGGCTCTCCCGCGGCGCGGACGTCGGGCTCCCCTGTAGCGGTCTCTCCAACGCCGTCGCCCTCTTCCAGGCCGCCTCAGGATTGGTGGCTGGACATGGTCTCGTCCGAGCTCGCGCCTGCATCAGTTGAGCCCGCCCGCGCGATGGCGGTTCCGCCGAACACGGACTCGAAGGCGGGGCCCCAACCGCTGCCCACGGAGTCCTCGGTGGATGCTTTCATCGAGTCGATGACGCTCCCGTTGGAGGCCTCAGTGCTCCCGGACCCCCCGCGACTGCGCCATTCCACGATCCCTCATGAGGAGTGGCGCTCAAGACGGAGCATGCGCCTAGCTGCCAAATCCGCATACCGCGACCCGCACCCGGAGAGGCAGGCACGCAGAGTTCTTCTGAACAAGTGGGCTGGCCGGTCTGAGCAGGATGGCTCAAATACTCCAGACCCCACCATTGCTGACAGGTTCCAGGAAGCGTTCGGGGATGACGTCCCGCCGGAGCGACGGGACAATATGCGGCAGCTCTTCCCGCTACCGGGCAGCCGGGCGGCTCGGTCAGCCTCTCGCGCCACCTGAGCCCCGCGCCTCCGCCTTTGGGTATTCAGCAGTATGGTTTCCTCAATGTCAGACAACCATCTCCTCCTGTGGAATGCGCGCGGCCTCAACAGCCGAGCGCGGCGGAGCGTCGTCCGCAACATTGTCACCTCTCAGCGTGCGTCAATAGTTTGTGTACAAGAAACTAAGGTGGCAAATTTCTCTGCTGCCATGAACTTTGATATGACCGGGGTTGACTACGACTTCGCCTATCTCCCGGCTCTCGGTGCGGCCGGTGGAGCATGCACGGCGTGGCGCCGGGATCTATGGACGGTCACCACCCAAATGCAGTGCCGCTTCTCTGTTACTGTGTTGATCTCCAACACAGCCAATCAACAATGGTGGTTGACGAACATCTACGGCCCGGTACTGCGCGCAGAAAAGCACGACTTTCTGCAGGAGCTCCGGGACATTCGGCCCTGGCCCGTGGCTCGCCTACGGGGATTTCAACCTCATCTATCAGGCTGCCGATAAGAACAATGGTCGACTGCACCGAGGCCTCATGCGAGCATTCCGGGACACGCTAGACCACCTACAGCTTGAGGAGCTCCAACTCCATGGTCGGCTCTTCACGTGGTCCAACGGTAGAGATGACCCGACGCTCGAGCGCCTTGATCATGCGTTCGCGTCGGTAGAATGGTTGCAGCTGTACCCCTACCATCACTTGCGTAGCCTCTCTTCCGACACCTCGGACCACGCACCACTGCTACTGGTCCTCAACTCTAGGCCGTGGGCGGTGCCCCGCTTCCGCTATGAGCTCTTCTGGCCGAGAATCGAGGGCTTCCTCGACACCGTGGCGGCGGTTTGGGGACCACCGAACCCGGACTTTGATGCGTGCAAGAACCTCGACGTCAAGCTGCGCAGGCTCACTTGCGCCCTTCGCAGCTGGCGCAACACACATGTGGGCAGCATCTCCTTCCAGCTTGCAGCGGCGCGCGTCATCATCCAAGGTTTTGACGTTGCGCAGGAGTCCCGAACGTTATCCGCCGGGGAACTCGACCTTCATCGGGACCTCAAAGCGCATGTTCTGGGTCTTGCTTCCATCGCCCTGACCATGGCTCGGCAGCGCGCCCGCACCAGGCAGCTAAGGGATGGTGATGTGTGCACCAAATTCTTCCATCTCCAAGCTTGCCACCGCCGCAGAAAAAACTACATGCTGGCTATTGCTCATGAGGGCCATACGTTCACCGAGGATGAGGCCAAGGAAGAGGTGGTCTACTCCTACTTCAATAACATACTGGGCGTGCCTTTCACTCGCTCCCACCGGATCAACCTTGCTCTCCTACCGCTGCCACGCATTGACCTCGACTCCCTGGCGGCGCCTTTCTCAGCTGATGAGGTTGCGCGCGCTGTCAAGGAGTCCCCTTCGGACCGTGCGCCCGGTCCTGATGGGTTTGGCGCTGACTTCCTCAAGGCGACTTGGTCGGTTGTGAGCGCGGATGTGGTCCGCGCGTTCCAGGCCTTATGGGACATGGACTTCAGGAACTTCAACTGTGTCAACGAAGCTGTGATGGTGCTCCTACATAAAATCAGGTCCCCTGAAGCACTCCGGGATTACCGGCCCATCAGCTTGATCCACACCATCGGCAAGCTTTTCACCAAGACTCTTGCTTTGCGTCTGCAGCCACACATGCCGGACCTTGTCAGAATTAACCAGTCGGCTTTTATCCGGGGGCGCCGCATACATGAGAACTTCAGAACAGTTCAGCTCACGTGCCGTTGGTTGCACGGCCGGCGCGTGCCGATGATGCTGCTCAAGGTTGACCTGGCAAAGGCTTTCGACACCGTCTGTTGGCTGTTTCTCCTGGAGGTTTTGGAGCACGCCGGCTTTCCTCGCCGCTGGAGGGACTGGATCTCCTTCTTGCTCTCCACGGCAACAACCAAGGTCATGATCAACGGGCGTGCTGGTCGAAGGATCTACCACGCGCGCGGCCTGCGACAGGGTGACCCGCTATCACCCTCCCTCTTCATCCTGGTGATGGAGGTACTCAACGCGCTCATTTCTGAGGTGGACAACCACGGCCAGCTACAGCCGCTCCCGGGCAACAACATCAAATTCAGGACCTCCATCTACGCCGACGATCTGGTCGTCTTCCTCGCTCCCCTGGCACTTGACTTCACCTGCCTCAGCCGCATCCTCACTTTGTTTGCCGGCGCGTCGGGGCTCGCTACCAACATCGACAAGTGCTCCATCACCCCGATTAGGTGCACCGAGGAGGACGTGGCTGCGGTACTTCAGGTCTTTCCTTGCCGTGTCCAGGAGTTCCCGATCCGCTATCTTGGGGCGCCGCTCTCTGTCACCCGGCTCAGCCGTGCGCACGAGCAGGCGCTTGTTGACGCAGTGGCGGCCAGGATACCCGCGTGGAAGGGCGACCTCCTGACTACGGCAGGGCGGAAGACGCTTGCTCAGACCACACTCTCAGCGATTCCGGTGCATGTGTCCATCTGCTGTGCCCTTTCTCCTTGGGCTATCCGGGAGATCGACAGCAGGCGACGCACGTTCATCTGGGCGGGCTCTGACACCGTCTCCGGGGGACGTTGCAGGCTGGCCTGGACGGTCGCCTGCTCCCCCCGGGACTTGGGCGGCCTCGGCCTACCTGACCTGCGGGTGCTAGGCTACGCCTTGCGCCTGTGCTGGGAATGGCAGAAGCGCACTGACGCCGACGCACCTTGGGCTCTCTTACCGGCCAAGACGGAGAAGCTCGTGGTGGCTATGTTCAGTGCTTCGGTCAGGGTCGCAGTTGGGGACGGTGCCAGGACGCTGTTCTGGATGGACTCCTGGCTACCGGACGGCCCAATTGAGCGCACCGCCCCTCACCTCTTCGCTCTTGTTGGCGCCAAGCGGCGCAAGCGTACTGTCAGGGAGGCCATGACTGCAGATCAGTGGGCTTATGACATCGTGGGGGCAAGAACGCCGGCAGTCATGCTCGAGAAGTTGCAACTTGCGGATAAGTTGGCGCACGTGCACCTCACCCCGGGCGTCGACGACAAGTTCATCTGGAAGTGGACTGCGAGCGGTGAGTACTCCAGCTCCACGGCCTACCGCGCCTTCTTCGTCGGAGGAGTACAGCTCCATGGGGCCAAGGAGCTGTGGAAGGTGCGGGCGCCGCCGAAGGTCAAGTTCTTCTTCTGGTTAGCGCTCCATGGGAGGCTTTGGACTGCGGCACGGCGGGCAAAGCACGGCCTCCAAGCTGGGGCCTCCTGTGCTCTCTGTGATCAGCAGGACGAGACCCACGACCACCTGCTCCTGGCATGCATCTACACCAGAGAGGTTTGGTACCTGCTTCTGCGTGCGGCGGGTTTACAGCACCTTGCCCCTAGCCCCGAGGACGCTCTGGTGGATTGGTGGCTGCGCACCACGACGCAGGTCCCAGAAGCCGCCCAGAAGGGTTTTGAGACGGCCGTCCTACTCGTCTCCTGGGAGGTTTGGAAGGAACGCAACCGGAGGACGTTTGATGCTTTGGCTATCTCACCTTCGACCCTGGTGGCACGCATCCGCGACGAGCTCGACTCCTGGATAGCAGCGGGTTACCGCAGCCTCTCCGCGCTGGTTGCGCTTGTTCCGTAGCGGTAGCGGTCGCGGGCTCTACTACCCCTTTAGCAGACTGGTTTATTAGTTAGTACGACCGTCTAGCGCCACCATTAAAGCCGGTGCCTTTTGTAAGTGTCTGTGCTCCAGGTGGTGGCGACTTCTCGCTCTTCGTCGCCTGGAGTTTGTAACGTACTTCCCCATTCCCTTAAAGCAGTACGTTTGCACGCTTTTGAAAAAAAAAAGATGGTCGATGATGCTCACTGTTATTTTTATGAGTTCTGAAAACATACATATGGGTTCGGGAAACATGTATATGGATTGCTATTTGATAAGATATATATAGTTTTCAAAATGATCAATGTGAGGGAGAGAGCAGCAGCAGGTTCATCTGGCAAGGGCCAAGGTGTCGATGACGGTGCCACAGCAAATCACATAAGTTTTTATTTGACATCCACGCACAGCTGTTGTCACCGTTGGGTTTATGCACATACGATCCGGAAATGACAGAGAGGGGAACAAGGCAACGATTGGCCAATAATTTAATAACAACGCTAATAGCAAATTTTGCATTGAGATGGATGGTTTCTTTGACACGAAGTCCAATGCTATTGAAACTACTTAGTTTCTACCATTGGGACTGCCCTGATGAGGTCGTCAGTTGTCTTATCTGGGATTTATCGCTGGCAACATGCATGTTAATTATTTTCAGAGACGATTCAAACAATAGTCTGTGCTGCGTGTATTGAAAACAGTGCGCTATATGATCTGATGTTCTTAAATAAAGTCTTATTTAGATGCACATGTATCTATATCTTAAACTATATGTGTTGTAGTAGATTGATTAGAGTGGAATTTTATTGGAGTGTATTTGATGAATAAAACCATATATGCCCACTTATATGTATCTTCTACTTAAATACAAAGATGCGCAAGTTTCTTGCGTATTCGAGAACTGCAACACATGTGGATTGAGACTAATACATGAATATCCAAAACAAATCCTGAAATTTGAGGAAGATGCAATACCACATATATAACTCGTGTTAATCCTGTTACTCGATCGCATAAACATATATTGCGTCATTCCTACACTGTTAGTATAGGCTTGTCTGTAGTCACCATGTATACTCACTAGCTTGTACTAGCTCGAAGACGCTTTTGTCAGTTTCTGGTGCATAGTTGTGAAATAATGACCATTATGTTATTCTATATACATAGACCAAATGAATATATCGGGGCCGGCACAACGGCAGCCGCGGCTTATAATGACCTTCGTACCATGATTAGTTTCGTAAGTAGCAGTTAGGTCGTTGTGTTAGTAGTATCGATGAAGCAACTAACAAGCCTATACTACGACTATAGTACAAGCAATAGGATAAGTTATAGGATATAGCATCAGCGTGACTGCTGATGGGATGAATGAATGAATCTAGGCGAGTGTGGTCAAGCTAATTTATTTGTTCTATGGTCTCCATAGATCGCATACATAATACGTTTACCAACTGTTTGGATCCCATGCTATAAAGTCTAGACACCGTTTGTTGGAGTTTTTTCTACTCCAGATCCAACAAGGAGGTTTATCAAATAGTTTAGGAGCTATTCAGAGCTCTTTTTATAGGAAATAGAGGAACCAGAACCATTATAAAGGGAGTAGTAGAAATTAAATTGTGGCTCTTTTAAAACGAAATTTGTGTCTCATCCAAAACGGCTCTGGTCCCTCGGAGGAGTCATTCCAAACATCCCTGTTTACTAAATTTAAAATGACACGAGGTAAAATGATCTAAAATTTTGTGTTTGGCAGCTCGGGATGCATGCGTAGGGGACACCATGTCGTTCTCATGCACAAGGACAAGGTTCATTCATCCATCCAAGCAAGCAATAGCTCTGCAGCACGACAGTCGTCGTCTCGTCCGTCCGTCCAAGCTTAATCATCCGGTGAACGGCAGAGTGACACGAACAAGGCAGCAGCCAAGCGAGAACGCTTCGCGAGGAAGGAACACGCATCATCATGACTCATGAGCATTACACGGATCGGATGGACATGATATGAACCTGGAGTAGTAGCCAGAGTAGGCCAGCTAGCAAAGCTATGGAGCCAGGCCAGGCCAAGCGAAGCGAACAGAACCAGACAGAAGCGAACAGAACGAGACGGAGTTACGATTAGGAGGGAGCAGGTCCATCCAAGCGGAGATATGGATGGATAGGTATGGGCCGGCGCACCTCTACTCTACCAGGCACAGGGTTAGCAGCAGGCGTGCACGCGAGTTGGCCAGTACCGTGGCGCCATGCGCCTTGTCTTGGTGCTTGCTTTTGGCCTCGGGCGTCGTCGGCACCCGGAAACCGATGCGTTCCATGCTTTGGACGCATCACACGCGGCCATTTCCGCCCCCCGCACCTCCTTGGACCCTTGCGCTCGCGCGGTTGCGCCCATCGGACACGGCCAAGCCATCTCACCACCGCTCCACGCCTCCCCACCTGACCTGACCTCGTCTACTTGCTCTGATTGCCTGCCCTCCGACCGCGACCGCTGGCTTGTTGTCGACCCCGCGCCCGCCTTGCGCCTTGTCCTACCCTGCCCTGCCCTTGGACGCTTCCTCGACGGAATGACCGACGGTGATGGCATGCCATGGCATGGCATGGACCCTAACGCACGCCAGCAGCAAACAAGCGGAAACGAACGAAGAAACGGAAGCGGACGCGTTGTCCGAGCCCGGACGGAAGACTTTGGATGGTTGGCGGCGTGCGGGGCGTTTGGTTCGGGCGCGGGCGCGGCGACAAGCGGAAGCGGCTCTTGTTTTGGTTTGGACGGGCGCCGCCAGCTGCCAAGGCGTCCTTTTGTTCTGGGCTGGCGTGGAGGACCCGTGGCGCGGCGTGGGGATCAGCAGACAGCAGCGGGCGTCGTCTACCTCTCTGCCCCCGGTGTCGCGACGCGCCGCGCCCGCGTCTGCCTGGCGCCACTCGCCAAAGTGGTATGCCGCCGCTCGGTACGGTATGGCGTGCATTCAAAACCGCCATCCGCTTGTCCCAAAAAAAAAAAAAAAAAAAAACTGCCATCCGGTGTCCATGCTACTCCTGATGTTTTGCTAGCAACCACACTAGGAGTAGTAGTAGTCCATGAAAAGGCGTGCCAACCAGATTAGAAATTGTAATTGTACTATTATCGGTAATGCTACTATTAGTACGTTCTAATAATAGAACACTCGACGGCCCAGCCCACCATCCACTCCTTCTGCGCGACCTTATCCGCTCGAGCCTGCTTCCGCCATTCAACTCGGCATCGCAGCCCCTCCGCCGCCGGCATGCGTCGCGGCCCCTCCTCCACCGGTCGAGTGTCCCGGCCCCTCCTCGGCCCCTCCTCCGCCCGCGCCGACGCCTGAGGGCCGCCTCCATGGCCTCCTCCACCGGGCGGCTGTTCTTTGCTCGTCCTCCGCCGCGCGCCGACGCCTAGGGGAGCGTCGTCGGCGCTGACTCTGCGAGACCGTGTGTTGCGGCCCCTCTGCGCCGCGCGCCGGCGTGACGCCGGGGGCACCTCGACGCCTCCCTTCGCCGGCCGCCTGTCGTTGCTCGTCCTCTTCCGCGCGCCGGTGCGACGCCTAGGGCGCCTCGACAGCGCTCCACCGCCGGCCTCCTGCCACGGCTCCTCCGCCGCCGCCGCTAGCCGTAGCTGAGGAAAACAGCGAGGGGTTGCTGGCGAGCTGTGACTCCTGCTCCCCCATCGTTGACCTCCATGCCACCGGAGATGAGTGCTACCGGGGGCAGCTTCTCAACGAGGTAAGTGGGTCCCCGGATCCGAACTCTCGTCCTCATGCTACTCCTCGTTCTCATACTGTGGCTATTCATCTGGATTTGGGGCTCATTTTGTTTCTGTATACCATGCATGTTTGTTTCATTTTGCTTTTGTCTTTTGTATCAATTGATTTCCATTGTTTGTTTCAGATTTCTTTGACATGATTTTTGTTTCAGTTTTTTGTTTCAAATTGCTTGAGGCTTTTGTTTCTATTGCGCCCATTGTTTGTTTGATTCCTTGACATGTTTTGTTTCAAATTGCTTGAAGCCATTTTGTTTCAATTTGGTGCTCATTGTTTTTGTTTCAAATTCTTTGACATGTTTGTTTCAATTTTTTTAAGTTTTCTGTGTTGTTTTTGCAACACATATTGCACTGTCGTTGAAACATGAGCAGTTCCAACTCATGTTTCAACTCATGGTTCGGCCATGTCTCTTTGTTGTTTTCCTTTTTGTTTCAATTCTGACGCCCCGATGTTTCACTATATTTTTTTTGTTTTTGTTTTATTACAGTTTCATTTTGATGGAGAAGGCCGACGGTGTCCCGGTGAGGCAGACTGGAGCTAGGGCGTGGGCGCGCCGCGCTGGCGTACTCGGGTCGTGGAGGCGTAGGAGAGGCGGGGCGTCGGGAGCTGGGCAAGACGCATATGGGCTCTAAAGGCCTTTTTATTTGACCGTTTAAGATAGAACGTTCTATCGGTAGTATGTCCCTACTATTATCTATAGAACATTTTATACTATGCCAATTTATTATGATTATACTTCTTAGGAATTTGAACGGATCAAGGACCAGGAAACTCTTACGCACTGCTTACGGCTGCAAGAGGGATATGATACTGAAACGAAACCTGATTCTGGTGTGCCGCCGTATATGTATCAGTCGATGACGTAGCATCCATTCGTTGCCCCACCTTGCCAGCCAGTGTCTCTGCTACATCTCCAGCACCACGGTCTGTTCACTGCACCAAGACGAATGGCATGGCAGCCACTAGCCCATACCAAGTCGACGTGAGATTCACGCTCAAATCAAATGCTACCAAAAACAACACTCTGTTTAGCTGATCGTTGTAGAGAGAGCAGGGCCTCAGCGCCAAAGATGACCAAACAGGCACCAAACACCGACCAGACAAGGCGCCGACCATGGATTATTGTTATCAGCACATGGATGATGAAGTGAACCCGTACCATGTAGGCACACTGCGATATTTATGCTATCTTGTCGACTTATATACTCAAACAAAGCAACGAGGTAGCTTGGGACAACACATAATCCAGACAACTGAGTAAGCGATATTTATGAAACCCCCACCACATAATCCAAGGGTGAAGAGTCCACTTTATTCCACTGTAATCCCATACTGTACAATCACAGCACCACAGCAGAGTACTCTAAACGCGACGTGGAGTTATCTCTTCTCCGGAGCACCGTATCTCTACGCATGCTACCATGGAGCCTCAATCCTCCAAGCCGTCTAGGTGATGGCAATCACCAAGAGTAACAAGAAATCCCCAATCACACCGATTTTCTAGTGCCACCAAATGCAAATCACAAATACACACACTAGGATCTCATCCCTCACTCAAATTAGCATCAAGCATCAGTGGGAGAGGAAGGGGAGGAGGTGGATCTTCACTCTCTCATCCACACCCACAAAGGGCACTCACTCTTCTCTCAAGAATCTCTTCACATAGCCATGGAGAAGGAGAGGAAGAGAGGGAAGAAGAACCCTAGAACTTGCCCCCAAATGTTGCAAATGAGCCAAGAGGTCGAAAGAAGGTGGAGGGAAGCCAACCTTATCCTCCGAGGCAGCCAGCCCCCTCTCCCCACACTCCAAAGGGCTCTGGGCCCACTCCCACGCTCCTCCAACGTCTATTTTTGAATCTAACCGTTGGGCTGATTTTTGCCACACTTGGAATTTCCTCGCCGCCTTGAAGGCAGAGAGCCCCGCCAGGCAATTTTCTTGGATATTCCAATCATCTTGAAAATTCCTGGGTAAGCTAGGAAATTCCTGGGATTCCAGAATTAGATCTTCAAACTTCATTTTAAAGGCTTTTTCAAATGTGCTCAACTCCACCAAGTGTACCAACATGTCAAGTGTGTGAGTTAGCATTTCTCAAACATTTTAAAAAACTTTTCTCTTGTACTTCACCACGTCACTAAGCGTAATGCATGTGCAAATGAACTCACACTTAGTGGCACTAAATAACCGTTGTAACTAAAAGATTCCCCTCTTTATAGTACGGCTATTTATCCTAAACCCGGTCAAGCACTTCTCTACTCAACCTTAGACCGGTGAAATGAAATGCCCTAGGTTATACCTTTACCTTGCGCATTTCCATTTCGTCCATCTTCTCCAATGTGCCAATGCACCGCATGCACGACACAATCAACAAATGATAGGATCCACTCCATATTGTCATATGACACTCTTGGTCCATCGATCTTGACCTCACTTGCTCTTCACCATTGCATCGGTCCATCGGCGCCAAGTCTTGCCCAAACTTCACCATCGCATGGTCCTTCGCTTCGCAGCCTCGACTTGCCCTTCACACTTGCAACGGTCCATCAAGCCAAGCCTCATCTTGATCTTCACCATCTTGGTCACATGACTCCATGCCATGTTTCATTCACAATGAGCTCCTCCATCATCTCATGTGTTGAGCCTTGCAACATCTCCAAGCCATCTCCACCATGGCATATGTTGCTCACACACATGTACCTGTGAACTAACTCCTATGTATCTCAACCATCACACATGTTAGTCCACCTAAAATTGTCACTCAATTATCAAAACCAAACAAGGGCCTTTCACCGGACCAAGTTACGGTTTGATACTTGGTTGGGAAATAAGCCTCTTAAAGACAAATTTCCTTCGTTATTTAATATAGTCAGAGAAAAACAGGATTCAGTTGCGCAAGTACTTAGGAGTGCCCCCTTTAATATTTTTTTCGAAGGAATTTAGTAGGGGCAAATCTTAGTGCCTGGCATAGAATTGTTGCATCTGTACAGGATATTAACTTGTCGGAGGAAAGGGATGTCTTTGTGTGGGGCTAAAATGCATCGGGTTCCTATACAACCAAATCCATGTATCTTTGCGTTGATTAATAATGGAGTTAGAGTGTCACAAGATATTTGCAGATTAAAATACCAATGAAAATTAAAATATTTTCTACGGTACTTAAAAAAGGAGTGGTTCTAACTAAGGACAATTTACTTAGACGTCATTGGGTAGGTGACAAATACTTTGTAGTTTTTGCTATCATCCTAAAATAATAGACCATCTCTTTTTAATTGTGCTTATGCCAAATTCTTATGGCGTGCTATACATATACTTTTTGGTTTACCCCTCCAATCCATATGGCTGATCTCTTCTTAAGATGGTAAAAAATTAGACCAAAAAAAGTATAATTTATTGTTATTAACTGCAGCTGTTGCACTTTTTTGGGCAATTTGGTTAACTAGGAACAAAGTGATTTTTGATAAATGTAGACAAAAAACTTTCTTTCAGGTACTCTTCAGGGGAACACATTGGCTGCGACAATGGGCAAGCCTGTAACGGCATGATGACCAGCGGGAACAACTTATTCAAGTTGGACAATTCCTAGAAACATCGGTGTTGCAATTCTTTAGTTCCAATGGGTGGTTAACCTCAAGACATATTGGTCTTGTTTAGTTCTAAAGCTGTATTTCATTTTGGTTTCCCACTGGTGGTTTGCATAATTGTTGTGCAGCCAGTATTTGTGTCTGTTGGCAAACTTTGTAATAATTGGCGTGATTCTATCTTCTGATAGAAGAAGCCGAGTATACATTATCCAGTATTAAAAAAAAAGAGCTCCTAGCTCCAATATTCCGATTTCTCGTTAACTTAGGGCACCTACAACGGTCGCCTGAGAGATGCATATTTGCAAAAAAACACCTTCTCCGGCGACATTTAATGAAGTGAGAGAGGTAAGCCGTCCTCTCGTGAGGCGACGGCAGTGGCACGTGGTCGAGACTGCAGCGACGGCAGAAACTCCGGCCTTGTTTAGATTCTAGAATTTACCCCAAAATTTTACTATGCAAAAAGAAGATTTTGTCACATCAAAATGCCGACACATGCATGGAGTACTAAATATAGATGAAATCAAAAAGTAATTACACAGTTTGATTCTACTTTGCGAGACGAACATTTTAAGCTTAATTAATCAATATTTGTACAATTTTTACCAAATACAAACGAAATGCTACAATGACGCATTTTTAGCGTTGCTTTGGCACTTCCAAATTGGGAATCTAAACAAGGCCTCCGTTGTACGCGTACGTCTTCTCCTGGCAATGCAGGGATCTAGCTGTGGCCCGTGTCGAGTGCTCCTTCTCTCCCAAATCTGCAGCAACCCATGTGCGAGTGCAGATTTCTTCTCCACTGATAACCACTAGTAAATTGCGCGCGCCATTGCGCGCGTGGTCGAAGAACCGAAGAAGGGCATTGTAAAATTGGCTAAGAATATGCACGCAGTTCACCGTTGGTTGTAAGTTGTAGTGCAAGGGGAATAAGTAAAGAAAACATTGTTTGTTGCACCTAATAACAACAGGATTTTGTAAATAGTAATAAGTCATAGTAATAAGTCATACTCAGTATTTATACTCAATCACATATTATTATACATGTAGATAAACAGACATGCACAGCTATAGTTTCATAGAAACATAGTGGATAGCCTAGCTTATAGGCTTATGGGTTACAGATAGTTGCATATGGTATTTTGGTTTAGCATCTGCGTTTAAGATACAAGCAGATGGAACATGCATATTTAGTAGGAGGTAGCGGTGGATCAAAGTTACAGTATAAGTCTAGGGATGGGTCTAATTATACATGTAACATGCATTGTCTGGAGTTCTTATACTTGGCGGCCTACATTCTTGGCGGTGCTAGAAGTCAGAACGAACAAAGTTGTGGATAGCTGCTGAAAGGCATTTTTCATGATTGGCATGGGTTTCAGCTCTGTACAGCCGACTGACCTGTGTTAATACAATATTTACTGAGTATTATGCTTTCTAGAAGTATATAATGTTACATACTTTGGTCGGCCGCGATGTAGAATGTGGATATAAGGGAATGTGAACAGGAGTTACCTGCCATTTCACTATCAGAGTTGCTGCTTTGTCATGCAGTCATGGAACTTACTGCTTGATGCGGAGTTTCTAGAGTTGGGGAAAACATTTCAGCATATATAGTACGGTACTGTGCCTGTAAGATATAATAGGAGTGTTATCTATATGAGTATAGTGTAGAAAAGTTGAGGGGACTCGTAAGTTACCTTGTAACCATCGAACTGGATGCATAAATTAGTTAAGGTGTCACAATAATCCTTAGTGTTTTCACCTAGATCTTGAACTGCATTGCTGAGTCGTTGCAAACTGTTGTCATGTCCCATTAGGTCGAAATGCTCTTCATAGGATAGTGCCATCATCGCATAGGAGATGTTCTCATGAACTTGATTTAGCTGCATTGTGCCATATATCATGCCTAGTGAAAGCATAGTAATCTGGGCATTCCATTTATCCATGTCGGAGATTAGTTTTTGGAGGGTTGGATAGTTGAGATCAATCACTTGGTAGCTAAGTACATTGGTCACGTGCTTGAGAGCGTAGCACATGGCATCTGCTTCCATTGCTATTGCGTTCTTCTTCTGTGGGCCGTTGTATCTGTGTGTGGTGCCATCGATTGTTATTCCTGTGATGAACAAACCTTCTGCAGTTGTTGTTGTCTGGATGGTAGGCCTTGTTCCATGCACTTTGTTCATGACACCGTTATAGATGACTTTCAAACGGTTTGTGTATGATGGTGGGACTGCTGTCTGTAAGACAAGAAGTGTAAATGATTGTTATATTGATGATTGTAGAGGCATGGTTCCGTAGGAGATGAGGGTGTGCATGGGGACGATGTTAATCTGATCGAAGATTATTCATACCTTGTCTGAAGGAGGACCTTGCTTGATTTGTTCAAAATCTAAAGGCGTTAGATGTTGCTTCTGAACCGATTCCATTATTCTGTCCACATCTGCTAGGTTCTTGTCAGTAAGAAAAGAATTGTTGCTTAGATCCATGGAGAACTGATGTAGACCTGGCAGGATGCCGGCAAAAGTTTCAGCGTTTAAACATTCGATCTGTCTTTTGATATTAGAGATTTTTGATATTGTGACTTCATAGAACTTATGAAGCGTATCAACGGCAGATTTGAAAATTCCTTCACATTTGGTAAGAAGATCTAACTTTCTGCAGTAGAGAGCCTGTAACTCAATAATGATCAGGAAACTATAATCTGGTGCTTTTAGGTCATAGCCAAGTGGTATGTTTGCGGCCAGATTATCTTTAAGTCCAGGTTTGCCTGTGTTGAAAGAAATACAATAATGTTAGGTGGATAGATTTAAGGTCCGGAGGTAAGAAAAGGCAAGGAGTATTGGTTTCTGTTTTCAGGAACGAAGGACATTATAAAAGAAGGGCTTACCTGTTTTGGCAGCAGTTTTGGGTAGTACTGGTAAAATCGCCAATGGATCAATTTTGATCTTAGAATCGTCCGAATCGTCATCTGTATTAATAAGTTGGTACGGTAAACTGTAGTTTATATCAGCTGTAATAATAATGGTTGTTAAACCATTAGTTCATTTGCAGTACATACCTGTAATCCATGGAATGAGGGCTAGCTCATGTTCCTTGCACCATGGCACCATGTCAAGTTCAAAGCTTGTGCAACGAAGTTTTGGTTCAGTTAGAATAGCAGCCTGTAGGTTGGGACTTTCCAGGTCGATGAGGAAATTTGGTGGTACAAATGTGATGTCCGAGATTGTAGCGTGTAAGCTCAGTTGCTGTAAGATCTGTTGCTTGATCTGGCCTACAGATAGGTTGTCAACCTTTTTGTTTTTGCTTAGTCTTCCGATTACACCGTAGTGACGGCGTGTTTCTGTAATTATAGAATATAAGTAATAGTATTAAAAGCACATTTTTTCGTAGGAAGCAAATAGAGGAGTATTGCAAATTTGTATATATACCTTGTGTACTGAAGAACATCTTATACAGTTGTTGAGGAATAACAGAAGAATAAACAGGAAGTTCTGTAACGCAAACAAGAGTTATGTGTTAGGCCTGTCTGAGAGAGAGGAGTAGGGCACAGTAACTAAGTTTTTATTGAGGTGCTACACATATATATTCTTCAATAGGTTGAATAGAGATGTAGGTGCTTAGAAAAACCATGTACTAAATTTGGTGTTTGGATCAGAGGACTTACGGTTGCCAACGAAGGTAGACGACGTGCTTCGGTCAATTCGTCGATGAAGAAGGGCGGAGTACGACGAGATGCGGATGAGCGGAGGTGGACGGGGCTAATACCGGTTCTTGGCGGAGAGAGTTGAAAGGTGGCAGCAAAAGCAGGCAGGAACACGGAGATGGTTCGCGGTGGACGCCGGCGAGTCGGATCTGATCTCTCTAGGGCATCGCAGAGGAAGAGGCTGGGAGGCACAGCAGTAGCTAGATTGTGCGAATTGGGGAAAAGAGTTCGCAATGTCATTGATATCGTGGAGAACGATTGGATTAGAAGGTACTGGACGGTGAGGACTTAGGTGGGCTGTATTAGTATAGATGGGCCAATGTGGGTGTGGGCCGAGAGGAAGATGTTTGTATGTGGCGCAATGCTGTCTGTATTTTCTGTTGGTGCTCTTTTTTTTTAATAATATTGCGTTGTCCAACCATTTTTGTTTGATCGTTATTTTTATATTTGTATGCGTTTTTTGAAACTATAATATTTACCAGGCGATAAGTAGTTCATAACTAAAGGCAAGTCCATATATTTTATATATCAACAAAGTACAGAGGTAGTGAATACAGTAGGCAATTCCAACCATATATTACAGGAACGGGCGGGATACTTTATAATACAACAGTCTAGATATAGATTAGGACGCTAAACTATGTAGCGATGTCTTCAGTCTGTGGCTTTCACCGTGAGTTGGCTTCAGATCAGGTTGCCATTGCGTCGAACGGAATGGATCAGGTCCCTGTTTTATGGTGATCAGTTCATGTTATAGTATTTTGAGGGTCTGTATTGAACAGAGATGAACTGTTTACAGAGGTTAGACATGTATTACCTGTGGACTCGTAACGTTGACGCTGCAGCCAGTATCGATCGATGTCGTCAAGATTTGTTTCCTCTGCATGTTTGTCAGTGGTTGTTATACATGGAAAAGCTGTAACTGTTTGATTTAAATTTTGAGCGTTGTTTTCTTACCGTCGATGATGTCGGTATCTTCTGTTGAGGAATCTGGGCTGGGGTGCTCTGGATAGGGGCTGAGCATGTATCTTGTAGCGGTTTCATATACGAGCGGCCACATCTTGAGAATATCATTAGCACCTGTTTTCTTCTTCACGGCTATGTGTGCGACGAGAGGTATAGGATTCAGTGATGGACGTGTCTCGATTGAACATGTCAGATCATACTGTCTGAAGGTGATGTTTTTGACAGGAGCGATATCTTCAAAGAGACGATGAATTATCTCCGGATAACGGAGGTGAGGTGGAAGGCCGAGGATTTCAACATAAAGCTTTTGAGGTTGCTGTGGGGTTTGTTGGTTGAGTAAGGGCTGCTGATTATGTAAGGGCTGTTGATTATTGGGTGGTAAGATATGAAGAGGTAGGGTTGCTGCCCCATAATCGGTTGTCCATGGCATGAGGGGGATGACGTGTTTCTCAATGAGCAAATATCTTTTGTTCATAATCTGAGATCCTATAGCAAGTGACTGACCAATGATAAGGAAATCTGGACCATACTCACAGATGTTATGTAAGTCAGTGTGGACGCCAGCTTGTTCACGGATTGCGTCCTGTATGGTTTGGTGACAGACGGCGTGACGCGCTTCTGGTGGCACTTTTGCAACAGTTGCACGCCCCAGTATACCAGAGCGGGTGAGATCAACATCGGACTCTTCGATAATTGTTAAATTGGCACAGTAGAAGTCAACCATTGTCCTGCTGTATCAAATAAGACAATAAACGTCATTAGCTTTGTTTTGAGATGAAGAAGGGTGGATATGATTACCATCAGTCCTTGCTACTATGTGTAGGGATCTGAACCTGTAGGTTTAAGGTACGAGAAATCTTAGGTAGTGTGCAGGTAGTATATAACAATTAGTAGATGGATTGGTGTGTTTGCTAGGTGTGTAGACGTAAAGTATGTTTATGAGATTTTTTGCCTCAATTCTATTGCTGTATGTATGGTTGACGCGAGTTTATAGACCAAAATAATGGATTCAATGAATTGAAAATTGGTGACTTAGGAGCTCCGGAGATATATTAGCCGAAAAACTCTTGTAATGCCTACTTTTTAGTCGGTGTACAGCCAAAGTACCTTTGTTGATTGACCACTGCCTAGTGGCTGCGATGGAGGCTGGTGTTGCGAAAGTGGTTGGTGACGGCGTCGTTGTGGTGATTGGTTACTTCGTGCTTGTCCGCTGGCTGTATTGGATAGGGAAGTCTTCTAGTTGATAGGGATTGCTTCCTGCTGTGTGCCTGAGTAAGAGAACATCAGTGGATGGAAGGAATCAAGATCTGAAAATCCAAGAAGTCAGGAGGTAGATTCGAGTAGGACCTGGTGTAGCACCGCTCCTTTGAGGTGGGTGTGGCGGCAACAAGCGTCGCTCGCCGCGTCGACTCCTCGCCCTGAGGTCACTCGTCGCTGGCGTGAGGTAACCTATGGTTCGCCGGTCACCCGCGGCGACTGGCGAGGTTGGGTTGAGAGCACGAGGGTGTACGCTTGAGTTTCTCGATCTCAGTAGAAGGAAGTAGGTGGTAGGAGGAGCAATTTGTTGCGGTGCGGTAGGTCTTTTGTGATTTTGCGATTTATGGGAGGCGTGAGAACCGGTCAGATCTATTGGGCCGATATGGTTCTGTAGTTGTTTGGATGCGGGCTGTTTGAGTATCTTTGGATTGTTGGGCCGGTCTTGAAGCTAGTATTTTGCATGAGAACGGTATTTGTCTGGACCAGGCCTAGGATTGAGTGAGTTATTGGGCTGACTGGGTGGTATAAGCCTTTTTGGCCCTTATTTATATTTTTTCCCGTAAGAAAAAAAGAAGCCATAGTAAATGGTCTAAAAACACAGAAAGGCAAACGGGAATATATGCAGAAAATAATTTATAGCGACGGTAATAGCCGCTGCTAACCTCGATCTGATTGGGAGAAGGCGGAGGCGTGGTCGTGTAGAAGACGATGTTATGCATCGAAGTTTCTAGGCACGGCGAGATTGAGAAGAGGCCGTGCGGGATTTCTGCGTAATGGGCCTATAAGCTTTTGGGCTGAGCGCTTAGCGCGCATGGGGCCGTTTGTTTGGGCCGCAATTCGTAGGTGGAGAGGACCAAGATAGTTTAGGTCGTAAAAGAATCTGGGTCTATTTTCCGAAAAAATGGGCCTCTCTCTCGTCTACGGTAGAAAGGAGTAGGAGGAGAATAACGTGTTTCTGTTAAGTTAAAAGGGGCAGTAACAGTATATAGTATTGTCAATAGTTAGGTGCTTTGGAGGGAGGTAGGAATACTAATGAAACTATGATAATAGCACTAATGTTATCGTAAAACACTATGATGGAGATCATGAAAGTAGTGGCAGCGATTCCACCTCAACAATGTTAAGATAAGATGGTATTATACGAGATAAGCCAGGATCCATGATACAATACCCTGTATATAGCCTGCTACGAACGGCTAAGCCTGGGACGGCAATATGTACATATCATTCTGCAGGCATTTATACAGTAATAGAAAGCCACACGTCATAGATGGCTACTTACATAGCTAATAGTGGTAAGGCTACAGTTATTATATATGGCGTGGTACTTTAGATGGAGATATGAAGGTGCTTTCCAGGATCTTTGATTGCACCGTAGTTATGCCTTCGTTCAACGGTATATATGTGATGACCCTGAGGAGTAATACTCGATGTGTAAGTTTGAAAAGCCTTGTAGCCTGGTCCAGCAATATATGATATGTAGCTGCTACGAAAGCAACATGAAAAAAATTGGGCGTTTAAACATGAGAAATGTACTCAAGACAACCTTTATCTGGTACCTTGGCTCGGTGTTATCTCTGGAGCTCATGTTGAACGTGCACTATATTGTTCAGGATTAAGTCTGATAGAACCGAAGGCAGCCTACAGGTACAGCAGAAGTTTTGTTAGATGTTTTGCGAAGTTGACATAAGTTTCTTGTGGCTTACACAGGGTTGGAAGACAGTGTTAGATGCTTATGAAAACTGATGCTGATGTGTATACTTGTAAAAAGAAAGCATTATCACCTTTGTTTTTTTGAAGCTAGCGTACGCAGAGACCACATCGTTGCAACGGCGTGCAAGAGGGTTGACGAGGCGTGTGAAAGAAGCATTTAAACCGGCGAAGGTATCAGCACCGGGTTCTCGAAGAAACCGACGATGTCTTTCAATAATGTTATCAGAGACCACGTGGATGAGTTCTTGGGCATCCTCCGCACAGCGTTGTAGTTGGTTGACCTCAGCATTGTATCTATTTATTTCATGCATCATCTCGTCCAATGTTGTATAATTATAGTCTACTATAGTGTATCCAAGGACGTTTGTGACATGCTTTAACAGTTGGTAGATGGCATCTGCTTCAGTTTTGTGAACATCCATTGTTCGAGGCACACTGTATGTGTGAGTATAATTAGATCCTGAAATAGAAACTTGAAGATATCCAGATGGGATGGAGCGCGTAGTTATGTTCGGAGATGATCCAAACACCTTTGTAAATACTGTCTCAAGAATTACTTTCAGATGTGTGTTGTAGGCTGTTGGAACGGGGCCCTGTTTTTGTAGGACAACAAAATTGAGCTAATGCCATCACTGCCACAATAAATTATGAAGCTAATAGCATAGACGTGGTGTTGTTACCTGGAGAGCTGAAGGGATATCTATAAACTCATTTAGATCAATACGAGGAGCATAACTTTGGATGCTGAGGCCTATAATGCGGTCTAGACCGTCAACCTCCGTTTCGGCGTACCCAAGCAAGTATCGAAGCTCATGTTGTAAGTCAGTAGCTACCAGTAGTATGGCTTTTGGTGCGGTGTCCTGTATATCATCAACCCAGCTGGAAACACTGTGAATATTTGGTAGTAGCTCATCGTAGAATTGGTGTACAATATCACAGATTGCTAGGCAAGTTTGTCGACATTTAGAGAATTCATCATATTTATCTGAGTACAGCCGGCGCAACTCAGTGATCATTAAGTAACTGAAATCTGGCGCTGCTATTGACCGCTGTAGTTTAGAGGTACCTATATAAGTTGTAACGACATGGTAAGTAATAAAATATAGTATTTATCCTTGTTTTATAGTAGTTGGTAAGCAGAGTAATGTTACTGTATCTCCCTTACCGGGTTTGCATGTTGTTGGTGGCCTGGTTTGAAGGTTGCTTGTATCTTTAAGTATAACGGGTTCCTTGTCCAGAGCGCCCATGATGATGAATGAGTCCGCCAGTTTGTCGTCTGGAGAAAGAGTAGGAGGTAATTGAAGATCTTTCAGAATAAGCTGTGTGTACTGGTAATACAACTCAGCAGCAGTACAAGATGAAGGAAACATACCTAAAGGATTATATGGCACCATCCACGGTAGGTCGGCAGTTTCGTACTCAATGCACCATGGCAGGATCTCGATGATAAACCTTTTAGTGCGAAGAATTCGCAGTGAAAGAAGGTGACTCTGACTCGAAGGCTTAGTCAGTGGAATGACAAAGTACGGCCGTACATATCTCATGTTGGTCATAGATAGATGTGGGTCATAACGTTCTGCTAGCTCCATACCAACTTCAGCGATTATGGCCTTTGTAACTGTAGTGTTCTTTATCCTGCCAACTACTGCAAACCGGTGAATACGACCTGTACATAATTAGTTCAGGCATTTGACTATTAGTGAAGTGTCGGTGGTAATCATACTGTGAATATCAAAATCTAGAAAACATGAGGGCTATTTTTTTTACCATGGGTATCCATCTGAGAAGAACGTGCCTCTGTCATTTTCTCTGACGTTGATAGAATTGGCTCAAACTGAAATCTGCAATCGTGCAAATACATATATTAGTGGTGAGCTTAGCAGGATTTATTGTGCATACTGCTTAGTGCGGTTGGGTTTGCTCTCTGTAATGCCCTGTTTGTGTTAACTAAACCATGTACATAAATGAATCGTACTCTAAATGACTACATGTATAAATCCGAGTGGGAAAAAGATCGTTTAACTGTGGAAAAGGATCGTTTAATTGGGAAAAGATTGTTCCGTTCTTCTTACTAAAATGGTTCTGACTCTTTGCTTCGTGCGGCCACTTCTATTCATACCGTGCAGAGAAGAAGTAGGAAACTATGTATTTTCTTGCACGAGACGGTTCTGAGAGCCACGAGGATAGAATAGACTGAACAAAGTAAGAAAGATAAGATCTAACCTGGGTCGAATGGCTGAACGCAGAAACCGGCGATGAGATTGCAAGGGTGACTGTTGGCCGCGGGCGCCACTGATTGACGATAGCAGCGTCCTTATCAGTTGCAACGGAGGGAGATACACGAAGATAGCCACATGGCTGACGATTTGTAACCTCTGGCGTACTGTGTGGTTCTATTGCGTTGGATAGCGGTGGTAGGGACTGTAGCTAGGGTTCGTGCTCGACGCGGCAGCCAGTGCGCCGTGGACTATGCTGATCGCCGGCGGATCAGTCGAAGAAGATGGTCACACCTACCTAATAAATACAACAACAATAACTGTGCTCTTCAGGGTGGTATGCGGCTATTGATGGGCCGATTCTCGTGTTTTGTCAGGATGGTGGGCCTTCTTTTTAACGGGCTTATACCTTTGTTGGGTTGTTTAATGTCAGGCCCAGGTACCTATCGCGCCCACGAGATGTTGGTTTCTTCTTGATGGGCTTAATGTTTTGTTGGACCCTTTTTTTTCGTACTCTAAAGGTCACTGGACCAAGGTGGGTAACCTGTCTTGGAGACTGCAGAAGGTTTTTTTTTTGCGCAATTTCTATATATCCATCGGTTGATCTTGGTGTTCGTCGTCGGCCGATTTTGTGTTTGTTGCTTTCGGCTTGGCTTTCGCGTTGTCATCCGGCCCATGAAGCGCGGTGGGATTGCCTTCACAGTACGTGGCCTGCCCTTTGCAAGTGGAGGCTAGCCCACGGGAACAGAGCTAGGGATCATGGCCCTATGGACTTTGGCCTTTTTTTTTTATTCTATTTGTATCCTTTTTTTGACATGTTAATTTTAATTTTGGGTATTTTTATTGTGTATACCCATTCTCAGATTTAATTTAAATTTTTCCTTTTTGTATTTCAGATTGAGTAAAATGAGTAACGTTTCTTTCTTTTTATTTCAATCGATAGTCGTTTTTTCTCCTTTTTTTTTTAGTTCTTACTCGATTTTATTAAATGAAGCCAACTATCAGTATTTTCATCGTGTATACTTTTTTCAGTTTTATTTTAATGTTTTAATTTTGTATTTTAGTTTGAGTAGAATAGGTTATGTTTTTTTCCCTTTTATTTCAATTTTTAGTAAAACTTCTTTGTCTTTGCTCTTTTCTTTTTTTTTAGTTTTGTACTCGGTCAAACAAAAAAATAGTTTCATTTCTTATTTAGATTCAAATGCATTCGTAAGGCCTACATATTAGCTATAGTATATTTTTTAGTAGCAAGATTTCTTTCATAAAAGTGCTATATTGTTTTTATACAGAAATTGTTACTAAAATAGAATTATTGGAGGCCTATTCAATTGGGGTGATATTCCGTTTGTCTCAAGTTCAATGTAACGGTGAAAAAAGAACTAACAATAGATATACCGTTCATATAACAATTTGAATAGGATGTTTTGCTTTTTTGTTTTGTTTCATGTCAACTTGCATTAGCTTTGCATGCAGGACGGTTAGGCACGTGCAACATGAGTAGGCGAGTGGGTTGCACGTTAACGAAGCTCAGTCGTGAAGGGGTTAGATTATCGGGTTTATGTTGAGCTGGGATCGGCTCAAAAAAACTGATTGAAGTACGGCAACAGATCAGTTGAATGATGAGTAGTCGTTTCTTTTTTTTTCGCAAATATGCTTACTGACTGGACTAACGTCGCTGATATTTTTTTGACGTGTTATATTTGTATACACCTTTTAGAAGTGGAAACCAAGGACCATTATGCTTTTAGAAGTGGGAACCAGGGCACATTAAAACGTGGAATATACGAGGAGGGGATGGCATTTAGTAACCTGTCAATTAAATTATCGTTAGAGAAGATTAAAGGACGTGGTGGACTCTCCGTTCCTATGTTGAAACTGCAAAGGGGATCTTAAAAATAGAAGAAGTCTAGCTTTTTTTTCTATTTAAGCTAAACCGTGAACCGTAGGAGATAAGGGGGTTTACACGTGTTCAATATTTAATCAGCAAAGAGTAACTTCACTTCTGAAAGTGTTTTCATGATTCGTTTCATGGGCTCGGCATAGAACAATCAATACATAAAACAACAGGCTAGAAACTAATTAACGACGAGCTGAACTTGAAAGCACATGTCCTGGTTTGTGTTTGCATCCCCTATTTCACAAACCCAGGATAGGAACATGATTATCACAGTAGAATAAAGTGAAAAGTACATTACATAGAATTAAAGATAAAGATACATGCGCCGTTAATAGCAGTGCTCTTGCGTCTGCTGCGTTCCAGGTGCAGGCCGTATTGAACGCAGAGACGTAATTACTTGTTGACATCAGTGATCACGGCAGCAGAGCCAGTGTTCTTACAACCAAAGTCCAAAGCGGAGACCATCTTACGCAAGTCTCTAATTGTAGCTGGCAGCCTGGCGCGAGAAAGGATGTTCATGTGAACACTGCGCCTTCTAACAGGAGCGGAACATCCAGGGCGGGGATCCAGAGAGGCGCTGCGCTGAGACGATGAAGTGATGATATCGTTGAGGTCGGCCGGAGCAGCAGCAGAAAAGTGCGATCGATGCCGGCGAGCTGGCGCAGCTACCGCGGAACGTATGCGCATTCTTGTAGAAGTAGCAATGCGCACAGTGCCCCGTCCGGGAAAGCGAGCGCGTCTACGACGAACGACAACAGGGCTTGGTGGTGGAGGAGCAGGGTCATCTGAGCTGAGGGTACTGACGGCAGTGTTTTCCCAACCCGAGGTATTGCTGGAAGAAGATGTCGAGCGGAAACTATGCGCGAGGGGGTCGACAAGACCAAGGGCCTGAACAGCAGTAGGTGAAGGCGGTGTAGGCAATGGTGCCGCGCGCGGTATAGTAGGCTCACGTTGGGTGGTAGGAGGGACGCTGTAGAGGTCGGCATCCACTGGAATACCCAAGCGCCGACTGCTGGTTTGCTCAAGTTTATGAAGAAAAAGTCTGTGGCCATCGAATAGAACGGGGCTATGCAAGCGCAATACATCGCGGTCCGCCACGCTATTACATCGGAGCCATATAATTCCTCCGGACGAAGGAAGCAGATCTACTGCGAGGAGAGGCTCCACAGAGCGCAGCGCAAATCTGATAAAAGTACAAACCTCTGTAGCAGCCACAGGGGGTTCAACGTAGGAAAAGAGGAGACGGTCGGCAAGCTTGCCGCGACCAGACGACACCCATGTACCCCCAGAACAGACGTGCCTGTTCTGGCAGCCAAGGCCGTCACTGCCATCATTGCCTATACCACCGACCTCATACTCATCTCCTGAGCGAACGAGGACGGTGGCACCGGTGTCCATCCCACGGTCCTTCATCAGCGGCGAGCCCATCGCGGCGTGCAGATCGTGGGAAGGATCGGGACGGGAGGCCGATGAAGCCGGCGATGAGGGCGGCGGAGAGCGACGATATCCTCTAGGAGAATCGGCAGGTGCGAAGGATAAACCTCGATCCGTTGAGCCACGATCGTTTCGGATCGTGGATCGATCTGGGAATCTTGGTGTGTCCTGCCTTTGAAGCGTGGAAGGGAGCAAGGGCAGGCGAAACTGGGAAGCAAGGATCTCCCTGTCCAGCGTAGCTTCTGTGGTACCCCCGGCGCTGGAGGAACAGGAGGCGAACATATTTGACGCAGCGTAGGCAGTGGTTGGAAAAAAACTGAAATCGCTGGACAGCGGGCTGTGGCAAGGTGAAGAAGGTGGTGAGGCAGCGCGAGGGGCAGATGATGGCGGTAGAGAGATTTGGGATGAACGACGGCGATGAAACAAGCGATGGAGAGGCATAGCGTAGCGTTGATTACGACGTTGGGAGGTAGAAGCAAGGCTGGAATGGCCAAAGCCCCGTCAGGCCTTTACACCGTATCTTGTAGAGAACTTGAAGAAAGCAGCGGTACGACGGAAAGGAAGCTCAAAGTTTTTTAAAGGCAGAACGCGATGGAGGGGAAGGAACAAGGCGAGGGTGAAGATAGCTATACGGCTGGGAAGTCGGTGGGTGGGGATTGAAGGCGCCTGGTGTTGATTTGACAAGCACGGCTGTCGTATTTTCGGGAACAGGACGTGTCACCACAGCTGCAACAGGCGGCAAAATGTAATGAGCCTGCAACAGTAGCAGTAGAACCAAAAGATCCTGAAGTACAACGACGTGGAAACGTAATCTTCTAGCCAGCTGCAGTGAATGCCCTAGCTGGTAGAGTAGAGATCGCAGTAACGCTGCTCTCCGGAAAAAACGCAGAGCAGGGAAGTGCCCGGTAGCACCTTCCGTTTCAGCATGAGGAAAAAAGAGGAGCACGCCAGCTACTCTGAAACGCAGGATGACCAGAAGGTCCACAATGGCCATCACGTTCCATCTTGAAACTAAGGTATTGAAAGTGCATCATCCGGTGAGGAGAAGGTAAAAACGATTAACAGATGTACACGTGTAGGAGCATAGGCAAGCACATATAATCAATATAGTTCAACAGTTCGTACGAGATACCATTATAATTCCAGAGAAGATCAACGACTGCTTCGTCATGTAGCATAAGCAGCGTAAGAACATGGTAAGACCGTCAGTCCTTATGAACTGCCCTCGTCATCTCTGGTAGCTAAGAACTATTGGTGGTCAGACCATGCAGATAGGGTAGTTACATGAAATTCGGACAGTATTTATGAACACGTCTTAGCGCATAGTGCAGATTAGTTTTCAGGTGCTCGGTAAGAAGGCAGCTTCCTTTGTACATCCACTTGCAAAAGTGCAGCGCGAACGCAATCACCAGCGTCACAAACTATAGAGATTGGTGACGGAATAACCCGGGCAGCACAGCGCCATAGAAGCACACTATTTCTTCAGGTTCTGCCTTGCGTGGGCAATAAGATACCCTAGTGGTATAAGGGTTCCTTTCTCTGTACATATATGGTCTAAAAGAACCAACCATCTTGGAAGCACAGGCTTCTTTGTACACACGGTCCAAAAGATCCAGTCATGCCAAAAGTGAAGGGGCAGCAAAATATAGACCACCTGAGATTTGTGACACCTCGAGGAACTGGCGTGAGAGCGGCACTAAGGGTACAAACAAAACGGAGGGTGCACGTCAGATGCTATTGACATGCATGAACATGCACGTGTACATACTCACACGTAAGAGGAGAACTGGGTTTATTATTGTTGTTACCTCTAGTTTCTAGCACGGTGGCCGCTGGAAGTTCTGCGACCGCCCGACTTTGCTGTGGACTCTGATTCTTCAATCTTTGACCTACATGTTGTAAGTAGTATAGAAGTTCACTGGAGGTAGATAACAGCACGATGATAATGCTGTAAACATCTGCTTATATCATAAGAAGGATGAAGGGGAATATACCTTTTGCTCTGTGAGTCAGAGGAACATTCAGGACGACCACGTAATTTCTCCTTTTTCCCAGATGTGTCAAGATCACTCAGGTTCTGAGCAGGAACATCGCCCGGAGGATCAGACGTGGTAAGATCAGTTAGCTTCTCAGCACGAACATCGCCAGGAGGATCAGGTGTGTCATCAGCATCCTGCAGCAGAAATATGGTAAGGAAAGTCGTTGCCAAGGGCACAAATACCTTTAATCAAAGGCAATTTTACCGAGAGCAAAATTGTGAACTATATGGCTCAGAAAAAAGCCAGCCTGAACGTATGAATACAGAAAGGTATACAGTGTGTGGCTATAACAGGACATGCGAGCGTTTGAGCAGCAAGAAATTCAGATGCGAACAAGGCTGTGAGGTAGAGGCAAATAGAAGGAGGACCTTCTGCTCATCGCCACTGCTTAATATAAGCCTTCTCTTTACAGGTTTATTCGTCGCATCTGCTGTCGATCTGTGTGGCCACGGTAACACCGAGGAATAGGTTAAGACTGCATCGTACACACTGTGTACGTAGTACGTGACAATTGAATGTAGATGATGGTTGATTACAAATTGTGCAGACTTACAGAGCAGGTACATTAGAGCTAGCTGAACCGGGAATTATAGACTCAAGAGGCCCCTGCATAGAGACAAAGATGGGTCGATGTATGCTTAGCACCAGTTTGTCACTGCACGGGAATTATGAAAGAACAGACAACAGGTCGGACAGTAAAGAGGTATCAATGAACGATTACGAATCATAGGTACCTTGGTTGATGTACCAGTAGTCAATAATTGTTGAGCCGACGGTGGTGTGGCTGGCAAGTTATCCCCAACCATCTTTGAGGAAGCAAGAACACCTGCCGACGATGATGATAACGCAAGGTGCGAAGGCGAATCCATCGAATTGAGTTTGATGTACAAAATATAGACCATCGGTTTAATTATGGTAGCCAAGGGACTAATAAAGAGAGAGCAGGTTAAACAGTACGGAGTCATGAATGAATCAGAACAAATTGTGAATACCTTGCTCGATGGAGTAATAGGCAGTAACTGGTCACTCGGGTTTGATGCGCCTGGCAAGGTATTTGTGGCACTGACTGTTATCGACGAAGCAAGAGCACCTGCTGTTGATGATGACGCTGCAAGGGTAGAGGGCGAGCCCATTTGTATAGTGGATGCAGATGGTAGCATCAAAGGTTGAACGCGCACTAATATCTGGCTAGAACTCTGCTGTATAAACCTTCTTGGAGGAGGCGCCGGTCTCTGGAAATCTTCAACAACACGATTGATGAGGTAGACCCTCGCATCAGGTGAGTGGTAGGACTCGGACGTAAGGCCAACAGCAAACGTGTATCGGTTGCCAACAATGGAAGTCAGTGCAGCAGGTGTGCCTGCTGCCGTGCCATGAGATTTCAACACAGCTTCGCAAGACTTCTTGACAATCTCCTGACCAACAGCATCAAAACAGAAGAAGGGGGCATCTGCGGTTGTATCTGCGGCAACCATATGTAACTTGTACCTGCATACAAAGTAATTTGTATCACAGGTAAATGTGCATCAAGAATGTAGTGAAACAGTAGCTAACTGAAGCGTTGAATTCACATAGATAAAAGACACACCTTGGCCTGAAATCTCCAATGCTGCAGTCGGTACACCAAGGTGCACCAGCAATATACTCGGAGGATGATTTTTTACAGACGCGGCATCCTAGATACCACCAAGATTCATCCTGTGGCACATCTGTTATGTTAACCGTGCAATAGAACCCTACAGCCTGCAGCAACAGGAAAGACTTAGCTCCAGGCAGACGCTAAGATATGCAGGGAGGGAGAAAGATGGACTGCATAACATAATCCATACTGGGAAATCATAAGCCAGAATCTGATTGAGCTGCTGAACTGATTTGTGTTCTATAACAATTGGCTCTGGCGGCTCCTCGAACACTGCTGCTGCTGGCACAGGTATCTCTATAGGAAAGTGTTGATTTTGAAACCTGAAATTACAAAGGGTGAAAATTAGTTAGCCACATGTAAGTAGACATAATAAGCATGGGTACCGTGTGTGTGACGGAAGGAAATACAAGGCAGACCTCGCATAGAACGGCTGGGCTTCTTCAATAGGAGGATTGAAATACCAATGGCACGCATTGTTGCCGGTGACATAGGGGGCCTCTGTTTGTTTGCACATCGAGGAAGTGCACATGAGCATTTGTTATATACCAACTTATAAGAAGCTTAACTAAAGAAAGAAGCAACGGAACGAGGAACGTACTCTGGAACTCTTTGGGAACACAGCCAACAAACAGTACCACAATTGCCCTTGGCATAGAGCTGTTATACAAAGAACCGACATCGAAATCCTTCCCTCTCCGTCCCCACAAAGTCACTCTAAGCTCTTTGTCCCTGAAGGGAAATAAATACCAAACAAGACAACGTAAACACAGTTAAGGGCAAAACGCAGGAAAGTCTACAAACCGACAATTATAATTCGAGGTATATGAGAAGGTACTACAGCAGTACAATATAAAGCTATAACCATTAATTGACAAACAGCACTACTTACTGGAGATCCTTTATGATGATATCCCTCGTGATCGTCACATCTGCCCGTCCTGGGAAGCGTGTGGCACATAGTTGATCAATCCTTGCAATAACCCCAATGACATCTGTACAAAAGAGACATTTCAGTAGATGCAAAGCATACATCACATATGTATCTTGAGTTTGCTTACCAATGAAGTCCGGGTGTTCTCTGATATGCTGGCGTATTTGTTCAAAAGGAACAATTGTCTGGACATAGGTTGGAAATGCATCCGATACATTGTTCACCTCCTCAATCAGTGTGTTGTAGGTTATCTCAACCATGTTGTTACCAGCAACTGGCATATAGGAAGGCTTAGCACCTCTAATTTTGAACCTGCTAATGATGTACGTCTTGCCAGCTTCCAAAAGGGGACCCTTGACTTCTACCTGACTTCCTGGGATCTCAGCGTAGATGACATTTCTCTGCATTGAAGGAAAACAGGTTACAACCCTCAGACATAAAGGAACAGTACCAAGACGCATACATACAGATATGAAAAGAATCATGGAGAACAGGTAAGGCGAGCTGCCAACCAACATAGTAACAAACCTGTTCATCAGCCAGTATAAGATCGACATGCAGGACAGGACCATTTTCATACTTGCCAGTAAAATTCCATTTTCTGATAACACGAGCGCAAATAACAGCCTGGTAATCCCTTGGTTTCAGTTGTGACAAGGGTGTAAATACCACAGGCGATGCCATAATATACAGCTGCATAAACATAATGCACATGAAAAGCTATTAGTACACGGAAAGTAAGCAGGAATCCAAACAAGAGATGAGCAAACTGTATTAGAAGTGCACACCATGAAAAATACACGTATGTAGTTGGGTGCACAAGCTATGCACAGGACGAAAGGCAGACGTGTGCACAGGAGTGAACAAAGCAGGCTGTACAACAAAACATAATTACACACTATATTACAGGTAAGTTGTGACCATAAGAAGGCCACAGTAATCTGTGAGCCGCATCTACGGAGGTGCATTTGCCCCACCAAGCGGCACAGCAGCGAGAACCTCTCTGTAGACCACGTTTCTTGTCTCATCAGTACACCTCCCATTTTCATCCTCTATGAGAATCTTCAATCCCTTTTTAGAATTAACACGAGATATAGCCACATACAGCTGGCCATGTGTGAACACCGGTCTTTTTAAATAGACACCAACATATGACAATGTTTGGCCTTGGCTTTTGTTTATGGTCATAGCATAACATACTTTAATGGGGAACTGCCGCCTGTGCAAATCAAACGGCCACCTTTTGTCTTGTAAGACAAGAGATATCCGAGGAATGCAAACAGTTTGTCCAGCATGACTACCAGTCATAACTATGGCTTGAATAATTGTGTCTCCAAGCGCAGTGATAATGAGACGTGTCCCATTACAAAGCCCATCAGATTGGTTTAAGTTACGCAGGAGCATGACAGGAGCACCCAACTTAAGGACCAATCGATGCTGAGGGAAATTGCTTCCATTAAGAGAATTTAGGAATTCAGTTGGATACAAAAGGTCATATGAATCATCTGTGCCACGAGGTTTCCCAGTCTTATCACAACTCAAGTACTCTTTCTGCTCACCAGGAAGCAAAAATACCATGTGTCCATTAATTGATTCGGCCAATTCATTTGTAGGCGTCAAAATAGCCCGTTCCTTAAGATAGGCCGGCTCAGAATACATCACCCGTAGGTCCGGATAGATTTCATCAATTATGCAGGACAGTGTATCCTGCATAGGCATGAGAAGCAGGTCATGTGGTATCTTAATCCACGAAGGCTCAGCTTCTCCTTCTTTTGCTACCGATGGTATCCTACCCTCACCAACATCTAGGATCCAACGGCTGAAATCCTCTAACTCCCGTCGCCCATCAGGATCTAGGCCTGAGGAAGACAGCCTCATATTCTCAGTCAGGCTCAGGACAGTTACATGAGTCCACAGAGGAGAGTTTACAATAGTGGCATTGACAACCTGAGCACGGCTTCCACCTTCAACAACAGGCAATATCTGTCTAAGATCACCGCCCAGAACAACTACCTTTCCACCAAATAGAATGTTATTTGCCTCCGGACAGTCCTGAGACTCAATATCTCTAAAAGTTCTATCAAGAGTTTCCAGAGCTCCTCTATTACTCATAAGAGCTTCATCCCAGATCACCAATGACGTGGATCGAATCAGTTCTCCTATCATATCACCTCTCTTCACATCACAGATGGAAGCTTGATGCAAATCACAAGGTATCTTGAACCGCGAATGTGCAGTACGGCCACCAGGCAGAAGCAAAGCAGCAACTCCCGAGGAAGCCACTGTAAGAACAATCTTTTGTCGTGATCTAAGGTGTGAAACAATGCAGTTCCATAGATAGGTCTTCCCTGTACCACCATAACCAGATACAAAGAAGAATCCAGGCTGGTTATCCATCACCCTGGTTACTATTGCACTGAAAGCAGCCTGCTGATCACCATTGAGACTTGACAGCATGATAGATTGGTCTAACTGATCAGGGACCGGGTACGACAATTCCTCTTCTACAAGACGGTTGACCGAAGAAGATGAAGCAAGTGTTCTTCGTGGTAAGTTGTAATTACGGATATCACCACCGCTCATAGTCAGTAAGTCTGATATCTCATTAAGCAGATGGTTTCTAACATCAGAGTCTGGCATTTGGTAGTTCTGATTTTGAATAATATCCCTGAACTGGTACTGTATATCATCAGCCATGAGCCTCCAAACCTTCTCAAAGAAAGAGTACTCATCGACCACTTCACAGAACATCAGCATTGTAACAAAGAACTTTCTCAGTTGCCTAGACGTCGCCCATGCAGCAGCCTCATCAAAAGCAGCGTACCATTCCTGGTCATCACCAAGTAGACCACGTGCTCGGCACGCATCTTTGAAAGTAGGATGGCAGACACCATCGAGGCTCCTGAGGTCCTCAAAACTGGTAGCTCCCTTGACAACAAGGAGCAGCATCCTTAGGAAGTAACGCTCCCCGGCAGAAGGGTGTACATAATGCATACGCCCTATCTTGCCTTGTCTCTGACGGCGTGCCTCCCACGTCCTTGTTGTTTCTTCCCATCTCCATTTGGAAGGAAACTCACAGTATGTCAGTTCTCTTGCACTGAAACTCGTCTGATTAGCAACAAACCATTGAGTCAACATTGTCCTGCGTAGGAACTCCTTGGAAAGCACTCGAGACATATTGGATTTTGGACTGAAGATAATGAGGTTTTCATTAGGCAGATGAACAGGCAGCCTTTCTACAGATGGGAAGTGCCTATGAATGTCGTAACCAAATACTCTCCAACAAGCATCGTGTTCACAAATGTAACGACACTCTAAATACTCTTGGACCTCATTGACAGACTTTGTTCGCTGGTCATATGGAGGATCAACACCTTCTCTGACCCTCTGGAGTAATACTTTACTGCAATCTGGTCCTTTCGTAACATACTTGAAAAGGTACTTGATGAATGTACTCTTGTTGCACCATTCAACGTTAATATGAGCTTGATACTTTTTGAGGAGTCCCAAATTATACGGCACAACCCATGAATTGTCTAGCCGGTGGGCTCCCTTTTGAACAAATAGATCATTCCTCCGTCTTCTGTAAACCGAGAATCCTTTCTCGTTTACGGTCGTCTCATCTTGATAGAGCTTAGGAAACTTCTTCGAGCAGACACCGTTCTTCATACAAGGTGAATTAGGGTTGGATTTACCACAAGGTCCATGAATCATGTGCTCCGCCACTAGAGCGTACCCAAGCGGGTCTTGTCTAGGATCAGGTATTTCAGCACTAACAAAAGAGTCTATGAAAGATGGAGGCGGTTGCGAAGTATCAGCAGCCACCCAGAGAATGATATGAGCATGGGGCAGGCCTCGTTTCTGGAACTCGACAGTATGGAGTACTGCATAGATATAGTTTTAGATCAGCATATAATTAGATAGGGACAGACCCGGGGAGAAACAGATAGCAACTATGAACGGCTTCAATGAATAAGATGAAATCTAAATGCAGGCAACTGTAAGAGGTGGAAGAAGACTAAAAAATGTCAAAACTGGAGGCCACGTCGAGCAATGCAGCAGTACCTGCAGTGCATGGACCAAACGCAGCCCCTGTTTTAACATCGTGCAGCAACTCTTCAAGCTTCATGCTGAAAACTCTGACGCTGACATCAGATCTGTCAGAAGGTCTCTGGCCACATTCAAGAATGCCTTCTGCTATCTCTGGCCATTTGGGATTACAGGTGAACGTCACAAAAAAATCCGGAGGACCATGGACCCTGCATATTGCGATGGCATCATGGTAGTTCTGGATCATGTAACGCCTACCACCAGTAAAAGATGACGGTAGGATAGTCTTCTTCCCCATCTCATTACCCTCGATGCAGCCTCGATCAATGGCATCGGAGATGCCCTGGATGTTTTCTACCCGAAGATGACGCTGGCTATCAAGGATGTACCATAGCCTACTCTCATCTATTGCTGCTCGAACATCCACCTTTGCCTGGCTGGATAACATACCGTAGCAAAGGTATGGATTGGGCTGGTTCTTCCTGTAGTGAAACATATAGCAGAAATAGTCCTGCATAGTGATTTTCACCCGAGCATTATCACCAGTTGTTGTGACACCCCGGTATGGTACACCAATCTGGAACCCACGTTCACCGAATGGAAAGAGCAATGGGTACTGGAGGGCCATATAAGCAGGATGCAGAGAAGAAATTTGCTGTAACTCCCCACAGCGTGTTTGAATAACAATATCACGCTTGAAGGTCTCCAGTGAAAAATCCCCAACGACCAGTAGTGCAAGCTGATTGGTAGTAGGCGAGGTTATACTTACCGGATCACCTTCCCGAGCACCCACAATTCTGACCACAAAATCATCACCGCCCGCCTCCTGTAATCTGTCGCGAGCCATCCTAAACTTTTCTGCGAACGGATTACACTGATCAAGCATGTCTATAAGGCTCTGAATAATCTGAGGGTCTAAAGGTTCTTGTCCAACTTCAGAGGACCGCAACGCCTGGACTCTATTTTTGATCTCATTAGCAGTATCATAAATGTAGAGCTGTATGAACTTAGGGGGGTCCCCATCCGGTGGCAACAAAGACCCAATACGATGATGGACTTGACCATTAATTTTGAAGACCGGAGGGCCATGGCCATCATTGACAGAACGATCTATGTTGGCCCCCATAGAGGTGAAAGCAAATAGGCAATTGTATTGCCTAATGTTTTTCATAAACTTATTAGACCGAGGGCCACCACTGAATGAAGCGAGAGATGCCAAAGGCTCAGGCCGAGACTGGAAGCGAGGGATGGACACCCGACCACCTTGGCAGCAATTGTTATAAACCACCCTCTCCTGACGATGAGAGGACTCAGACTTGACCCTCTCACCATACCAAAATACAGCCTGGCAATGGGGGCATTCATAATCTGGTGAGCCATAGTAGGACCTATCTGAATACGAGGCTAGCATTAGTTGGTTCAGACAAAAAGATTTTAGAGGGGAGTTCGATAATGCACGAGACAAGCACGAACGATCACGTGGAGAAAGGACCATGAGAAGTGCAATGGTAAAATGGATATGGTTTTGATATAGTTCAAAGAATCATGTACAGGGTCATAAGATACATCACAAGATGAGGGAAACGCAATAGAAGACAAAGAACAGATTAGATAATTGTTGGAGCATGATAATCTGTACTGGAAGATCTGGCACAATACCTTTCAAAGCATCTACGTACTCATCATCAAAGTGGCCACACTCAAGAGGCGCAATTGTCCCAACTAAAGAACGTGACAGGCCTGCCAAGGCAGTATGGTTCATAAGGAGAAATACACACATAGCAGAAAGTAGGCAGGTACGGAACACCACACGAGAAAACCCAAACGGAAACAAACCGAATCAGCAACCACGGAAGAACAGGCGTATACCTGGCCAAACCATGCGATGCTGATCCAGCAGCCTCTTCCGTTTACGTCGGCGTTCCCGTGCACTGTTGACGGCAGGGATATGACGGGCAGGTGCTCCTAACAGAACAAATGTAAGGCAAGTACGATGGCTCATGGATAGTAGGCAGCGCAAGTTGGAAGGACATACTAATAATGGCAGGACGTGTCCTGGTTCGATGCGAACGACCAGGAGGAAGAGCTGCTGGAGAGTGATCGTAATGAGGTAACACATGCCGGAGGAACACGGAGATCAGCCGGAAGGGGAACACATGGCCGAAACAAGCATTATGTGACGATGGCCAAAAGATAAGAAAACACAATTTTTGTTTATATATATAGAACATGAAGGAAAGAAAAAACCCACATGTCCTAACTGCTGCGCTGGAGGAAGGAGCATCCCTAACCATGCTGATACAAGAGGAGGAGATCCTCCAACCACTACATATACCCAGGCATGTGGCAGAAAGCTGTTTATAACATAGTCACGAGAAAAGAAGCAAACAATACCAGGACGCCCCAAAATAACACGAGCGGTGGAACCTCTTGAACAGAAGGTGTAAAAACCGTGGCAAATAACCAGAGTACCTCAACAGCTACATGTATAAACTAAAATAACAATTTAAGGCCAGGCTAGGCACTGCAACCATAGGCACATTATAATTGACAGACAGTTTTGGAGGAACGAAAGCAGGCGGACAGCAGGTAGTGACAATGCATAGAGTAAAGAAAAGGCACATGTATTTTATTCAGTTCAATGTTACATCACATATAGCCATGCACAAAGGCAACAGCCCGCAGAAAACCACACGCCTGAGCAAATAAAGCTGGATCAACGGAGCCAGCACTATCCGCAGCCTCTACAACCGCGGCAGCCAATCTAACAGCGTCAGCAGCAACACTGAGCGCACCGTGAGCAGCTAATGCATATGACACAAGGCGCTCGAAGCTATAATCTAAAACAACAAATCCATATACAGATTGCAAATACGCCACTGCCCTTGACGCGGCCTGCTCATACGGAGGCACACACTCTGTATCTCTAGGTGACCAAAAGAACAGTCGTCTTGAAGGCTGGCCCATAAACAAGGACGGTAATTCCACCTCAACACCGTACAGGTAGACGCCGTCACTTCCCACCTCATGAACGAAAGACACCCATGGGAGATGACACCTAGCTGCAACATCTTGCAAAAGCGCAACAGCCGAGGAGCGCACACAGAACATGACGAAAGGAAGGAACGGAGGGAACACAGAAAGGAGTCACAACACAAAGGAAACCACCATGCTTGTGGATCGCACAGCACGGGCTGTAAGCATAGAACACAGCAGAAGGAACCACAAACAAATAAGTGCAAATAAGAAGTGGTAGAAACAAGGGGCTTTTGCGTCTAAAACACCTGAAGGACAGACGATGGAAACCGAAAGAGAAAGGAGCCAAAAAAAAAGATCAAAAAAAACAGCAGGAAAACAACAAACAAGCCGTCAGCCACATTGCCCAATATAATAAGCCCACATGTATAACATGCTACATAGGATAGCGTAACATATATGTCAGCATATGAAACAAAACACATACATAGGATTTAATACAGAAGAGGACACGGGTAGTATAACGATAAGGCACCAATGACTACTGCAACAAGCCGAAGAAACACGAAAATGAGGGTACAAGGTGATGTAAGCAAGTAGGCATACCGGTAACACTCAGTATCCAAGCAGGTTGTCGCAGGGTGTGATACAGCGGCGACCACAGAACAGAGCGGAGAATAGCAGTGCTGCCACAAAAGAATATACAATATTAAAATGCATCAAGAAGCAGCAATCAGAGTTCATAGGCACACGTGGAAAAAAAACAACCTGTAAGCAGCTATAATCAACAGCAGATCATTCCAGAGGCGCCGAAACCGAGCAGGAAGACAGGCAGGCACGGCGCTAGCAGGCAAAGCGAGGCAACACAGAAACCTGAGCAGACAGAGCACCCTAGGAAAAGAACAGAAATCTGTGAATCTGCGAAATTCAGAATAAATGGGAAACACAGTTGAGGAAACCATGAAACAGGTTGCATAAATTACAATGAGCAGTGCATAGCAGGACCAGAGGCAAAAGCAGCACAGCAGAGAAAGAACACAACGGTAGACAGCCCCCTAAAGCTAAATCAGCATAACCCGTAAAGATAAGTCGGGATAGAAGACCATTACGTAGAGCACCAAACAATCCATCCGTAGAGTAGGGTGTACCTAGAAGCACACGCAGCAACCAACACCCCCCTTCCACCCAGCCCGCAACCCCACATAGAAAATACGGATGACATCCGTGAACACCACTAACAATGCAGATAACGTTGCCTAAACACGTCTGAAGCTGCAGGCATTGGTGTTAAGACAATCACAAAGGCAGATAGGACGAGCAGCACATAAGGGAAGTCTACACTTAGAAATCGATAAACCAAAGACATGAAAGACAAGCATTGTCTAAGGTCCTCTGAGCGGCTGGATAGAACACAACAGAATGGTAGGGAGTGCACAATCGCTGAACAACATTTAAACGGCGGAAAAGAAGCAGAACCCCACCTTCAGAACCAGACAGTCTCCCGGCAAGCACTTGTAGTACCACACGCACACAAAGCAGGCAGCCCCCCCTCCCACGCCCACCAAACAGGCGGAGGCAAGAACGGCGACGACAGTAACTACAAACAGCAGGAAACAAAGTTTCAGAGTTTATCAGAAACAGATGGAAGATAATGTAAACGTAAAGAAGGCAGGGACAGAGGGCTATAGACAATGACGCACCTACATAATGTGCTGAATCCAGAGCCACACAACACCGAGGAGGACCTGCAAAGGAAGCAGACGTTAGGACCAAGACGAATAACAGCAGAGCAGAAGGCAAATTCAGTAGAGCAGCACAAGGGCAAACGATAGTGCTCCAAATCCAAGCCGGCACCGAGAACAACATCTGCACATTGTGATTTAAAGCTACCAACAATCGCTGGGTACGAAATAAGAAGGCAGCCAGCGGCGACCGCCGAGCGGCGGCGGGCGACGGGCGGAACCCAAGCATCGCGTGAACCACGCCTGGGGCCAGGCGAGGCGGACGTGGGCCGAATGGGCCTACTGGGCCTCTCACCCAACCTCAATGCCTACTTGGTTGAATATCCTGTTTCTCTGAGTTCCTACCAATTTCATGATTTTGTTATCGGAAGAAGTTTTAGGAAACAACCGTATCCGGTCCGTAGAGACAGATTTTTTTTGTGACACCCAAAATACTCGGATGAATTAGCAAAGCACTCTTGCTATTCGGTCTGTAGACAGATTTTTTTTGTGACACCCAAAATACTCACGGATGAATTAGCAAAGCACTGTTTGCTATTACAAATGTTCAACGCTAAGCAAAGAGAAAATAAAGATACCTAAGGCTTCCACTTGTACTTTGAACTTGACTGAAAACACATGTTTTTTAATAACTGTTGGAGACTTCGGATAATTCGAGTTATGTCATTTGCACCTGATTAACACAAGCGATAGAAATTCGTAGGTAAAAGGACATCAATATTGGTGAAAGCACAACCTGAATGGTATTTACCTTCACAACGATTCTAAGATGTGCAACCGTGAACTTGCTAATCATCTCCAAGATATCATGAAGAAGAGTTGCAACCGTAGCTGAGGCAGTAGCAAGGAAGAACTCGGAAGGTAGCACGAACGAGAAAGCGGAGCGTGAATATAGAGAACCTGCCGACACGGAGAGGCGAGATAAACGAAGACATACCTACATAATGCGCTGAATCCGATGAACCGTGCGGTAGTGATGGCAACCTGCAAAGCAAAGCACACGTTAGGACGACACGGAGGAACATCACACGAACAAACCATGGCAATCAAGAACAGGGATAGTGTAGGTGCGCGAACTGAAATTTAGGCGAGGCGCATCGTGGACACGACTTTTTGATAGCATCGCAAGCCTGCACGTCAATAGCTAATCCATAGCAAATTTATGTTAGGGATTGACAAAGGTATCTCTATGTTGGCGGTGAAATCTATCGTTTCCTATTCGACATGCAGGATTAGAAATAAAATGAAGATTGTATTAAATTCCCTAATGAACACCCGCTAATGAGTTCAGTACCTCCACTTTCTTCCTCATCCCGTCTCTTAGCACCAGGAACCTGACCCCGGCCATGGCGACGCTGCGGCGGCGCCAATCGCCCCCATAAAACCCTCCTCCATCGGAACATCGTGGCCGGCCGTCTCCCTTCCGACCGGCGAGGGCGTGGCCGCACGGCGTATGGCCTTGCGCCCGCGCTGCGGCGCCGAGCGGAGTGCTGCGCAGCCGCGTGGGGCTGCGCCGAGTAACGCGGCGTGGGCTTGGGGCTACGGTGAGCGGCGCGCCGGCGGGTGGCGACGGTATAAGCGGCAGCACGACGGGGCGCCGGCGAACGGCGCTACGCTCACTCGGCGCGGACGCGCGGAGCTCCATGTGCGGCCCGGACGGGAGGACGCGAGTAGTGGACGTCGGCTAAATTACGAATTAGGTGTTGGGGGCACTTCGACCTGGGCCAGCTGGGCTCATTGGGCCTTTTCTCTCCCTTCCCTGAACCGTACGTCGAACGCCGCCGCTCCTTCGCTAGCCGGAGGCGAGGAAGATAGAGGCCAAATATTAGGGTATCTACTCCGGCATACGAGGACCTCCGCCTCTGAACAGGAAGATCCAATGGCCTAAAACAGGAGAACCAACGCAGACGAGGCAACCGAACCACGACAGTCCGGCAAGACCGATGGCATGGCGCCAAGAGAACGCACTGTAGCTTAGAGGCCTACCATGCCCAGATCGAACAGCAAGAACCCACCGGAACCAAACCGCCGGAACACAACGACGAGACAAACCGCAAATTTGGAGGATGAACAATAGCATTCCCAAATTGACCGGCAAATACACGACAAGAACGACGAGAAATCCAAAATGCGAGCACCCAAATCGACAGGCAAAGACAGGCGCACGGCACCGAAGAAATCAGGACCCAAAGAAAGGAAGGACATAGAAGAACAACGGAGAACGAAGGTGCCAAACCTCAGTAAGGGAAGCCGACCTGAGCACGGAGCACACAAGCTGGAGACGACGATGAGAGGAGCCGCGGATGGGAACGAAGGCGGCGATGGCGTTGGCGGCAAGAAGGGAAGCGACGAGGCTACGACGAAAACGAGACGACGCTAGGACGCAGACGAGAGGAAAGGAGATGAATCGGAAGGTGGAAGGTGGGTACACGAATTGAATGTGGCAGAACGCCAGCGAGGGGAAGGTGGAAGGTGGGTACACGAATTGAATGTGGCACAACGCCGGCGAGAGGGACGGTCCAATAGAATGGCTGGACAGGCGAGGCACGCGAGGACGCGCGGCAGGCGGCAACCGGCCGACGGGCAGCCATGCTGGAATCCACGCCGGCTCCACGCTGGCATCCAACGTGGGTAGCCCGGCTGCCTCCCAACTCTAGGCGGATGAATAAGAGTAGATGAGCAAGCGGTGGCCCATGTCACCTTGCCATTTTCTTATCTTACTCCTAAAAGGCTAAAAGACCCAAATGATATCGTTGCCGCTAACTAATCGGCCTGCCCGGCGCTAATAGCCTCCCGCGATGCTAATTCGTCTGCCTGGGCGCGGAACTGCCGCCCGCCCCGTTGATCCCCCGTGCGGCCTGCTGGAACCGACGCCCACGCACGAGGCCACGATCCACTGCGCCTCATTTCAAGGAAAGAAGAATCCTCTTCGCGGCTCCAAATCCGGCAGGTCTCTACGTAGCACACGCCCCGGCCATCACCAGCTCGCATCGGCTTGCGCACCGGCAGAACTCCAGCGTCGTGCGTCGCCGTCGCCATCGCGCCCCGACATCGCTGTGGCACACCCACGAGGCCACGATCCTCCCCCATCATCCTCTCCACGCGCCGCTGGCACAGCTGCAACCCACCCTACACACCCCGTCCGCCTCCCCGACTCCTCTACTGTTCTGCCCCATCGCGTCGCGGGTCCGTTCTGGCAATACGGCACGGTCGCGGCACCTCGCCACGGCAGCCGCGCTTGGCCTTGTCGCGGCGACGAGCGACGCCTCAATGGCCAACGACGCCCGCCTATGCCCGCGGTCTGCGCCCAGCGCCGCGCCGAGAAGGACTTCGCCCGCTTGCGTCCTCCGCGCGGCCACCGGCGCCGAGGTTGAGGTGTCCATGGTGCTCGCCGAGGCCCTGGCCATCGCGGCGTCCGCTTCCATGTCCGTGTTTTCCGCTTGCGAGGCCGTCTCGTCCACCGCCACCGTGTTTGCTTCCTCCAAGAAAATGGCAGCGACATGCCCTTTGGTGACCTGAAGCAGCAACGCGTTTGCCACTGACGAGGGCTGCGCTGGAGAATCGGAGCTGCTTGGGTGTAGACGTAAGTTGTTGGCTTCCTCGACCTGGCGCTCGCCTTGTAAAGTTGTGTGCTCTGTTCCAATTAAGACTCGTACACTATGCCCGCTACCTGTTTGTTGAATTGGGTCACTGACTCCTATTGCCAGTCTTATCCTATGGGATTGTTGATGAATCGAGTTAGTGTGTGATTTCATTTCAAACCTTTATTTGTTTAATGTAATGTCCTGTGGAGATACATTTGTTTTCCACACATTAAGATTTGTGAATATATATAAATTGTTTAATTATTTGTTCATCCATGACTCAAGGTGCTATGTGTTCTTTGCATTTGATGAAATGCCTAACACATGCCATTTTTTATATCGCTTATAGAATAGCAAATAAAGAATCTCTGGTTGCCTTCATGCTCTCTCAAACAACGATGCTATGATAGCTTAGAGGGGAGGGAAGCTTATGTAGTACTGGATGGGAGTGTTTGCTGAAATCCCTCTTGATTCACATTACAAAGGATTATAGAAGTGGACATGAATAGAAACTTAGGCAGGGGAAATTCAATTTTTGAAAGCAGGAGCAGTTGCATTTGCTACTGTTTATCTATGACAGATGTCCCCATATTTCTATTTCTTCCAGCCTTCCAATTCTAGATGTCCTCTCTTATGCTAAAGAGAGGACATAAGAGAGGACATCTAGGTAGATATATGGGCTACTAGGGCGCTTCTGGATTTTCCACTGATGGCCAATCTTACCTTCCAAGGAAACTCCATCAAAGCTATTTTTGATGCTATGAAGACTGTCAATCTTTTTTTTCCTAGCAAACTTTTGGTATTGTAAGGATGGTATGACTACAGATTGGTATGTACCAATTAAGTTACAACTCCGTTTGATTTGTTTCTTAGCTAACTTTACTTACAGCTGTACTAATATGCTAATGCTGTCATACAGATAAGTTTGCTTTCCTGCTACCGTTAAACTTTTGGGAACAAATAGTAGGGTCTTATTCATTCGAAGTCTAATTAGTTATATTTGTAAAATAGCTACAAATATTCGCATATGACACTAAATATCTACAAATTGGTAATACCTATATTTTTTCCAATCTACAGCCTTGCCATACCCATATATTTCATTTCAATAACTTGAGCTTCAGTTTGTAATCTTCTTTAGCATATTCTGCAAAATATATTGATCATTTCAGAGTTCAGACATTTTTAGTAGAATCTGAAATATCTATAAGCTCCATCTAAGGATATTTTCACTCATGTTATTGGTTACTGTAACTTGCCTCTTAAAACCACATGTGTGGATATTTTCACTCATGTTATTGGTCACTGTAATCTCTTAAAAAATGGACTGAACCATGTGTCCATGTTCATGTTTCTTGTACAGAGGAGGCTGTGGACCTTGAAGATATCTCTATCAGCAAGGGTTTCTTTTATGGAGCATTTATCTTTAGCACACACACTCATGGCTAATGCTCATGTGAAGGGCATCAACTTCAAATCATCTTTGGCTTTATAAGGTCATCATAGCATCATTCATAGTGGTGGACAAAAATTGGATGATCTGTAGAGCCTTACCCAACTACTCATTTCTATCAAATATTGGTAATCTATGTCTATTTTGTAATTATGCACTTGAATGATCATGTTTTGCCTTTTCATTTTGGTTTGCATAGATTTAGGAATGAACTCCTGGATCCAAGTACTCAGCTGAAATGGCTGCCCCTGCCCCTGAATAAGGATAAGGACCGGTATACATCAGTAGTTTTCTACTCCTCAACCCCTTTTCTTTTAATCATTTAAGATTTAAGATGGCATCTATGGAGTACGAGCCATACTTCAGTATTGCTCATCTACTAAGATTATATATGGAAGTATATATATGGAAGTATAGCTGTGAGTGAAAACTGAGGAAAACAGTTGGCTGGCAGTTGTTAGCAGCGGCTTACCTTAGAGTGATAACTTCATCTGAACAATATGTTGCTCGGTTAAGCAGATCTTGATATAAGCTTAATCCTTTTTAAATCAATCTTTGTTTTAGTTCCATATATGTTGGCCAAGAAAGATGGGAGTGCCAAGGCTCAGGTCGTGTTGTGCAATGTGTGCTGATGCCAGAGGTTGGAGAATCCATAGTGGTACGTTGTGTGGAATAAGGACATGGACATGAGGATTTGCCTTGAATACATGGCCCGCTTCAAGTGGGCGAAGCTCTAGCAGATGCAAGGTTAGCTTGTTGTCTAAATTTGACAAAAATGTTGGCTGCTATTTATGATTTGATGAAATTTTGGTTTCAGAATCATCAAAAGGGACCTCAAAGCTGAAGAAGCCATTACCGGTGGCTCACAACATGTTCCTGATGCTTCAGTTTGTGAATGAGCTTTCTTCTCTTTTGTGCAGGTGAATCATATTTTCATAATTTTAAAAGTTTATGGAGTAAATGTATTTACCTTATATCTGATAAACCTTTTTATCAAGATTTTTGAAAAATCATGAGATTGGACTGGTGCTTGAAAATAATAGACACAACATTTGAAGTCCTAGGATTGATTTTTTTGTATTTACTTTGGCTTGTGTACATTACGTTCAGAAATGATACCCTAAGTCTGTGCTATATTTACAAGCCCATGTTTGTATTAAGATGCTTTAGGATTAAGTAGGAGAACTTTGCCAGTGTTGCATTTTGGAGAATATTTATTTAAACATTTGGTGAGAGAATTTTGATGTTATTCACAACACATTATTTTGTCGAAAAATATAGCTCCCGTTGCAACGCACGGGCATGAACCTAGTATAAAAATAAAAGAAGAAATACACCAAGAATACAATTATGTGCACCCTATATACAGGCAAAACGATCCATCTCTTGATGCTATATTTGATTTAAGGTGAATACGAAGGTGTATATGTTATATTTGATTCATAATATATATATATATATATATATATATATATATATATATATATATATATATATATATATATATATATATATATATATATATAATATCATATATTTTGAAGGATTTATTTTGTCTCAATTAGCAACACTGTGGTATATAAGAATCACATTCACAACTGATCATGGCTACGCTCAAAGCATTAAATGACTTGTAAATAGTCAAATAGACAGCAGCTGTCTGTGGATTGTATAAACTGTCGATTCAGCCGTCTATGTTGTAAATTTCAAGAACATATAGACAACAGCTATCTCACCGTTGTACATGCCCCTGTTGTCTTGTGTCACTGGAGCTAGCTTACTTGCTGTCTGTCGTAAATAAATGAACTAATAAGAGCATCTGCCATTTATTCTTCATTACTCCTCAAATTAGAACAATCTAACAAAATCAAGTAATTATTTTCATACCACATCTATGACCGAAGGGATTATTATATATTGTTATACGGAGGGAGTATCATGTAAGCAGCAGTGCATGATGCATGTGCTCCCTGACTTCTACCAAAAGGAGTTTCTTTTACCCTTTCGGATTTTTTCTTCTAAAAAAAATGTGAGCATCTGTCAACTTGCTCGTCCTCCGAATCTGCTGATATGGACGAGCTCCATACTTCACCCAACACATGATACGCGTTAACAAGTTGAGCGTATCCTCTCTCAAGATTCACATCACATTCACCTCAGCTTAGGCCACGATGGGATCCTGTTTGTATGTTCTAGTTAACATAACATGGTGTCCAAAAACTGCAGTTTTAGAGAATATTCAACAGTTTGTCAAATTCTACTTGGCAAATCTTATAATTTGCGCTAACCCTCAAAATCTTATGCCAAGTGAAAAAACAGCTCATCTCCAAAAGTTTGTTATTATTGACTTGGCAAAATCAAAAAAGAGGGCTCACAACTGCGCGTCACATCTGTTTCCAGGAATTTCAGCAGCATCATGGTAGACAGCCAGCAGCAGCAGGGAATAGCAGCATAGTTAATTATGCACTGTCCCATGCTAGCAACAGCAGCATATGCACATACGGCCAAGCAAGGAACAGTAGCATGCACATAATTTGTGAACACAAATGAATGGCATATACTGGTGTATGAAAACAATAGTTAAGTGCAAATAAATCACATAAATGAAATTGTAGTTCGATGATGCGTCTGCTGGAATAAAAAAAATGTTCTCAATTACAATGAAAAAGTAAGGTTCACTCAATCCTAAGGACAGACGCTTGCACAAACCAAATCTACCGACAGGAAGGATTACAAAAACAGCTGATCCTATGCATGTGGCGAACCGCAAGGCATTGTAGATCAATCTCGCGTGCTCACCATATCAAATTCGAGAGCAGCCGCCGGCATTATATATCAATCTCACAGGAACCTGGTGTCAGGAAACGGGTCCAGGCTGTCAGGGAGGAGAAGATTCTCAAGGCGAGGAGCGGACGTGGCTGACGTAGCTGAGTGGCGCGTCTGGAAAGTGGGCCCAAGGCCGTGTTTCGCTAATTCAATTGTGTGTGTTTGCGGCATGAACCGCGGGGCAAGTATATAAGCCCGTGTAATAGATTGAGAAGGCATCGAACATCAGAACTTTTAAACCTCGAACTGAATACAATTCCCCATTTGCTTGCTCTCCGAACCCCTTTGTTCTTCCTGAATTCTACCCTATTGCTTGCTAAATCTACCCCAAATTCCCAATTCCTTCCAGTTATCGTTGTGTTCCTGATCTGAAACATAACAATTGGTATCTAGCTCCTGCAATTTCCGGTGCGAATTTTTTTCCCAATCCGTGCCGGTTCTTCGATCTGGCGCCAGGGAGGAAGCCGACCAAATCTCAGTCCGCCATGGCCGCGTCGTTGGAAGAGCTCAGAGCCAAGTTCGACGAGTTCAAGGGAACGTTGGAGAGCTTCGCGGTGGCGGCGACACAGTTCGCCGACCTCAACGACATGGTGAAGAAGACGTTGGATTCCGTTCACGACATCCAGTCGAAGCAGACGGAATCCGACCTAATCCTCGCCGGGTTGACGACGAAGGCGGAGGAGATGACGAAGTCGCTCAAGTTGACGACGACTCATGTTGATGGCCTCTACCGCCGCATCGACGTGCTCGACACCGAAGGAGCGGGACCTGCGCCGGGCCCGGGCGTGCTCGGCGGGACGCCGCAGGCAGAGGATGGGGGAGCACCTGCTCTCTCGGGTGGCGCGCCGCCCGTCGCGTCCACCCTGGTCGTACAGCCTCCACCTCGGGGGTTCGACCTCAACATCTCACCGCCGTCGTCGTCCACATCATCGACGACTGACGCGGGGAGGATCAATGGGAGTGGCGCACTCGGCGGCGGGTTTACCCGACCGCCGGAATTTGACAAGGGTACGTGCTCGTATACATTCTCTGATCCCAATTTGCGCCCTCCACCATTTTCTAAACTAGAGTTCCCCAAATTTGACGGTTCTAATCCGCGTCTCTGGCGTGATGATTGCCTGAAATACTTCGAGGTGTATGATGTCCAACCATTTCTGAAGACGCGGTTTGCTGCCTTGAATTTCATTGGTGCGGCGAGAACATGGTTTCATACAATGGAACGTTGTGGCAGGGTGGATGATTGGGATGTGCTCTGCAAAGCTGTGATAGAGAAGTTTGACAAGGATCAATATCCATTGTTTTTTCAGCAATTTGAATCTCTAGTATAAACTGCTTCTGTCGATGAATATACACTGCAATTTGAACAGTTGGCTCATCATCTGCTTCTGTATAACCCAAGTTATGATGAAACATACCTTGTTAGAAGATTTGTGGGGGGACTTAAGGAAGAGATTAGAGCTGCATTGGTTCCGCAGAGCTCCTAATGTTGATACCGCAAGTGCCTTAGCTTTGATTCGGGGAGGCAGAACTGGCTAAAATGAAGGGGAAGCAGTCACATAGAGATTTCAGTCGATATTCTACCAAGGGATTTTCTAACAAGAAGCAGTGGGATCAGGACAAGCTGAAACCACAGTCTAATTCTTCTTCAGTTGATGATAAGCTGGCAAGTCTGAAACAGGTCAGGAGAGAGAAGGGCTTATGTTTCAAGTGTGGAAATCCTTGGGCTCATGGACACAAATGTCCAACCCAAGTTCCCTTGCATGTGATTGAGGAATTGCTGGATGCTCTTGAACCTCCTGAAGAAGAAGATGCAACTTCTGCTGAGGAAGAAATGGAGACTGTATTAGCTGTTTCTCCTAGCAAGTCGACAAAAGTGATGAGAAGGAAAACAATGAAGTTGGATGGCAAGATTGGCAAATATGAGATACTCATACTGGTTGATTCGGGTAGTGTGGGTACTTTCATCAGCACACAGCTGGTAGACAGGTTGCAGTTACCATTGTCTCCTTGCCAGCCTACTCAGTTTGTTGCTGCAGATGGTAGCCCTATGATCTGTGCAAACCAGGTGCAAGACCTGCATTGGCAAGTACAGAGTCATTCATTTGTGTCAACAGTAGGCATTCTTCCTCTTCAGTGTTTTGATATGATCTTAGGCCAAGATTGGTTGGAGTCTTGTAGTCCAATGTGGATACATTGGTTGAAGAAGGTGATGAGGTTTACTCACAATGGCAAGAGAATCACATTATTTGGTCAAAGACATGATGAAAAGTCTTGTGCTGCTATATCTGGCGCTGCTTTGCACAGTTTGCTCAGCAATCAAAATGTTTCATGCTGCTTTCAGGTTCAAAGGATTGAGCCTGGTTTGCCTGTGTGTTCTGAGAATTCAGTGTATGCTTTGGACACTCAAGAGTTACCTATGGGTGAAGGCTGAATTGGAAGGAGTACTTCATAAATATGCCAAGTTATTTGCAGAACCAACTGCTCTTCCTCCATCAAGAAGTTTTGACCATCAGATTCAGTTAATCCCTGGAGCAGTGCCTGTGAATATCAGACCCTATAAATATTCACCTGCTCAGAAAGATGAGATTGAGCAGTAGTTGAAGAATATGTTGGATCAAGGCATTATCAAACCAAGTGTCAGTCCATATGCTTCTCCTGTTCTCCTAGTTAAGAACAAAGATGGTACATGGAGGTTCTATGTTGATTATAGGCACTTAAATGTTGTGACTGTGAAAAACAAACATCCAATGCCATTGGTGGATGAACTTATAGATGAATTGGCCGATGCTAAGTGGTTTACTAAGTTGATTTGAGGGCCGGGTATCATCGATCCGCATCAAACCCGATGACACTCATAAACCGCATTCAAGACTCACAGTGGTCTGTTTGAATTCTTGGTCATGCCATTTGGGCCGACAAATGCACCAACAACATTTCGAATGTGATGAGTAATATTTGGATCTTTGTTAAGAAAAGGTGTATTGGTATTCATGGATGATATCTTGATCTACTCCAAGTCTTGGAATGAACATCTGCAGATATTACAGCAAATATTTCAGATACTGGCTGACCATTAGTTCTTCATTAAATTGTCCAAATGCTCTTTTGCTCAGCAAGAGGTGGAATACTTGGGGCATTGCATTTCTGCTAAGGGAGTGGCTACTGAGCAATCTAAAATCATTGCTGTTACACAGTGGCCTTAGCCCAGAAATTTGAAGGAACTGAGAGGGTTTCTAGGGTTAACTGGTTATTATAGGAAATTTATTCAACACTATGCTGTCATCAGTAGGCCTCTTACTGAGCTTCTCAAAAAGGGTACACCCTTTGTGTGGTCTTCACTGACATAAATAGCCTTTGATCAGCTTAAGTTTGCCCTCAGTAATGCACCAGTTTCGGCTATACCAGATTTCTCTAAGCCATTTGTGCTGGAGACTGATGCTAGTGACCTAGGTTTTGGAGCTGTGTTGCTGCAAGGAAATCATCCAGTAGCTTATCTATAACAGAACCGACCAATTAATATAAACATAATGTACTAATGATGTTGCCTAAGCAACTTAATTAGGACATGACGCCTATATCAACCCGGTAGTCCGTGAAACCATGAAGGATTTTCAAACTTTCCACAATACAGCCCAGACCGAATTAAGTTCAACATAAAACCGTTCATAGTAATACATAAGTTCACAAGTAATTGATTACATCGGAGTTTATGAAATAGTGATTACAATACCAAGTTCAAAACCAAACTGCGGAAGCAAAATAAAGTGTTGTTTTACAAACGCACACTTAGTTAAAAATAGTGCCTGGTCCACCATCATTTCCGGCAAAAGCATAGAGGTATGAGGTATAAGAGATGACCTTGCCCAAGGTCTAATCCTCCCGTAGTGGGATACAGGTCCATCTTATTGCCACAGCAAAGGTCTTATGATATGCAACAAGTGGGAATAAAACCCCGAGTACAAGAAGATACTCGCCTAGACTTACCCGTCATAAACCAAAAATAAAGTGACACCAAGGAGTATGCAAGGCTTTATAAGTGGGGTAGCTGACTCATTTAATTGCAATAAAAGATGAGCTTATTAAATATTCATTTAGTGATAAAGGACTCTCTAGCTTATCATCTTTTAGGTTGGATCCTGACATCACTACATTAGCTCCTGTACTACTCCAACTCCAGGGTAGAACAATCAACAATGTCTTATCCTTCAGGTTGAGCATACCAGCATCAACAACTTTAGAACCATAACCATCGATTGCAAACCAGCTGGCGGGTATTCCTCACACAAACCACACGTCTCTCGTCGGAGTCGATTAGGTCACCTTGGTCTATTCGGGTGGAGTCGCGGATTTCAGCAAATACGATTGCACCAGGGCATGCCCGGCTACCAGGTACCTCCGGCGCGACCGGCCACTGGGATTAACACCGCGCCTGTTGGCAATACACTCAACTCTGCTGAAATTCCGGCCCAAACATCCTCAAGGCTTCACGGTCGGATGATCGCATCCTTCCAGCAATCTGTGAGGCATTGTTCAACATGATCCGAGGATGTACAAAGTCATATTTCTTTAAGTGACATAGCCGGAGTTTCCATGGTCTAACACACCACAAACTCCGACTAGTCGTGATTTACATGGCCACATGGTTATGTTCTCTAAACCAACCTCCATAAGCTCAACCATAGGGTAGTAACCACCTACCTCGCGGATGAGGGTCAATCACCCGTCTTCTACCGATCTAATTAAGCAGTGCTAAGCATATGAATGATTCTGAACTTAAAAAGGGTAAAGGTATTCAGGTGGATCAAGGTACTCATAATGCAGTAACGGTTCCAAGTAACGCCTATAAACTTAATGCATCATAAACAATAAAGGACGCAAAGTAAATCATTTTGCAAACCGTAGGAGAAATGCTCCAGGGCTTGCCTTCCTTAATGAGCGATGTTGAAGCTCCCAGCACTTGATTGCTCCACGTCTGGTTCCTGGTTCTCGATCACTTTACGCGCCTTGTTTCACGTCATGTTCTGTTCTCCTAGCGATCCTGTATGATGCGGGTGCACGTATGAATACTAAGAATGCACATGGTATGATAATGCGAATACGTGCTTGCTTATTCCTTCTACAAGGTAGTCAACATCATCCAAGAATATGTACCATAAGCACATGTCATCTACTACATTTTCTACTGCAACCATGTAATCCTAGTAAAGACATCCTTTTCTACTATCGCCAGCTAACAAGTCGGTAAGGCCAAAGAGACTACACTCAAGCTTAATCATCCTAACCAATTCATCATGATCTACTCATCCTAGTATACCACTTAACCACTCATCATACCACTAATCACCTTGAACACTTGACAATAAGCCTAGCACCCAACATCACTCATTCAAACATCAATACTAGTCATAACCATATAACTAACAGATAAGTAAATAAATCATAAATAAATAACCATAGACCCTATGGATATCAATGAAGACATTCTAGAAAGCTTATGAAATTCTCCGTCAAACATCTGAAGACATCACAAGCTGATTCCCAGGTTAACTACACCTAAAACACAGAACATCAGGCCTGATTCTGGCAAAACAGCCATTAAAACAGCCCTGGTAACCATCTTGTCACACCCATAACTCCTAAACCATTCATGCAATGACCATGAAACATGAACAGTAGATGGTAAAGCTAACACACTAACTATCATCTTTAGACAAGTCAATCAGAAACCCAACTTATAATTAGGTTAGCCTAGCATCAATGGACTTAACCCCTTCTTTGAACATCCAAGAGTTGAACAGGAGCACCATGATTGGCTACTCCTAAAATCCTACAAAAATTACAAAGAGGGTACTACGATCACACAAGGTTTATCATCCAAATCTTAACCCATTTGAATGAATCGTTAACCTATATTACAAGGCAAAGACATTCCCGGGACCAATAAATAGTTTGCATTATGAAGTATGGCAAACTCATGTGTTAATCACATCAATGACTTCCTACTGACATATAAACAGTCCACAAAAAGAATTAAACCTTAACTAGATATAAGGACCCTATTTAAGAATTTTAATATGAGCATAGCAAAAATAGGCACATGAACTGCAACCCTATAAAATTACACTAAACATGCATGTGATATCTTTATCATAGACAGAGAATCTCAATACAAGACCAATAAGACCAAAACCACATTTTTCTGAGCATCCTAGAATTAGTTATGCATTTCCAAAGATAAATAGCAATTATACCAATTGATACAATTTAAATAAACCTATACAGAAAAGTTGCTCAAACAGGGAATGTCATATTTTTCTCAGATACTACACTTCACAAGGATTATAAAAAGACTAAGATCACCTAATTTGGACACACCTAGCTCCCTATAGGAATTTTACAATATTTAACTTAAAGTCTAAAAATCCTTTTTCCTTTTAAAATTCGAATCCCTAATTGCTATGAGCACCCGGAGTGTACCCAGAGGTGGATCTGGGCTAAGTCCACCCGGGACGTGTACCCAGGCGGGCTAGTGCTGACGTCAGCAGGTGACGTCGGCTGGGCTCCACCCGTCAGTGGCTCAAGAGCAAGGGAGGAGCTTCCGCCGGCGAGACGCGGTGGCTATGCGCGTCGACGGCGAGCTGCGGCGGACAGCGGCGGTGCATGGCGGCGGTGATGGTCACGCCGGCCTAATCCGGCGACGGCGGGGTGCGACGAGAGGCGCATCGACTCTAGCGGAGTGAGACGGACATGAATCGCAAGAAAATGGTCATGGAGGGGCGGCCAATCGACAGCGGCGGCGCGCGTTCATGCATGGTGGCGCGGCATTGACATGACGGCGGCGAGGCCGTTTCGTCGGTCTACCAAGGCTATAGGGGCGCCATGGATAGCGGGACGGGCTGCAGCACCCCGAGGCGAACACGGTGCGCGCGCGAAGGAAGAAGAAGGGAGAGAAGGGTGTGTGCCCGCGGCGAGGCTGAAGAGCTCGCCGGAGCTTGCTTCGCAGCGGCGGAGAAGGGAACCGCCCGATTGGGCATCTACCTTGGCGAAGACGAAGCAATAGCAGGTGGGGAAGACGGAGCGCGATATGGCAACGAGGATGGCGGGTTGGATGCGAGTATGGATGGCTCGAGCGACGGCTACGCGGTGGCGGAGCTTGCGGCGGCCATGGCGGCTCCGCGTCTGCTCGGCTAAGGGTGGGTGGGAGAAAAAGGGAAAGAGAACGGGGTGGCGAGTGAGTGAGGCGAGTGCGGCGCTTAAAAGGACTGCCCGGTGCTCTTCGTTTGGCCTGGAGGATCACGGGTGGGTGGAGGGGCACGGCGCCATGGCGCTCGGCGCGATGCGCGCCGCCGCAGCCGGCCGCTCGGCCGGGGGCAGGCGAGCGAGCAGCGAGGACGTCGCGCTCGAATGCTCGTCCGCGTGCTCGATGGCGTGCGTCGCGTAGCGCGTGGCGGCTTCGCTTGTCCGCGCACGGCGTGCGGCCGTGGCGATGGTGTTCGCGGCGGCGCAGCGTGGCAGCAGGACGGCAGCGAGGTGGCCGGGGCAGGCGAGGGGACAAGGCGGGCGAGGCGTGGGGGACGAGGCGTGCTCGTCTTAGGTAGCACCGCCGGGGCGCAGAGGCAAAAGGGTACGGGGCGGCGGCGGCGGCGATGCGGCGGCTCGGGCGCCCCGCATCGCGGCGAGAAGAAGAGGGGAAAAGATGATGACAGGTGGGCCCGGGGTGGGTCCCACCCGGTCAAAAATTTGAATAGAAGTTTGACTCGCGCAGTTTGAAAACAGAGCGAATTTGAACAAACTCCAATCTCAAAATAAAGAGAGGAATAACTTTCATGAAGGAAGTTTTTGCTAATTCGGCCTAGATTTGAAAATGGGAATTTGGGTCAAATAAAATAATATAAAAATTGATTTTTTGAAAAGAATAAATCTGTTTTTGCCCTTTTGATGCTCTAAAACACATTTTCATGACTTGAGGTCAAAACAAAGTTTTCTCCAAATAATTTTCTCGCATAAACTTTGTTAAGGCTCCATTTTGAGAAAAGCATTACAAATATGGTTTCTAGCAACAACTTTGAAAACCCTATTTACATTTTCATACAAGCACTCAAACAATTTTCTACCACAAACATGTAAATGATGCTTATGAGATGCAAGATTTATTACGCCAAAAACTAGGGTTGTTACATTATCTAAGTAAACCTTTGACTAAACAGAATCAAGCTTTGTCCACTTATGAAAAGGAGTGTTTGGCTATTATTTTGGCTGTAGACAAGTGGAGACAATATCTTTGAGATGCCGAGTTTCTTATCAGAACCGATCATAGGAGCTTGCTATATTTGACAGAGCAAAGAGTGAGTTCCAAGATCCAGCTCAAAGCATTGTTGAAGTTGATGGATCTGAAATTCAAGATTTCATTCAAGCAAGGAATTCATAATACGTGGCCGATGCTTTGTCCAGGTGTCCTAGCAGCTCTAGTATCCTTGCTATCTCTTTATGTGCTCCCAGTTGGATAGAGCAGGTGAAACGAGGTTATGAAGATGATGATTTAGCTAAACAGATCTTAAATCAGCCTCACAAGGATTTCACTGTTGATGAAGGATTAATCAGGCATAATGGCAGAGTTTGGCTGGGTAACAACAAATTGGCTCAGCAACATGTTTTACAAGCTATTCATTGTTCTGCTATTGGGGGTCATGCTAGAGTGCATGCAACCTATTACAGAGTGAGGAATCTGTTTTCATGGCCAGGGATGAAAACTGATGTTCATTCCTTTGTGCAGCAGTGCACTGTCTGTCAACAGGCAAAGGTAGAGCACATCAAAATTCCAGGATTGCTGCAACCTTTACCAGTGCCAGATCAAGCATGGCAGGTAATTTCCATGGATTTCATAGAAGGGTTGCCAAAGTCCAATAGGTTTGACACTATCATGGTCATAGTGGACAAATTTACCAAGTATGCTCACTTTGTACCATTAGCACATCCTTTTATTGCTGCTCATGTGGCTCAAGCATTCATGGATTCAGTTTACAAACTGCATGGTCTTCCTCAAGCAATAATTTCAGACAGGGATAAAATCTTTACCAGTGCATTCTAGAAAGAACTGTTTACTTTGAGTCATACTGATTTGAAGATGAGCTCAAGCTATCACCCTCAAATTGATGGGCAAACTGAAAGAGTAAATCAGTGCCTGGAAACTTTTCTCAGATGCAGTGTTAATGCTTGTCCAAGGCAATGGAGTAAATGGATATTTGTAGCTGAATTTTGGTATAACTCTAACTTCCATTCAGCTCTGGGAAGGACTCCATTTGAAGTGCTGTATGGCTACCCCCTAGGCACTTTGGCATTTCAGTGGACGCTGCCATTCATTCTGCTGATCTAGAACAATGGCTGGTGGAGAGGAACCTGCTCAATGATTGTATCAAACATCACTTGCAGAGGGCTCAGCAGAGAATGAGAACTCAGGCTGATAAAAAGAGAAGTGACAGGGAGTTCCAGGTGGGAGACAAAGTGTATCTCAGGCTCCAACCTTATATTCAGTCATTAGTGGCACCAAGATCCAATATGAAATTGTGCTACAAGTTCTATGGACCGTATACTGTACTGCAGCATGTGGGGGCTGTTGCATATAACTTGGAACTTCCAGTAGGGGCCAAGATTCATAATGTGGTGCATGTCTCTCAACTGAAGCAACATATTCTAGTTTCGACTGCAACTGAAGACATCACTACAATACCTACTGATCCTGAAGCTGTGGCTCATCCTGTTAGCTTTCTGCAGTCCAGAATGATACAGCAAGGGAGGTCGGTGTTAGCTCAAATTGAAGTGACCTGGAGCACTATGCCTGCATCATTATCCACTTGGGAGGAGGTACATGATCTTCGTCGTCGTTTCCCTGATCATCCAGCTTGGGGTCAACCTGGTTTTTGAGGAGGAGGCATTGTCAGGAAACGGGTCCAGGCTGTCAGGGAGGAGAAGATTCTCAAGGCGAGGAGCGGACGTGGCTGACGTAGCTGCGTGGCGCGTCTGGAAAGTGGGCCCAAGGCCGTGTTTCGCTAATTCAATTGTGTGCGTTTGCGGCATGAACCGCGAGGCAAGTATATAAGCCCGTGTAATAGATTGAGAAGGCATCGAACATCAGAACTTTTAAACCTCGAACTGAATACAATTCCCCATTTGCTTGCTCTTTGAACCCCTCTGTTCTTCCTGAATTCTACCCTATTGCTTGCTAAATCTACCCCAAATTCCCAATTCCTTCCAGTTATCGTTGTGTTCCTGATCTGGAACATAACACCTGGAAACAAGGCAACAACGGATGAAGATCAACAACGCAAACAGGGCAAAACGGATGAAGATCTCGCACCTGAACCATAGTACGTGACCAGCAGCCGGTGTTGATGATGGAGCTTCCCGTGGATGAGAGGAGGAATAACCGTGATAGGGAAGGAGATGAAGTCACACGAACGAAGGATATCGCGTGGTCGCGCGCACGGAAGCGAGTGCCCGTCGTCGCGGGGGAAGGGAAGAAGTCCTTCGCGCGAGAGGAGGATGGCAACTACCATATGCGCGCGGCCATGATGCAAGTAACAGTGTTAATGAAATCATCTCGGCTTTAGATCTGAACAACCTCTTCATGTTACCTTTAACACAGGAAGCTTTTGGTGAACTCCAAGAACTAAGACAACAATTATAGAACCAAGTGTTCGACTTGCAACGTTCTGATGTATGGACATATGAATAGGGTGGCAATAATTACTCATCAAAGAAGTTTTACAAGCTAGTATTTCAAAACATCCCTGCACATCCGGTTTGCTCATGGATGTGGAAGTCCAAGGTTACCCCGACGGTAAAATTCTTTGCCCGGGTGTGCTTGTTGACAGCCGAACACGAAAGATATGCTATGAAGAAGAAACTTGTTCAATGAACCGAATGCACACCGTGTTTCAGGTGTAGCTGGAATTGATGAGGATATTGATCACCCCCTCTTTGACTGCTCTTTCTCCAGAAGGTGTTGGGCGAGCATTGGAATACAATGGCATATGAACTGCAGGATACAACAAAATGTGCCTTTTTTCATGGAGATCATCACCATTGGGGCTTGGGAAATCTAGAAGATCAGAAATGATAAGATTTTTCATAATGGCCGTGCCCATGTCAATGTTTGGTTCAGAAACTTCAAATCTCAGTGTTTGTTACAGTCTCTTTGTTTTCAGCCTGACCTTAGGTCTGGGTTTTGTTTTTGGCTCGACGCTTTTAGTTAATCTTGTTGTAAGTAACCTTTGTACTCCTGTTTTAAATATAAATAGAAAATGAAGTGCTGTGGGGATCTCCCCCACAGTTTTTGCCTTAAAAAAAGTACGATACACGCGCATATTTATGCACTGGGGGAGGAATTATGGCAAGTTGAGAAAAATAGCAAGTTGGGATGTCAAACTGTTGGAGCATGTTTTTTCTAATTTTACCAAAAAAAGATTGTGAATGCCAAGTTGATTTTGCAAACTCTTGGAGATGCTCTTAGAACCTACTATAGGTATGCAAAATCATTTTTTAATAAAAGAGAGGTGTACGATGAAGCATTTATAAAACTAAAACTCGTTTAGATATATTTCTTTTTTTCAAAGCCGTAAAATTTATTGTATATTTTTTTATAATGTATACATGTATTAAATAATGAAAATAAACACGTCCAAATACAAGTACACCGAACAAGGATACGAAGGACAGCTGCCTAGCCTATATTCTACGAGTAAGGAAGCCGGACGCATCCGCTGCCGACGAAGACCGTCGACACCAGTCGACGCCGCTAAACCTCAATCACCAGAAGCCGGAGGAAACCACCGGCGTTGTGGTGGACTACAACAGACGCTCAATCTAGTGGAGGTGAAGAAGTCTTTGAGCGCCCATCCGTCAGGATCACAATCCATGTTGGAACAACGAGAGCGGCGTCGACGATAGCATCCGCCGTCGCGATGAAGCCAAGCTCGCTCAATCCCGATCCATGCTGCCGACAGATCGAGTTCGATCAACCTTGACCTAAACCACCACCGTAGCCTTGACCTAAAACGTGGCACGAGCACCACTGCTCCGCCACGACAATGAAACAGCAGCCACCGCAGACTCCTATGCTGCCTCACAGGCCTCCCATCGTCACCGGAGCAGGCGATGACGAGGTGGACAAAGACCAGGAGGACCTTATTTCACCATGATTGCGCTGTCATCTCCACCAAGCTCGCGCCGCCGGAAAACCTAACCCTAGAAGAGGGACCTAATCTACACCGCCGGTCAAGGTCACATAGTTCCCCACACATCCGAGGCCCGAGGGCCGCCGGAGGACGGAAGGACCGGCGACCTCGCCGGTGGGAGCACAAATCGCTTCATAGCACTTTAAATCAATGGATTTTGTAAAGGGATTTTAGTGTTTCTACCCTATTCCAAAGTCCAATGGTGATTTTGCCCCTTTTTTTTAACTTTGTGATTTTACTCCTTTTTTTCTAAACGAAACTCCTGTTTACCCCTAGTATGTAACATTGTCTGAGACAGATTGATTAAATAGCCCAAAAAAGAAAAAATAAATGAAAAAACACCTACGCAAAAAGACAAGGATACTCTTATGTCCCTCTCCTACCATTGGGAGACGATAGTTCACACATCTAGCGATATTAAATTGCGTTTATGTGGATTGTTAATTAAAGTGTTGCGAATCTTTTTAAAAAATCTGTCCAATAAAAATGAGAGCTTGATGTCTAAAAATAGGGGTAAAACACAACATAGGAAAACGGGGTAAAAACTCATGGACAAAGTCATTATTTTGTCCAAAAGTTGACATCGTTTGAAGGACTTAACAAACTAGGGGTAAAGTCTTCCTTCGTTTAAAAAATTATAGGGGTAAAATCACAAAGTTAAAAAAAGAGGGTAAAATCACAAACAGACTTCAAAACAGGGGTAGAAATGCTCAAACCCCTTTTGTAAAAACCATGGTGTTTTTTATTTCTTCTAAAACTCAAAAAAATAAACAGGATGGAGCCCAAGTCCATCTAACAACTTGAGGTCGATTCCGGTTCGGCCCGGCCCGACCCATCGTTTCGTCACCGCACGGCCATGGCCCACAAGGATGGATGCTTGCTGTGAAATTTCCATCGTAGGGAGGATCGTGTGTGTCTCAATCCCAATCCCGTCAGCCAGCGCTGAGAACTTCGGGGAGCAGCATTATCTTGCTAGGACGGCGAGCGTAGACCAAATCATAAGACTATCTCCACCAGAATATGCAAACTGCTACCCAAACTCAAAAATGGCTTGTGCAGAGTGAAAAAACGACCTCCAACAGAGTAGGCAAAGGAGTCACCGATTTTGGGGAGGAGGAGAGAGGAGACCCAGAAATGGCTACTCTCTCTGCTGTCTCTCTCCTCAATGCAATTCCCTGTGCTGAACGACATGGTGGTCCCGTAGGGGTGGCAACAAGCAGTTGGGGCGATGAGGGCGAGTCCGCGGCGGCGCAGGGCCAGCACGGCGAGCGGGACTATGGTGGGGAGCCGCCAGTGGGGCGAGTCGGAACCACCGCGGAGAGGTGGGCGGATCCGCAAGGTGGATGGCGCGCGGGGCGAGCGAGTTCGTGACGGCGGCCAGCGCGGCGGGGCAAGGCGAGTGTGCGACAGCGGCCAGCGTGACGGGGCGAGCCGGCGAGGTGAGTCCAAGACTGCGGGCGGCGCGGCGTGGCGGAATCGCCGCGGAGAGCTGCCAGTGCCGCGAGGCCAACGTGATGGTGGACGGAGTGGCGTGGCGAAGCGAGTTTGAGTCGGAGGCCAACGTGATGGCGCGGCCGGTCCACAGCGAGGAGCGCCCGACGCGGTGAGGCGGCTCCATGGCGGCGCTCGACGGGGTTTGGTGGGCGGCGCTCGACGGGGCTGGGTGGGCGGCGTTTCTTCTTTGCATCGTCTGTTGGAGAATGAAACTTTTCGGTGCCAGACCCTTCTCCAATGCTGTAGCCAAACTCTCATATGCATCTGGCATTTAGGTCCTGACTGTTGGAGACAGTCTAAGAGTCACCAACTGAATCCTGTACGACCGATTTGAGGAGGATTTCACTACTGTTAAAAGATGCACACTCTTATCATCTCTCTTGGAGAGGAAAAGGGGACCAGAGAAGGAAGGAAAGATGCACTGTAAGAGCATCTCCAACAACTTGGTAAAAATCACTTGGTATATCTTGAGTTTTAGCAAGTTGCTATTTTATTTGGCAAGTGAAAAAACCCCCTCTCCAACAATTTGCTATTCCAACTTGGTAAAATCAAAAAAGGCCCACCTAGTACCATGCAACGTTTCATGAACAGTACCATACCATGCAAGAACCTGAATATATTGAAGTGCAAACCGAGAGCCTGAATATATTTAAGTACAAATACAACTAAACTCAAACTTGGATGAGCTGAACAAGATGAGTTCATAATCTTTGACAAAACAAAAAATTTGCAGTACCACTACAACTTAACTTAAACTTGGATCAACTTAAACTTAATCTTTGATACTAGATGAGCTGAACAAGATGAGCTCATAATTCAACAACTAAACTTCAAAGGAACGAGTGGAGCAGCTCGCCTCTCGCAAGGTTCTACCGGTGGAAATCTGATTCTTGTCTCTATCTTTGGCCGCTCACAAACAAGATATGCATGGGTGCCTGGTCGTCTATGCGGCTGCCTCCGCTTGAGGGTAAGAACAAGTGGAGCAGCTCGCCTCTCGCATGGATCTACCAATGAAAATCTTGCATGGAAGACTTTGCCACGGGTGGGAGAGGGAATCGCGGGCGCTAGAGGGAGCCGTTGAGGCCGAAATCAGCGATGCAAAGTCCACACCGCGAGGATATATACACGCGTGGGGACTCCGTTTACCAAGTTAGGAAATATAAAAGTGGATTTACCAAGTTATTGGAGATGTATTTTTGTGTTTTTGCCAAAATAATAAGAATACCAAGTGGATTTGAGGAGTTGTTGAAGATGCTCTAAGTACCTTCAGCAGATGGGCACAAGGACAAGCATCGCTATTGTTACAAAACATGTTGCCAGCGGTTAGGACCTTCCCCTCTCCGTCTCTCACGATCAACATGGTAGATGAAAGTATAACAAGTAGACACAAAATGTAGGGAGACTATTCTTTATTTTTCTGAATATTGATGATTACAACATAGAGCTCCCACGTATATATAGTCCTGCCAAGGGCTAGAGTTTTGGTAAGAGCCCACATACAAACGGACTAGGATTAGGATTCTTCCTTCTCCTTTCCTTCTAGGATAGAGTCCTTATGTTTTATAACACCCCCCTTGGGCGATTACCACGATATGCACATGCCTCGTTAAAAACTCCATCCGAAAACCCAGTGGGAAAAAATGATTCATGGAGAAAAGAGTACATTGCATTCGTTAATTGTATTACACATATTGTCTCATTAAAAACCTTGTGTGAGAAACCTTCGAGTAAAAACTCACATAGGAAAAAAGAGTACAACATTTAACCTTCTTGGTTATATATTCTTCAGGATATTTTATTCTTCATGAATAGATATTGATCTTCATGATCTATGCATAAACTTTCATGTTTTAGCAAATAGGATCTACTTGATCTTTATAATTATAGTGGTTTCAATTATCTTCAAGATAAATTGAATAAAATTGATAAAGCCATCCTTTGAACTTCATGGTTCAAACTACAATTTCAAAAGGCCGGCTCATAATTCTTCTATGAATTATATAGGTATAACAAAAGCAATATGTTTCATGCATAAATAACCACTTATTAATTGTGCAAAACAAATAAAAATTTACCCTTCAAGGTAGATCCATTCGGAGGATGATGGGAATAAATAAATTACAATATTCAATATCTTCTAGATAGTGTATCAAATTTATACAAGCTTGAATAAATTATAATTCTTTCTTAGTGGATTTTTAATTGTATGTCTGCAAATCTTCAAGATTTTGACTGCACCACTAAATAATAAATTCAGTCTTGGATTCGGTATTTAGGGGATAATTTAAATACCGAAGTCACCATTATTCTTATACTTTCTGTGATATCTAGAGGATATCAACACTTCATTGCTAGCACTACACTTTCTGAGTGTTTGTATGACACCTTCATGGTGTTTAGAATTCTCTATTCTTTCTCTCGGGTCTATATTCACTTCAGGGATAAATGTGTTTCTTCAAGAATTGGCTGGACCTTCATGGATTAGTTACTTTAAGGATATTCTCACTCTACTACATGAGAGATTATTAAGTGATATACATAAATCAGATAATATTATTCACTATAAAGTCATTCAATGACTATTCCTTCTAGGATATACTCTTCTAGAGTCTTTAATATTCATTCATTCATTCATGAATACATTATACCTTAGACTTCTTAGTATTTAGTATGAGATTTATTTTTCATACATTCCGATTTATATTCTTCAGGAATTGTGTGGATCTTCATAGTCCATTTATTATCTGCATATTTCTTATTCACTCATTTTATTTGCCAGAGATATAGTAGAACATTTATTTCTTCTTAGTAGGAGATTCATCTTCAATTGCATTTCTTCATCGACCGATATAATCGCTACAAGCGACTTTGCCATGGACTTTGTTTTCCGGATCCGGGTTCTCATAAGAGAAACATTTGCAATTATAGAGGTGGCGTTGTCGACAACTATTATTTTCTCCCAATATTCTCATAATATGAGAATATTACGTCTTTGTCATTTCTTAAAATCAAGAGATACTTTATTGTTGTGCATATCCAACACTAATGATGTGCGCACTTAGTGTGTTGGATTTAATCTTCACGATGATCCTCTTCATGAGGTGCTCAACCTTATTCATGAGGTGTTCCCTTTATGAGAATGGAGGAGTTTTATTTTATTTCTATCCATTAAGTATACATTAAAACTATAATTCATAGGCGTCCCCATAGATTGCAGCTTGATAGTATACAATAATTAGTTTACTACTAGTAAACAAAACTTCTGGTTTATAACTTTAAGTTACTCCTCTCATTTCAAGCGGAGGTCCATTTATGCATGCTATGATGAAATTTATGGGAAATATTCACACACATATTTAAACATGGGGTTATTCTATATTATATGCAGTGAGCTAGAATACACATAGTGCACGTGCGTTCAACATTCCTTCAAACTCAGGGATGTTCTCCCCCTGATGTGCACATAGTATAGTTTAGAACAAACTATTTCATTGTCCAAAGCATCTTTATTATTTAGCCAAAATAATTGATCCAAGTACTCATACATTAAAAAATGGACCATATACTTCAAATATATTAAATACGCAACATTCAATTCACATGGAATTTCTTCTAGAATTTTCTAATTGCCATTAATGCAAAATTCTCTTGATGCCTTTTCTTCGTAAATCCCAAATCATCATGAGTGTGTTATCCATCAACTTAGTTCCACAATCATTCACCCCATCGATTGGGTTAGTCTCTATTGAGCCAGTTTCATGTCGACTTACTCCCCCTGATCTTAGGCTACTTGGCCCTAGACCAATCTATTGCTTATGCATACGATGCATTGAAAGCAAATGATTTTTTAGTTCAACGGGAATCATGTAGACATAGCATGCTAGCTAGCCAATTTTATTATGAGGGAAGTGCAAAGGTAGCTACTAGCTACAATTATAGCTTCTATGCTAATATTCAAGCAAGTGTGGAGATAGTTTAGCTCAATCAGAGAACAACATAGCGATACACATGCATGTGTAATGTGGAATATTGGTATTCAGTCCAAATAGATAACAACAAAAATACAAAGCTACAAGCCTGTGTAATTAGTGCAGTAGAGAAAGTTAACTCAGCTGGAAGGGACACGTGCAGAACTTCAAGTCCCGATACATGCACTCAAAATAGATTTAGGAAGGCTATGCCTACTAAATATATATAATCCACATTTTCTTATGCCTTTAACCAAAATTTCTCCCCCTCATGCCATAATTACTTCACGTAGTAATATGCTTCTTGCATCATCTATGAATAATCACTTCTAATGCTCGCTAGAATCCAATCATACTTCTAGTATTCATTGGTTATGGCATAAAATTTACATACATAGGGTAGAACAAAACTTCTAGTTCACGGGCTAAAAATATTAAATACTTAGTTTTAGAATTATACTATTTCTTGGCTAAATTTGTCCTTCTAGGAGCAATTCATATGCCACTATTGTCCAATTATTCATGTGCTTCTAGGAAATTCAGATTCCATTCTACCTATATGGTAGTGGTGCACAAAGAACTAGCCTTAATGGTTAATTGAGGCTTTGTGGATAAAATAATACAAAACTTATTTAGATAGGCAATATAGGCAATTGCTTATATGTGAAACATATAAATCTAATTTATTCCATGAGAAATTAGCATATATTACTTCAGGTAACAATTGCAACTAAGAATATTAAATATTTCATATTAGCCTTCAAGCTAATAAATTAACCATTAATCACTTAATTTAACGGGAATTAAAACTTAATGCACCAAAAAAAATTATAAGCACAACATGTTTTATGTTCTTTAAAAGTTTTTATATGTCTTAACTTCAATGCTTGACATCTAGCAGCTTCATATGCTTGCTCGATCCTTCTAGGAGTATGATATATGCAAGTCACATATTCAAAATTAATAATTGATAATATCCTGGTTTATAAAGCTGTCTAAAAATTCAACTCAATTTCTATTTGAGCAATGGTAAATCTAAATATGTTTTAATAAAATTTTATTTACCATCTTGTCTTATAAATATAAAGTATAAAGCTTCAAGCTATTATTTATAGAGCAGCATTATATCTCAATATTAGGCATATAAGCTTGAAAATTCAACTTTCAAAGCAATATGATATTCTAATCATAATTTAAGATTTTACTCATGCATGAGTCCCACAATGCCTTTTGTTACTTCTCTTGGCCATATACTCATTCTAGAGTTTACTACACTTCAATGGTAGTAAAATATTCTACGTGGATTTAATAATTCCGTAACAAATAATTATGCCATTCGGGCAAGTCGAGAATATTCTTTCTTCATGAAAGTATGCATATATCATTATAATAAAATCGTGTGCATATAGGTTTTCTGCGTACAAACAAGTAGTAAGGTGCAAAAAGGTAGTGGATGGTTATGCAAAAATATTCTTAGAAGTATCCTAGCATTTTTCAGGATTATGGTATATGCAAATTTTCAGAATAATACCAAGCATTCATTGATCCTAGAATTTATTATGCTAGAAAAAATAAATATGAGACCCTCAAAGGTGGTCTAAGGTCTGCAGAATTTATAGAGCTCATAAAACATATACTATGTTTCTAGCAGTAATAATTCAAGATTGCATTCTTGCAATTTACATGGTATAAAATTTCATAATGTGTGGTAAATAAATGCATGCACAGGAGCATACATAAAACATGCTACATAAAATTATATCACAAATGATATTACTAGTAAAATGCCAATACACACTTTTCTGCAAGATTTGTTTCTTGTTCTCGAGAGTTTCTCTAGTTGCTTAAATTTTCAAAATCAATAACCCAAATACTTTTTTAATCAGCACACCTCCTTCGCATTGGTTAGCGACCACATGGCTACCAGCCTCAAATTTGATTCTGTCAGTGACTGCAGGTCGATGATCACAATATCAATATATGGCCGCGCAATTCATTGCTATCAGATATATGTAGCACATATCGGTATGCTATAGACGGCGGAAGAGTAACTGCGGGTTGTATTAGGTCTCTCGCTATAAACGGCGGTGATGTCGATTAAAATCAAAACTAGTTTATATTGGGTTAGTAAGCATGCAAAGCTCAAGTTTACTGTGCCATTGCAAAAATCTTTGATAAGTCTTGTGTAATCATCTTTAAGGATTGACCAGCCCTTTTTAAAGAAGAGACCATTGAAGCCGCGGGGCCAGATGGCTTCAATGGTCTCTTCTTTAAAAAGGGCTGGTCAATCCTTAAAGATGATTACACAAGACTTATCAAAGATTTTTGCAATGGCACAGTAAACTTGAACAGCATCAACTTCTCACACATAGCCTTAATTCCAAAAAATGACAGCCCAATGATTAGTCAATGATTATAGGCCAATCTCTCGCCGAACTATTCTCCGAAAGGCATCACCAAACTTCTTTCTATAAGATTGCTGCATCGAAATCAGCAATCTAATCCATGAGAACCAATATGGATTCATTAAAGGAAGAACTATTCAAGATTGTGTTGCTTGGGCTTTCCAGTTCCTTCACTTATGTCATCATTCTAAGAAGAAGATTGTGATCCTTAAAATTGACTTGAAAAAGCTTTTGATAAGATTGAGCATCCTTTCATTTTAGACATTATGAAACATAAAGGCTTCTCTGAAAAATGGATCAATTGGGTGAAATCCATCTTCAATTCTGCCACCTCCTCAGTTCTTCTAAATGGTATCCAAGGAAAATCCTTCCATTGCAAGAGAGGGGTAAGACAGGGAGATCCCCTATCTCCACTGCTTTTTGTTTTGGCAGCTGACTTTTTACAAACCATTGTCAACAGTGCTTGTTCTTCTGGAGTTCTGAAACATCCAATCAGTGAAGAGTTTGGAGGTGATTACCCCATTGTTCAATATGCAGATGACACTTTGATCATCTTACCAGCAGAGGCAAGGATTTTGTTCAATTTAAAAGGTTTGCTAAGATCCTTCTCTGATACTTCTGGGCTAAAGGTGAATTATAACAAATCTATTTTATTACCAATCAACATTGCTGAAGAAGAAACCCAACACCTTGCAAACACTTTTGGTTGTAATACTGGTACAATGCCATTTACATACCTGGGACTACCCCTGGGGACTACTAGACCTACCATTACAGACTTTACTCCAATGACCAGCAGAATAGAAAGAAGGTTGAGTGGTGTCAGCAAAATGCTATCCTATCAGGGGAGGTTGATTCTTGTCAACTCTGTCTTCAGTGCCATGCCAACTTTCTACATGTGTAGCCTTCAGATTCCTCCAGGAGTAATTGAGCAAATAGATAAGTACAGAAAAAGTTGCCTTTGGTATGGAGGTGACATCCACAGGAAAGGGGGGTGTCTTGCTGCCTGGGAAACTGCCTGCAAAACAAAAGAGGATGGAGGTTTAGGAATCATTGATCTGAAAAACCAAAACTCAGCTCTACTCATGAAATTTTTAGACAAATTTTACAATCATGCAGAAATCCCTTGGGTACAGCTTACTTGGAACAAGTTATACAAGAACAACTACATTCCACCCCATGCAAAAACACCTGTTGGATCTTTTTGGTGGAAAGATGTTCTGAAACAATGTGATTCATTCAGAGAACTATCAATCTGCAACCCTTCTAGAGGCAACTCAATCATGCTTTGGCAAGACAACTGGGACAGTAACATTCTCCTAAAAGACAAATTTCCAGAATTGTTCAGCTTTGCTAGAAAACCAAAAAGCTCCATCAGATTCTTCCTGGATAAGGACTTGTCTACTGTCTTCTTCTCCCCACTGTCGCAACAGGCTACTTTTCAGTTACAAGAACTTTCTGATACTCTAGACAGCCTCAATCTTGATCCAATGTTCAATGACAGTTGGGGATACACTTGGGGTTCTCCTGTCTATCATCCTTCTAAAGCTTACAAGCTCCTCACGAGAAGCACCCAAGCATCTCCTCTTTTCAAATGGTTGTGGAAGGCCGGAAATCTAGGCAAGCATAAATTTTTCTTCTGGCTCCTCCTCAATGACAGACTAAACACTAGAAACATCCTAAGAAGAAAGAAGAGACAATTGGGTTCATATATCTGTGCTTTCTGCAATGGAGAAGAAGAGACCTGCTTTCATCTGTTCTTCAGCTGTCCGTTCAGTATTGACTGTTGGAATGCCATCAGCATCCAGTGGAATGTAAATCTACAGCCTCTGGACATGGTTTGTGATGCAAGAATTAGATCAACCTGTGGCTTCTTCAGAGAACTTATGATCACAGCCTGCTGGGTGATCTGGACGACTAGGAACAAAATCATTTTTGATGGTAAAAGATTCAGCGTTAATGAGTGGAAAGCTAATCTTAAAGATGAACTTGGTTTGGTTGCAATCAAAGCCAAGAGGGAAGTTTCTGACAAAATCATTAGGTGGTGTGAGAATTTCGCGTGATGTATTTCTTTTTTCTTGTTTGGGCATTGCTTGCCTTGTTTTTTGTTCTGCTCCCTCCCCCCTGTATTCCTTTCTTCACTTATAAGAAAATACCAAAAATATAGGTAGGGGACTCCCCTGCCGACCTTTCAAAAAAAAGCATGCAAGCTCATCTGCTCATGGTTAATATATATACACATGCATGCGTACTTCGTGTGTACGGCCGATGACGGCGCCACATGTGTATGCAACTATTCATCGCAATTCACGTGACGTACTTCATGTACTTATCTCTCAATGCATGCATGAGAATATATGGCGTTCAGGCCTTGTCGTAGACATGTCTGCTTGACGACGACGGTACATGTCGATGCAGTGCAGATCGGTTGTAAGTAGAGGTAGCAGATCCATTCCGCTAACAATGTCGCGGATGTCGACGTCGTCGAAGTAGTTGTAGCAGGACGTCGGCACGAGCATCGGTGTCGACTGCCGAGCGACCGCTTCAACATGGTAGATGAAAGTATAACAAGTAGACACAAAATGTAAGTAGATTATTCTTTATTTCTCTGAATATTGATGATTACAACATAGAGCTCTCACGTATATATAATCCTGCCAAGGGCTAGAGTTTTGGTAAGAGCCCACATACAAACGGACTAGGATTAAAATTCTTCCTTCTACTTTCCTTCTAGGATAGAGTCCTTATGTTTTACAACAGCTATAACTTCCGGGGAAGATTTCACTACTGTTAAAAGGCGCACACTCTTCTCCTGGAGGAAAAGGGAACCAGAGAAGGAAGAAAAGATGCACTGCACCTTCAGCGAATGGGCACAAGGACAAGTATACCTTTGACGTCAACTTTTTTCTAAATTCGACTAGTTTTGTGGAAAATGTTAGCAATTTACAAAAATTTGCCGGACTCAACCGATTCAGATATTTTGATTTCCAAAGATGACCACACAACCTTACAAAATGCATGGAATATGCGGTACAAAGCACTTCACGGTTCACACAAGCACAACTGTCAAAGATAACGTCTGGTCTATAAGATGCTTTACCACCTTGCTACCTACTCCATAGTAGTTTCGTGGTACACCAGCACAAAAAATTGAGGCAGATGGCTGATGTTGGCCATTTAGGATACATATACCCTTCCAAAAAATTTGAAGCCTTTCACAGTTTAACACGCTTGCATTGTGCCATCCCCACTAAAGCGAACACACCATGCCATTGGAACGGATTGGTTCTTGACTGTTAGGAGTAGATGACATCATCTTCAACACTCTCGACCCAATCTACCATGTAACCTCTACAGGACAGCAGCTTGTTGTTGGAGTAATAACCACCATCCAACTTCTTAAAATCATCACGCCCACAAAATTTATTTGTAATTGGATGGATAATTCTAGACATCTCGTGCTCACAGTAAATGCAGCGAGCTTGCAGTACATAGAAAAGGCACTAATCAGTAACTGCAGAAATTAGCATGTTGATACCAAAACATAAACAGGTACGCAAACCATTGATTACGATGAGAGAGAGTATACATAACAAAAATAGCAAGTTATTTCAAACTAATAGCTTAAATATAATACTAGCTAGACTGCTTTCTCTTATGTATAGATTATTATTTGTCTAACATTCAGCCAATAATCCATAAACAAGTTAAGATATATATTGTCCTACAAAACCTGCTTGTACTTATCAATGTTGCGATTACAACAAATAGGCAAGGTCTTCTCAGATTCTTGCAATTTAGTGTCGCTGCCAATTGCCATAGCATCCATAACACTTGAACAGGCCATAAATTCAATGCAAGCATCATTAAGCATGCATGCTACCTAGTGTAGCTAAAAATGCAGGCACATACTAAGAGGAGCATGCAACTTTCAACTAAGAAATGCAGGCACATCCAGGCACATCCTCTTAGTTGAAAGTTACATGCTCCCAGGCAGGTGTGTCACTGGCAGCTAAAGGCAAGCAAAATTTTCAGGGTCTCAACCAAACGAACACCAGGAAGAATGCAGGCAGTCCAGGCATTTTAGTCTGGGGCTCAATCCAAACATGCACATACTAACTAGAGGTACCGGTAGACAAAGTGGTTGCATGCATTAATTAAGGTAGCCTCTAAAAAATCCTAAGCAACAGTCAACTCTAACTGAAATGAGTTATATGAGCAGGAATTGATGTCTTCATCCTTAACTTCGAGATCTACTTGACGAGAGATAACAACAGGGAGATTGCAAGTTAAGAAGACTAACATACCAGCCTCGGGACGCAACCGACAGAACTAGCCTCTAGAGAGATGCCATCATCTGGATGCGGGACAGGGACACACCAGGCAGTGTCGGTGCCATGATTACTGCATTCCGCAAAGAAGAGCATCGGGGCAGGAGAGCCTTCGCAGGTCGCCAAGAAGTTAATGTGGGAATAATGATACTTGTACGGGCTCCAAGGATTGTAGGGTCTATCTTCACCGTCAAGCTGAACTCCCTCTCAACTAGCTCATTAACCCCACATATAATATGAAGTCTGTACTCGGGTACCTTTGACAACAAGGAAAACAAGCGTTAGATACTTTACAACAAAACCTATATAGCAAGTAGAAACAAGTGAGTGAAGAAACCAACCCCGGGCTTGTTGAATTTGCGCAATGCGGCTTCCACCATTCTTCCAATTCGTTCGTCCCTGAGCCAGAAACTATTCTTGGCTTCACAGACCTCGAGATAGACCTGCTGCCTTAGCTGTATAGGTTCATGCCCCCCCTGCTGTGCGCATGTCATGCCAACAGAGGAGGGAGTCCTGAGCAGCATGATGAGGCAATCAAGAACATCTTTATTGAGGGTGCAACCATCCCACGCTTCAGGAAACAGGCTTTCTGAGAAAGCTCGAAGATGGTGCACAGATCTTTCTACTCAAGAAACTCTGCCTGCGGGCCTGGGCTGGGGTGTTGCGCTGATCGGCCGCGGCAATATATGCTACACGGACAGTGGCTGGCCTGTATTTCCGACTTCCCTTGCTAACAAAGTCAGTTAGTTGTGCAGGATCAGCGAATCTCAGATTGGCCCGTGCAACTAGCAGGTCATGCAAGGCCTGGTCAGGCGTGAGGCGTTTATTCCGGTTGCAAAGGAAGGAAACAAGTCCATAGAGTGAACAGGATGCAATACGCCATAAGCAATTGGTGCTGATCATCGCCTTTAGCTGTACTCTTGGGACTGGGGGGGAGGTTTGGTCATACCAGATGGTGTTGATGATGATGTTAGAGACAGGGTCCAGCGGGCCATAGCAGTGACCGCCGATGAGCAAGCTTTGGTGATAGCGTTCAGTGAGCTCCCGCTTAGGCAGAATGGCCAGCACCTTGAGGTAGTATCCATGGATGATTGAAAGGAGCATACGCTTCAAGGCTCCCCGGGCAGAAGGAAGGCGCTCAACTTTGAGGCCTCTCAGAGTCAGAAGTTGGAGACGATCTTGGCTAGTTTCCAGAAGTCCTCAAGCTGCTGAAGATCATCTACTGAGGAGCCACGAATATGGAGGAGTAAGGGCTCCGCAGCATCAATCCATTCCATTTTGTGGCCTCTGAGCCAGGTGACCAACTTTTGTGGGGTAAGTGAAGAAGCCTGCTTCCAGCCTTGGATGAACACCAACACCTCTGAGTTTTGGTGCTTGGCGGCAACGCTGCGGACCTGAGGGCGACCTCGACTGATGCGGTAGTGATGAAGGAGGCGATGGTGAGCTTGCGTCTGTCGATGACAAGGAGGGCGGCGACAAGGGGTCGGCACCGGCAGCGTCAATGTACGCCAGGGCCTCCCCGTCGGGGAGGTAGGGGAAGAGGCAGGTCAGGAAGGCGACGAGGCTGTCGAGCGACCGGTGGGCCAACGTGTCCTCATGTACTCCGCCGTCCATCCAGTACTCATCATCCCCCCGTACTCCGCCGTCCATCGTGTCCTCATCAGCCCTCGGCGGCAGCGGCACAAGCCAACCGGCGGCCAAGAGGCGATTGAGGGTGATGTTGGAGACGGGATCCAGGAGACCCAGGCAGGAGTAGCGGCCGCTGCCCCCCACTGCGCCCATATCCAACACCGCAGGGAGAATCCTCTGGATCTTGGATAGAACCGATATAGCCTCATCTTTCTTCTTGCCATAGCGGAAGTTGTCGTCAAGGTCGCTCGGCTCACATATGCGCAAGCCGAAGCCGCCGAGGGAGCTTTGAGCAGTGTTGATGCTTTGAGCGGAGCTGATGCTCAGATTGTCGAGGTCGGGGAGGTTCGACGCAGAGGGGCCACCCTCGGATCCCAGATTGAGGTAGATCTGGGCAGGGGAAAGGATTGCTTTTGCTTGTTGCTGCATAGCGCCGCGCCTGGATGGGGATTGGGGAAAGGGGATCGCCGGCCGGAAGAGGTTTACTAGGGTTAGGGTTGATTGGGGCAAGGGGAACGAAAAAGATGAGCTTTGGGAAGCCAGGTAGGTCGGTATGCCGCCGCCCGGTATGGGGTAGGTGTGGTGTGGCGTTCGCGCGCGATCTATTCTTGTTTTCTGTTTCCGTTATTGCTATTAAGACTATATAAGCGCGGACGGCTCCTCGGCCGGGCAGCAAGGCCACATCACCCGAAATTTCACCACAGTTGATCTCAAAATCTACTATCACGATCTACAGAATCCGCTTTACAATCGCTGGCTTCTACCCGCTCCTCTTGCTTCTACCCCTTCACTTCTCGACTCTAGATTCTCTTAGAATCTATCCAACCAAATATATCTTGGACTTCAACTTCTAATTCCAAGACCTTCTATCCCTCGTTCCCCTCTTCTCATCTCTCCCGTAAGAAAAAAAAAAAAAAAAAGGCCGCGATCCCGGAGAGGACCGGTTGTGGAGCGGAGGGCGCGCCCCGCGAAGACGGCCGGCGCCGCCGGCGAGGGTGCGGCGCGGCGGCGAGGGCGTGGGGGCTTGGCGGCCGCCCGGAGAGGCATGAGGCGCGGCGATTGGCGCGCAAGGCGGCGCGGCGCGGCGCGGCGGCCGAGCCCGGGAGGTGTGGGGCGTGGCGGCCCGGCGTCGGCAAGGCGGCGCGGGCGGCGCGCGGCTCACCCCCTCCCTTCTCCTCGAGATTTGTGGAGCGGGCGTGGCGCGGCTCGGCGTTGTGTGGGCGCAGGCCGGGATCGAGGAAACCCTAGGTCCTTGGGATGCGATGCGCGGCGGCCGACAAAGAAGACGGCGGTGGTGGTGCGGATGGATCTGGCGGCCCCTTCCTCTCCAAGGCCCCGAGACAGCGACGACCCCACAAGGTACGGCATCCCCTTCTCTTTCTCTCGCCTCATGTGTGAAACCAAACCAGCACCCAAACCCTAGCTTAATCTATTTTCTCCTCTACAGGATTTTATTTCTCTTCCTTAGGCCTCTTCAGAATAATCCATTTTGGAGTAAGTACCAACTTGCAGATGAAGAGATGATAGAACCTACTTTCCATTGTTCTGAATATTTCTATCTTTTTAGAAAAGAAGAGATTGCTATGCTCTTTCTTTTTTAGTGATGATCCATTTCTGAATAATCCATTTTTAGAAAAGAAGAGAGGTGCATTTAAAAATATCAGCAACTTCCTTGTCAATTACATTATGCTAATTAAACTCTTGTCAATTCCATCCACTTTTTAGATAAATGAGCTTCTGTTGAAATATTTCTCAATGCATACGACTATCAGCGACTGTATTTAATTTCTTGTGAATTTCATTATGCTAATTGAACTATTTTCATTCTGTCTATTTTTCAGATAAACTAGCTTCTGTTCGAATACATATGCTGTCTACAGCTCTCCTGGGTATAGTGCTATTTGTTGGAAACCTGATAGTGTCTTACCAAGGATAGGAGAAAGGAACACATGCAAGGTCTAATTTCCAATTGTAAATCCGTGCTTAATAAAATAGTTGTTCTTAGTACCAAGCAGCAAGTGATTTCTAGAAACAAAGCTACACCAAAGAAAACTAATGTTAGTTTTCTCTCTTTAGTTTTACTTTTACAAGCTGGGAGCTAATAGCTAAATGGATTTTTCTCCACCTTTAGTGAATTCAAGGTATGGATCTACAGCCTATAAGAAAGGCATGAGCTTTTTCAGTTTGCATTGAGGTTCAGTAACTCTCCAAAAGTTGTTTCGAGAGAAAAAAAAAATCTACTTGAAGAGCATTAGAGATTTAGAGGTGACAGCAAAATATATGAAAGTCCATAAATATCCATGGTCAGGGTTAGATAAATGTCCATTGACCCTTGCTCCTGTTAGCTGCTGTTTTTGTGCTTTCCACATTACTTTTCTATTGTTAGAAATCTTTGGGAAAAGAACATACTTCGGTTTTACCATTTACATCTCAGGGCTATCAGTACACTCCACCCTCTTGAATTGTTGCCAAGGATGGCACTCTTATTTATTTGCTATATTATTCATGTTTTCGTATTAAGGAGCCAGGGAAAACCAGACCGCGAACCATGGAGTGATATCATACTATTATAGATAGAGTGATATCGTAAAGGACCATTGAAGCCCTCCTGACTAATTGGTGCTTTTTTCAATGGCTAATTGGTGCTTTCTTTAAGAGGGTCACTGAATACATGGCCTCTATCTATAGTTGGTGACTGGTGTTTCTGCAGCCACAATCAAGCCCTCTAACTACAGCAACTACAGCTAGATTATGACTGTTATTTGAAATCTTAAAGTTCCTAGGTAATTGGTGCTTTCTTCTCTGTTCTTTTCAGTTTATCAACAACTTCAGAAGCTTGAACAAGCTTCCTCAAAATCAGTATGAGATTACGAAGAAATGTTCCCTTCAGGTATCCATTCTATGTCTCTGCTTAGGCTTTGATTCCATTCTATGTTAGACCTTTGTTTCCATCGTCTTATGTGGGGGGTTGCGCACCAGGGATAACCAAGAGGGACATGTGAGCAACAAATACCATTTCTTGTGAGCCATGAGTTATTACAGTTCAATCAGGTAGATTCCATCAAGAACCCATGAAACATTTTACAAAACCTATTAATAATAGTCAAATGCAATATGCTTCTTGAATGAATGAAAATCTGCTAGGCATGCAGTGTTTGTCATCAAATGGCTGGTCTGTGTGTCTTGTCGTCGATTGTAAAAAATTTTAGTGAATACAGTGGTATAAAATTACTTTACGTGGTTCTTTAAATATGATCGAAAAAATAATGTGTTTGTTGCATCTATTCTTTGTCTTCCAGGATAACACTCTCCAATTCTTGAACACAAGACATTCACTGTAGAAGGAAGACACTTAAATATATTTAAGTGCATCCTATCAGTTACAAAGGTTTGAAGAATTTGCCAATAATTAGCATTGATTAGAGGATTTGATGTGTTTGGCTGCACATGGCTAATATGTGACTATGTTCATAATGAAAATAAATCCATATGGTCTGCAATGATTTAAGGCATGTCTATATCAAAATTAGCCTACCTGAAATCATTATAGAATAGATTTCACTTCGAATTAGTGTGCAGGGTCATGATGGTGAGTTCAACTATTTCACATTCAATTTTATTTTCTGAATATGAATACCTATGATTTTGAAAGATGGAATAGTAATATTCTTGCATGAATAGTGAGTTTAGCTATTTCAGATCCTACTTATTCTTTTGGAGAATGAATACTTATATTTTGCAGAAATAGAAATAAACAAAGTGCATTTGTGTCCTATTTTCTCAGATGTTCTACTACATCAAATGTGTTGGCACAATTGTTTAGGATTGAAGATGCAGCGAGTCCCTAATCTGCAGGTTCAATCGAGAGGTCTTCACAAGTCTGGACAAAGCCGGATCAACAACAGCAACCGTGTTCGAAGGCTGGATTACTCGACAGAGAGGACAAAGTAAGAACTCTAGAGCATGCCGATGTCATGTTAGCATAGTCAATTTGTATTCAGATCTGATCTAATAGTGGTGTTATAAAATATAGTATAAACAAAGATACACCATCAGGATTATCAAAAGCACTGATTTTTTTTATTTGCAGAATTTCTCATGCAATGGATCGTCTGGTTGACAAGTTCATTCAGAGCTAATAATGTTGATGTATTCCTTGTGTTGGGCAAATGGTTAAGGTGGGTTCTGTGATGTAGGAAAATAGAAACAGAGCAATTCCTTTTAACCACACTCTATGTCAACTTACACTTTTGGCTGTGGCATTTATAGAAATCCATATAGCGCTTTGGGCTTCTAATTTGATCCAGTTGTTCGGCTCTGCTCTCAGATCAGGTGTAGCGGTATGTTTCCCTCTTATCTACCATTACTAAGTTTTTATGTACAACTTTTGAGGAATTAAAATGTTTTACCTATATAAAACGGTCAGCTTAGTCAAGATGGTCAGCTTAGTCATAGGAATTGAAATGTTTAGCCTATACAAAATGGCCTAACATAAGTATTAGGTAGACTCTAAGAACAAAATGTTCAGCTTAGTCATAGCCCATACAAAATGTTTTACTAAAGTGGTCAGATTCTTAAGTTGTCCAGCTTGCATCTTCTATGGACGGACAGTAACACTGGTTTGTCAAGATTGAAGCAGCCATTTTAAAATTAATTCTGTTTTGCCTAAGCTATGACGGAAAATAGATGGTCTTAGGAACTTCCTTCCTCTAAACAGGAAGCAGCATGGATTACATGCATTTGCAGTGAGGGTCCTTCAGCAATATGGTAAGCTGGCCTGTGTGTTAAATCAGACTTACTATACTAAAAACCTCAATGTGATGACTACAGAACATGTTGTCAAAGTACTCCTTAGATGTATTTTCTCCTTGCAGTGCCTTATCGCCCTAATTTAAGCCAAATTACTTTTGAGCTGTGTTTTACCATTCAAGCATACATTTCGTTGTGCTCACACACATTTGTAGGATAGCTGTTTCATGCATTATTTTGCAGATTACTTTGAACAACATCTACTTATTCTAGATGATACTTTTGGTGAGCCGATCCATCATTGCCATGGACGGTGCTTTCTCCACTGAAACAAAAGTCCAAATCAGGTTAGTTCATGGTCCAACACCATCTGGTTTGACAAATAATTTAAATTGTTCATGACGAGCTTTTTAAATACGTAAACGGAGTGAAACAATGCATAAAAATGATGAGGCTTCGAATTTAGGCTTTCTCCATTATCACATTTAGTTCAGACATAGAGGAGCCATTTTGGTGTATATACGGTATTCTCATAGCTGTGTTCGAAAAACTATGCTTATTCTCTCTCAAAAAAAACTATAAGCTTATTAGCTCAGCAAAGATGGTACGCTCCCCTATATGTCAAGGTAGTGTGTGTATTACATTTGCTTTTGCAAGCTTCTGCCAATATTATCACAGTGGTTTGTGAAAGCTACTGCATGTGTTTGGTGGAAACCATGCCCTTCGTGAAATTGTGAAGTCTCCTTTGGAGAAAAAATAGCCTCTCAAAGTTCTGAAAAGAAAAAAACACGTCTCTGTAGTTGTATTTTGTATTTTGTAATTTAGCACCTTTACATTTTTCGTTTCCCAGCTTCGTCCCACAATTGCGCTAAAAAACTCAATAACCTTGCGCTGATGTGTGTGTGTGTGTATAACATCTCTTTGTTAGTTATGTTGTGAATAGGGAATTCTAACAATAAAATGAGCCATGAGCCATGGTTCTAGATGTTTCATGGGACGTGCATTGGATCTTTAATCTCAATATGATCAGCTGATGTACATCTAACTTATTTTTTATTGCCATGATCAGATATCAGTTGGGAAGGAAACTTTTGCACTTGGGAAGGAAACAGGACATCGCTTATATGCAAGTGCTAACATGTACCCTTCATCTGGTTTGCTAGGACAGTAGGACAGACAATGATGAGTCTATTGCTGCTTTACCTGTTCACGATTTAATTGAGAAACCTGATGGTGGGCACGTCATCTCAAATGTTTCCTTTTTTTCCATTTTTGTAGAACAGAAATATGACATTGTCAAACGTGCAAAACACGAGCTCACATACTTATCAAGGGCTATTTTGCATGATAAACAATGTTCACGTTTCTGTGTTTTTGAAATAACACCTGCGGTAACATATGAAGGTTATCTGCATACACACTCGCCCAGGCGTGCACGGGCGCGCGGAAGCACGCGCCAAGATACTAGTTCATTCAAAACCGCCATCCGGTGTCCATGCTACGACGTTTTTTTTTTTGCGAATAAGTCCATGCTACGACGTTATGCTAGCGACCACACTAGGAGTAGTAGTCGTGCATGAAAAGGCGTGCCAACCAGATTAGCAATTGTATTATCGATAGCTGAACATTTTATACTACTATTTGCTAATTTAAATACGATTACACTGGTTAGGAATTGGAACGGATCAAGGACCAGGAAATTCTTACGCACTGCTTACGGCTGCAAGAGGGATCAGGATACAGGAACAGAACCTGATTCTCATTCTCATTCTCATTCTCATGCGCCGCCGAATAAGTATCAGTCGATGACGTAGCATCCATCCGTTGCCCCACGTTGTAAGCCACAGGTTCTTGCTGCATCTCCAGCACCCAGCGGCGGTCCCTTCACTGCACCAAGACGAATGGCATTGGCATGGCAGCCACCCGCACATCCCACGTCGACGTTTACCCGATCAGCATTGTAGGAGAGGAGGGCCTCTCAGCCGAAGATGACCAAACAGGCATCAAACACCGACCAGACAAGGCGCCGACCATGGATTATTGTTATCAGCACATGGATGATGAAGTGAACCCGTACCATGTAGGCACACTGCGATATTTATGCTATCTTGTCGACTTATATACTCAAACAAAGCAGCGAGGTAGCTTGGGACAACACATAATCCAGACAACTGAGTAAGCGATATTTATGAAACCCCCACCACATAATCCAAGGGTGAAGAGTCCACTTCATTCCACTGTAATCCCATACTGTACAATCACGGCACCACATCAGAGTACTCTAAACGCGACGTGGAATTATGTCAGACTTTTCCTAGTGACTACAAGTCTACATCTTCCGAGATCTTTAGTGTTTCTACCTACGGCATAATTTGCTTCAGAACATGGGAGCCTTCCGGCTAAATCTCGGAGATAGCAGAGCTAGCTAGTGAGCTATACAAAAGATGGCGCCAAGATCACCAAGACGGTGACACGTAAGCCACCAAAAGTTCAGTTAGTCTGAAACTGAGTCCAGAGTACTTCCATCACCCCAGACAAGGCGAAATATGTTTCGGCTTGCTCCTGCATTTATCACCTCGTTCTTGTTCTTAACATCTTCTCTTGTGCAGGGATATCACCATCCTACAACATTGCGAAGGTTAGCTCTGGTTCACAGATGTGCTACAAGTATGTTACGAGACACAACAGCACTGCAACACAAAGGACATGGAATGTACTACTACTAGGCATTTGTTCTGAACATGAGTAACTGTTGCGAACTGTACAAATGGAGACAAAAAATCTAGTAGGCAGAGGACTTACAAGTATAGAGTATGCCTTTGCCAGTGAGAAAAGGGTTGGATAGAGCTCTACAACAGCTTGTGCAGCTTCTTCTGTTATTTGCGGCACCTGCATCATATTAATATTCGTTCACAACAAATTTGCATTCAACTATGACATCAAATGAATCAGCTGGCTAACTTTTTAAGTATTGCTAAGTTACCTGCATAAGCTGAAGGGCAAATATGTCACTCACTGTTTTCTTCTTAAGGTCACAACACTTTCTCTTAAACTCATCATAGGTTGGGCAAACACGAGAAGTTTTACCAACAATCGAGAAATTTGCATCATAGTATGCTATTACCGAATGTGTAAGATCAATATATCTCCTCTGAGTATCAGCAAACCCAGTAGTTCTCTGAACATCAAATCCATCAAGAATTTCAGTGGTGAAACACCTGGAAATAAATTGCAAGACCAATTAAAAAAACATACATCTTATACCCCAAATTTTATATTCAATAGTTAACAAATATTGACATCACATATTAGTCGGAAGAATAACAGTAACAAGGTGTAAAATAAGGGTTAAATGTATCACTGTCAGCATAATATTGGTTGCTTAGGTGACTTGAGCAGTGTACATACGCTGTTTTCACCCTCTGTGCTGCACGGTTTGATCACCTTCAACAAGATATATCAACTTCATCAGCCCACATTTCTACAAAGGAATAACAAACGAAAGTATCGTGTCAAGCTGTGGCTAAAATAAACAATATATACTAGAGGAACTTGATAAGCTCTGAAAAAATCCATCAACATGGACAATAGACACATTTTTTTAATGCAACAGACACAATGTTAGTGACAAGGTTTACAATTTTATATCCATGTTTAAATCACCATAACCTTTGTCATGTCAATGCCAGGGATGAGATACTTTATGCCTTTAAATTCAAGATAACAAAAGAATAAAACATAACCTCTGTGAAAGGTTAGAATAGGGACACATATTGGACTGGCCAATGCCAGTCTCACATCCAAAGTCTTTGAATGACCACATGAGATTACCAAATACACATGATTTTACACATCAATCTAATTGTAGCATACGTAATTCACCAATAAACAGAACAGCAACAACAAAGCCTTTGATCCCACGAAAGTTAGGGGTAGGCTCTAGATAAACCCAACATAATAGAAAGGAAAAATATATAAAATAAAGAATAAAAAGGAAATAGTAATAGTGTAAGTGTCATCAGCTGAACGCATTAAATAAGGAAAAGGAAGTGAAGGTTCAAGGTTTATAAGTTATAACAACAGCAGAAGCAAATGCAAGTTCAGAAGGCACCTGCATCCTGTATTTGATCTCTGTATCGGTTATCTTCAATTGAGCTATCTAAATCTGTAACCTCTTTCCTTTCAATGAAATCAAGAACATACTCTGTGTGATGTTCCTTATGACGGGCAATCCAAATACCATCTCCCACAGGTAACTGTCTAACCTGAACAAGTTTCAAACTGAAGAATCAACACCACTTTCTCTAGCACAGTACACAAATGAATCAATAATAAAGCATTACACCTCAACCTTTCTTATGTTAAAAAAGAACAAAAACTATATCCAAGAGGATAAATTCTAGACATCTATACAAAAAAAATCCAATGACTTGCAACACTGTCCACAGCGTGACATAAGACATTGATGCCACCTGCCACATTAAGCACAAGGAAGCAAACACTGTAGTCTGCGAGCATGAGAGGGCTGAAACAGGCAAAAATATCAACCAAGTTATCTTCTTATTTCTAGAAAAAATTCACTGCGTTTTATGTCATTTCCCCTTTTTTTCATTTCTAATAGTTTTGTTGGAGTATATACATGTATTAGGCCCATGAGGCTAGGCCCATGAGGCTAGGCCCATGAGGCCCATGTATGCTACTATATAGCTACCCTTCTAGGGTTAGCCAAATCAATAGAGAATATGGAATCTAACATGGTATCAGCCTCCCTTCCCCCTCCTCCCGATCCTGAGCGCGCCACCCCGTCCGCCTACGTGCCGGGCCATCATTCCCGCGGCCATGGCCATGGCGCGCCCTCCCCTCCTCCCTCCTACTTCTTCTCGCTCCCCGCCCTCTCGCTCGCATAGCCGGGCGCAGGTCGCACGTCTGCCCGCGGGGCGCGCGGGCCGCCGGGCTTCGCGACCCGAGCGGACGGCTCCGGGGCCCTTCTTCCCTCGCTTTCCGCCGGGCGCGACTCCTTCGCGCCGAGCGGAGTCCCCCCGGGACTCCCTTCGCGCGGAGCCGTCCCCTTCGCCCGCTCGTCCTCCTTCGGGCCGCCGGGCAACCGAAAGCCGGGAGCCGGGCGGCTCGGGCCGGATCCGACGGGCTCCGATCCGGGAGCTCCGCGATGCCGAGGGTGGGGTTCCGATCCGGAGCTCCCTTGTTTCTTCGGGGCGCTCTCCACCACTCGGCCGGGCCGACCGCCCGTCGCTTTCTCCACCTCTACTACTCCGACCCGGGCGGGCCGCGTCGCGCCTATGCCGCAGCGCCGCGGCTGCCGCTGCTGGGCGGGCTGGGGATGCCGGGGACCAGCGCTCCAAGGAGCTCGCAGTACTCGGGCTCCAGTGGTGGGCCCAAGCGAGGGACCTTCACCTTCCCGCGCGCGCCGGGTCGACCTCTACCCTCCGCGGCCCGAGTCCACTCCCCTCGCTGCGCGCTGCTCCGCCCCGAGCTCGCGGGCCACGGCGGACAGAGCGCGTTCGTGCCGCGTTCACATGGGGGGCCGAGCGAGGGACGCCCACGACACTCCGCCCGCCAGACGCGATAGCGGAGCAGCCTCCGCGCAGTTCTCCGGCAACCCGCCCGCGGCCACCTCCTCCGGCTCGACGGGCACCGCACCTCCACCACCGTGGTGTTCCGCCACGACCCGGCCGACCCCCTCGTCCTAGCCTCCACTACAGGGTGCCGTGGTGTCCGAACATCGGCCTACCATACGGGCCGCCTCGACCCCGCTCACCCTCCTACGCCACGCCGGTGGACCAAGTCATCCCACGACCCGCCGCTACGCCTTGACGACCACATCCTCGCCGAAGCACGGCCGAGCCGAACTTCGTCGTGGCTCCGCCGACAAGATCGCCCTTTCCCGGATCCTCAACACGATCAACTCCGAGCTCCAGGACATGCTTCGCAACACTCCGCTCCGCCGCTCGGTCCGGGCCGGGCACCGAGGGCCGGGCCAGTGGCACGCCGAGGCCCGGCTCCCAGCTCGGGATTGCGCTTTCCGCACCTTCGAGCGTGGTGACCTTGAGGTCGGGGAGTACGCGCAAGATTTAAGGCGATGGCGGACTCCTTTCGGGCGCACGGCCGCCACCCTCGGCCCGGAAGGGCCACGGCGACGCGCCGCCACATCCAGGGATGTTGTGCCGCTCCTTACTTACTTCCACGCGATTAATTTTACCTCACAGAGTACTGGGGGTCTGGCGGAGCCGGGCCACGGCTTCGCCCCCACGCCCCCCCACCGCCACCACCCCCGCCCTTGCGGGGAAGGAGTGGGCCCTTCTTGGCAATGCCACCCCCACCATTGCCACCCCCATGTGGCATTCCCCTCGCCCGGAGCTTCCTTCGCGCCCACTCCACCTTCGCCGGCGCCCCCGCTTGGGAGCCTATGGCGCGCTCCTTTCTTCTCCACCCTAGGCTGAAGTCGGCGAGCGGGACGCTCGCGGGTGCCACCTACTCCGGTATACTCGTCCTCCTCTCCTCCTTCTTCCTCACACCCTTCCTCTATCATGGTTACAATGGCTCGTGTCTTCCCGTCACTTCGGTGGGCTGGTGCCCATGGCTCTTTTCGCCTTCCTCGATGTTCTTGTTGCACCCCGATGGTCCACAATCTTTCTTTCTATTCGTCGTTTTTACTCGACAACTCTTGTTCTCGTGGAGTTTGACTCTTTGGTCTTACCGTGAAGGATTTGGCTACCCGCCCTCTCGCTCCGATGTGACAGCCTTGGGGCCTTTACACCTCCGCTTCCGACCTCTTCGCCATCTTCGCGCCTGCCCTCGCCACCACTACTTCTTCTACTTGGCACCGGCGTCTCGACACCGGACGTGATGCCCCGATGCAGCTTAGTCATAGCTCGACATTCGTTGTACCGAGTTCATGATGAGCAAGCTTGTGTCACGCGTGGCGCCGGCCGGGCCATGTTCGTCTTCCTTTTTTCTAGTTCTTCTTCACATGCGGCTCATCGCTTTGATCTTGTACACGCGACCCGTGGACATCGCTCGTACTCGCATTTCGGCCATAAATACTATCTTGTGGTGGTTGATGATTTTTTCACTACTTGTGGACTTTTCCCTTGCGTGCGGGGTCTCGATGCTTTCCCCGCGATTCACCACTTCTTTGCTTGGGTGTCCACACGCTTGGCCTCACTATCAAGGCCGGCCCTGTGACAATGGTCGCGAAGTTTGATAACTCCACCTCCCGTGCGTTCTTTTCTCTCACCTGTCCAAGCCATGCGCATGTCTTGCCCGTACACTCCTCTCGTGAACGGTAAGGCCGAGCGCATGATTCGCACCATCAACGACACCATGCGCACGCTTCTTCTCCAGCCTCACTTCCCCGCCGCTCTGGCCGAGTGCTCGCACACACCACCACATACCTCCTCAACCGCCTACCTTCCGCCGTCCAGCCTTCTACACCACACCACGCTCTCTTCGCACTCCTCCTCCAGACGATCACCTTAGAGTCTTCGGGTGTGCGTGCTACCCGAACACCACCGCCACCGCCCCCACAGCCGGGTTCTGGCCCACCTTGTGTGTCTTCCTTGGGTACCCCGGATCACAAGGGGTACCTGGGTATATGATCTCACCTCTCGTAGGGTTCTCATTTCTCGCCATGTGGTGTTCGATGAGTCGGTTTTCCCTTCTCCACCCCCTCCTCCCACCACTCCCACCCTACAGAGCTTGACGTTTCTCTCTCCGTTTCCCACCGGACGCGGCGGTCGAGCCACCTTGCGCTTGTCTCCCCGTGCAGCACACCGCACCGTGCTCCTTTCGCCGGGTGCCGTGCCCCTGCCACGGGCGGCCGCCTCTCCCCGACTTCTCGCCCTCGCCGACTACGGAGGGCCGAGCGCGGTCCCCCAGCCGCCGCTTACGCGCTCCGCCGGCAGATGGCAGTGTACCGTCGTGTACCGCGCTCAGTTCCACTCAGCGCCACTCGCGCTTCGTTTCGCCGGTGCACGTGTACGGGCCGCGTGGACGGCCGCGGGCCGTCGGCTGCCGCCGCTCGCAGTGGCCCCTTTTCGCCGGGTCACCCGCACCACCGTGGTGCTCCTCTCTTCTCCGCTCGGGCGACACTTCGGGACGCCGCGCGTGCAGGCTGCGCTGCCTCCGGGCCAAGCCTGGCGTGGAGCCGTCGGTATACCACCCGCCGCTGCTTCACTGGACCGTCACACTCACCCGATGGCGACGAGGCAGCGTCCCCGTCCGCAGTTCTCTCCGCCACTACCGGCGAGACTGGGATCTTCTCCGGGCATCTCTTCCGTCCGCAGGCTCCGGACCCTCACCGGCGCCGCGGGCAAGAGGAGTACGCGGCTCCTCGCCAAACTGCATTCTGATCTCGGGTGCCTCGCCGCGAGGTCCCAACGTCGTCACCGCAGCCGGATCCGGGACCCACAAGCCGCCGTGGCCGATGGTACACTTGAGCGGTACAAGGCTCGTGGGTACTTCGGGTTTCACTCAACAGCTACCCGCGGGGTTGACTATGATGAGACCTTCAGTCCGTGGTGAAGCCTCGCCACCGTCCGCACCGTGCTCACCGGCTTCACCCGCCCTGGGCCCGTGCACCCGCTCGGATGTGAAGAATGCTTTTCGCATGGTCTTCTCACCGGGAGATGCTCTCATCGTTAGCCACTACCGGGTTTGTGGACTCCTCCAAATACCGAGATGGTCTCTCCGGCTCAACAAGTTTCTATGGCCTCAAGAGCCCCTGCATGGGAACCGTGTGTTTGCCGCTTCCTCCCGACACTTGGGTTTTGTGGAGGCCAAGTCGACACGCCCCCGTACATCTATCACCATGGGGCCGAGACCGCATATCTCGTTACTCTATGTGGATGACATAGTCCCGACAGCCTCTCCCGCTGAGTCCTTCTTCACGGATCATCACCTCTCTTCGCCAGAGTTTGCGATGAAGGATTCGGGGTGTGCTTCACCACTTTCTTGGAGTCACCGTTGAGCCTCATCCAGCGGGGCTTCTTCTTCACTGCCCGCACACTTCCGGGACATACTTGAGCGGGCCGGATGACAGCATTGCAAGCCCCGCACCACCTGGGCTTGACACTGAGCAAGCCGTCCGATGTGCGCAGGGCCCCCCCTGATCGATCCTACGGCATACACTCTTGGCCGGTGCTCTTCGACACTCACCTTCACTGGGCCCGATATCACCTATGCAGCCTGCCATTGTGCCTTCATATGCATGATCCTCTGGGAGCCTCATCTCACCGCTCTCAAGCGGCCTCCTCAAAACCCTCCGAGGCACCAGCGCGATCATGGCCTCGCTCCGACGGTGTCTTCCTCTACAGAGTCAGTTGTCTACACGGACACCGATACCGCTACACCGACGGTCCACCTCTCGCTATGCCGTCTTCCTCGGAGGCAACCTGGTGTCCTCGGGTCCTCCAAGCGCCGCAGTGGCCTCTCGCTCCAGTTGTGCCGAGTCCGAGTACCGCGCCGTCGCCAACGGCGCGGCCGAGGCTTCCCCGGGCTCCTCGGCAGCTCCCGGCCGAGCTCCATAGCCTCTTCGCCGGCCACGCCGTCTCCATCGCGACAACGGCCGCCGCGGTCTACCTCTCCACCAACCCCGTCCCGCAGACCCGCCGCACGAAGCATGGAGATTGACCTTCACTTCGTCCGTGATCGGCGGCGCCATCGGCAGGGCGCGGGTCCTCCATGTACCGACCACCTCCTGGGCCAGCTCGATATCTTCACCAAGGGCCTCCCGTCGTCGACCTTCACCGACTTGGGCCCAGCCTCAACATCACCTATGGCTAGTTGTGGTCAGCGGGGACGTGTGTGTGCTCTTTCTTTAGATGTCCAAGCCTAGAACCTCCGTCGGGGCACTGTAGTTCGCATGGGGAGTGTTGGAGTATATACATGTATTAGGCCCATGAGGCTAGGCCCATGAGGCCCATGTATGCTACTATATAGCTACCCTTCTTAGGGTTAGCCAAATCAATAGAGAATATGGAATCTAACAAGTTTTTTATATTTTTTCCAAAGATCCTTCACCGAAGGAATTAAGACTCCAATGGCATATTTTGAAAAAAAAACTATGTAATAGAGGCATGAACATGAAAGTGGGAAAATGTAGTGGCAATGAAATTGTGTCAAGCCTCCGGGCTTGGTTTGGCATCATACATGAGATCTCCCTAATAAGTGAGATATCTCTAATAAGTATAGCTATGCCCCCATTTTCATTTCTACAGCAGAGAGAAAGTAGGACATGATATAGAAGAGTGCACAAACTCTGATCCCAACTAACCTCTACACCAAAATGGCTCTGTGAACGAATGTTATCAGCAACTTTTCTTGAACGAGACCTGCACAAACAGATAACGAACATGAGAACCCGATTCCACGCAATTCCAATGATGACACATCCAAGTATCCAACTACACAAAAAAAAAAAACACACGAGAACCAATTCCATGAAGAGAAAATATATCAAATTCTAACAAAAAAAATACTGAGCAGTCATAACAAGTAAAAAAATACAAAACATCATTTTTTCTCTAATAGTCAATGAACCTATGGAAGTCAAGTCATATATTACAGTTTCGCACAAAATACTCCCCTCCGTTCCAAATTATAAGGCAGTTCGGCTTTTCTAAATTCATGACTTTTGCTATGCACTTAGATACTTAGATATACACTATGTTCTAGATGCACAGTAAAAGCAATGTATCTAGAAAAGCCAAAACTTCTTATAATTTGGAATGGAGGGAGTAGAATGGTAAATCAGACTAGTCATAACCAATGAAACTAGTATCAAGGTTACAAACATTGCATGAGGTAACCTTCCTCATGAGAATTTGAACAAATTATGGAAAAATGAACAGCACAGGGACATTTTTCTTTATGCATTGAATGAGATACCCACCTAAAGATCAAAGATAACTACAAACATACAAAAGTAGATACAAAATTTCTTTGTGAGAGTAGGATATGATGATACAGACCCGAATTTCTCACGATCATCCAATATTAAAATAACTTCATAAGCTTCAAGAAAGTTTTCATTGGCTCGACGAGGTGGCATAGCTAGTTTAGCAGAACCCTAGGAGCAACAGATGCAGAATAACAGTATGTTTAGATTGAAAATTTGAAAGAAAAAGAAGGTTTGTTGAGAAAGTTTCTCCATCAAAAGTCAAGCATACCAATGTAAAAGATTGCA